>JAUMJK010000130.1:600000-1038816 GCA_033558105.1 Coccyzus lansbergi
AGATGAAGACACTTTCAACCCAGGCTGAAGTTTGTGCATGTTCTCACGAGCTTGCTGTGTTTGGATCTGAGATGGCATCCAGCCACTTTCATGTTACTATTAATTGAGACAGGCAGTTTCTTTTGATGGATTGAAAATTCACATGCTGGACACAGTCTCCATCATTCAGGTGATTAAAAATAAAAGCTACTCTTCCTCAGCAGAAAAAAATTCATAAATGAAATGATGACAACTTCCTTTAGAGGATAAGAAAGTGAAATAATTGTTATGCTCCTGTATTTCTAAAGAACAACAACAACAAAAATAAGTCTGTTTCAGGGAAAATGAGAATTACTCATGTATCTTTCCTTATCAAAGCTTCCTCACTTCTTTCTAGCAATTCTTTGGTTTTTGTTTCAGCTGTCTTGCAGAGCTTAAATTCTTTTTCTGGGACCCGTTTAGCATATGTGGGATTGTATTGAGTTTGTGTGTCAGGGTTTTGGTTGTGTGGGTGTGGACTACAGGAGTGGCTTCTGCAAGAAGGTGCCAGAGGTTTCCCCCATGTCCGACAGAGCCACTTTAGGTGGCTCCAAGACATACCCAACTGTCCAAGGCTTAGCCAATTAGTGATGTTGGTATCGTCTCTGGGATAAACATATCCTAGAAATCCATATTCCTACACCTGTGTTGTGGCAATCCTTGTTTTTAGTACGCAATGGGAGATGATATGATTGAGAGCAGAGAAGGACTTGGGTGCTGATCAATGCAAAGCTTGACATTATCTGGCCTTGTGCTCTCACAGCCCAGAGGGTTAACCATATCCTAGGCTGCATCAAAAGAGGAATGACCTGCACGTCAAGGGAGGTAATTCTGCCCCTGTGTTCCTCTCTTGTGAGACCTCATCTGGAATACTGTGTCCAGTTCTGTAATCCTCAACATAAAGAGGATACGGAGCTGTTGGAACAGGTCCAGAGGAGGCCTGCAAAGATGATCAGAGGGCTGGGGCACCTCCCATATGAGGAGGACAGGCTGAGAGAGTTTGGGTTGTTCAGCCTGGAGAAGAGAAGGCTCAGAGGTCTTATAGTGACCTTCCAGTAGTTGAAAGGGGCTACAAGAAAACTAGGGGGGAGCTATTCATAAAGGCTTGTGATGATAGGACAAGGGGGAATAGGTATAAACTGGAGAGGGGCAGATTTAGACTAGACACCTGGAAGGATTTCTTCACCATGAAAGTGGTGAGACACTGGCACAGGTTTCCCAGGGAAGCTATGGCTGCCCCATCCCTGGAGGTGTTCAAGGCCAGGTTGGATGGGGCCTTGGGCAGCCTGGTCTAGTGGGAGGTGCCTCTGCCCATGGCAGGGATGTTGGAACTGGATGATCATTAAGGTCTCTTCCAACCCAAACTATTTTATGGTTCTGTGGTATTTAAGATGGGGCAAAAACCTGCTGGGCAATAATAGCTGGGAGACAGGATTGAGAAAATGTGCAAGAAACAACTCCGTGGACACCAGAGTCAGTGAAGAAGGAGAGGAAGGAGGTGCTCCAGGTGCTGGAGCAGAGATTGTCCTGCAGCCCATGGTGTAGATGATGGTTAGGTAGGCTGTACCCCTGCAGCCCATGGAGGTCCCCAGTGAGGCAGATCTCCACCTGCAGCCTATGGAAGACCCTATGTTGGTGCAGGTAGATGCCTGAAGGAGGCTGTGACCCTATGGGATGCTTGCATGGAGAAGGATCCTGGTAGGACCTTTGTTCAGGTGGACACTGCCAATTCCTTTGCTGCTTATGCTTGATAATGATTCAAGACAGGCTGACAGGCAGCCCTCTGGGTAGCTCCCTTCTAAACATAAGACATTTAATTCTCTAAGTATGCCCATAGTAATTTGTTTTTACAAAATTTGTCGCCATTCTGCCCTAGGAAGTTGAATGGGGGCAGGGGTGAGAGCTGCACAGTGATCAAGGTCTCGGTTATCTGAGCAGTGTGTTGGGATAGGCTTTACTCTGTGGCACCACTCTGTTTAGATGCACGGTGTAAATTTTTGGAAGAAATTCTCCGTCTTAGTATTAAAAGTTGTAAACATGGGTACATATATAATGTAAAGAACTGCCTCTGCCATCCATATGCTTAAATGGGATGTGGTTTCAGGATAATCCTGTGTTTGAGGAAAATAATTTAAAGCAAGAATACTTCTTGAAAGACTGTGTGGTGTAGACATTTGCATACAGTTCAGGGTTAAAGTTCCCAGTGGATTTCAGATTTTTAAGGTTGTAAGAAGTGCAATTGTTTATATTTTGAGGTACGAAATTGATTTGATGGTTGAGTTTTATTTGTGAGAGTTTGGGATTTAATTTTTATTGCACTTGCTGACTCCTAATATGGTTTAGGATAAGGCCCTTACTGATTTTTGAATGAAATAATAGCCTAACTCTTATTATGCAGTTATTTGACTGTTTTTTAACTGTTAAACTGGTTCCCTTTCTTTCTAACCAATAGGTGATGCTTTTCCATGGACTATTAGCCTCCATCATTTCAGTATTTATACTCTTCTTGGACAACAAGTGACACTTAATTTAGTGGAACCAATGGGCTGTACTTCTACTTTAGCTGTTACTTCACAGAAGCTGCTTCCTTCGGGGCCGGAATCCAGACACTCATTTGTTGTCTGCCTCCACGTTGACCTCGAGTCTCTTGAAATAAAATGCTCCAACCCTCAGGTTGGTATATTTAATTGATTTATGAAAGGACATTAAAAATAACTGGATTTAAATACAATTGTTCTGCATTTTGTTGAAGAGGGTCTCCTCTATCTTAATTTTTTTTTTTTTAACAGAGCTATCAAGATCAAGGTGCTCAGATTAAAGAGTTGCTTTGAAGCTCTCTCAAGTTTTGTAATTTAAACGCTTCTCAAAATGTAATAGCTACAGTATAAATGCATCTTTTGGCTGATGTAGTGAAATGAATTGCAGATGTACCATTAAATGCTACAGCACTGTTCTTCTGTCGCTGTGGATTCATATGTTGAAGTTGTTTAATGTAATTTTTTTACCATATATTCATAGAACTGTTTCTTCAAACATAAAATGTTTTTTAGGCAAACAATCTTATCCTCTAATAAAGGAAGAAAGTAAAACAGATGAATGCGTGCAAACAAAAGATAGTACCTAATTTATCTTTATTAAAAGACAAAGAGGTTGCTGGATTTTCAGAAAGTGCCCTCTGTATTTTACTGATCTGGATCAAGTTTGCTGTAGGTCCAAACAGAGAAAGTTTTCTGAGCAGAATTTTGAGTGATCTTTACTGTAGCTTGAATAATGCTCTCCTAACCGTTGCAGCATTTCCAGGGGTGCTGGAGAGAACAGTCTTGTTCTTGGGAACTGCAAATCTATTGAGGGCCATCTAGGGCTCTGCATTCATTTGTGGTCTGCTCTAAAGCTTTAGATATATGTAGAATTTTTCAAAGGACATTGTGAACAAAATGGACTGGTTTTGCTTCATTTAATGGGAAGGCAGGGAAAGAAAACAAAGAATTACCACTTTGATCAGATAGTGGATCATTTTTATAAAGATTTAAGGACCCGTGGCCTAAGTCTGCAAATATTAAAGCTAAGGTGGCTGGTGTAATTTCAATGTTATCCCTTTTGTGCATTCATTACAATGTATTTCTCAGTTGCATGCAATTTTCCTCTTGCCTAATTCTGCGTTTTATGAATGAAACAAGTGTTTTAAACTGTGCGTTTATTTTATCCTCGATGTGTGGTCTCCTGCCTCATTCACTGCCTTCCATCCAAGTTATTTCTGGCTCATTTGCTATGTGCCTTTGTCTTCTGTACTGGATGGGCTCACATTTGCTAGGAGGAGACTTGATAGTGAGATTGAGCACTGGACAAATGGAAATTTAAACATGAGTGCCCTCAACAAGGTTTACATGGACTTGCAGAGCTGCGTGAAAGGTGTGTCTGCACACGTGAAAAGTTGTCACTGTGTTATAAATGTGTAAATAGGAAAGGACAAAATTATGATTTTGCTGACAATTTTACTTTTTATATTTAAAGACTTCTGAAATCTTTAATTTGCACCAATGTGGTGTTCCCGTAATATTTAATGAACTCCTACCTGGTAATTTCATAGCATATGGAAACGTGCCTTATTCTGCAATAATTTTCATAGAGCTACAAAATTCATGTTCGTATTGCTACTATTCAGAGAACTCTTAAATAATTTGAGCTGTTCATGTGGCAAAATAGTTTGCTACATTTGAGGGGTGCACTCTCAGTGAAATTCCAGTGAATTGTTTATTCAACTCTGATTATTCTTTTAAAATCTCCAGTTATATTACTCATTATTAATATTTGTAATGCATTAATAGCATTGATTTATAAGTGGAATGGCATTTTTACAAGAGCAAGCTTTATCAAAGTTTGAATTGTAAATTAAAAAGAAAAATGGATTAAGTAAAACACATTTTCAAGCTTTCCTGCTTGTGTGATCAAATAATTTGTTTTGCAAACTATTGGAAAATGTTTGCAGTAGAAAATTGAACTTGTAAGCCCCATGTACATCATTTTACAGGTTTATTGAAATGGTAAAATCAAGTTGTACTTTGAGGTAGCAGACCTATTGTTATCTTAAAGAATGCCCTTGTGCACTGTGATGTTATTAATTTACTGAAGTATTATAATGACCAAAAGAGTGCAGAGAAGTTTGAGTTTAGTGAAGGTTCCTGAGCTGTGCTTTCTCCCTTATATCTGCCTCATTTGTCCTTTCTGTTTTACTTACGCAAAAGGGGAAATAAAACCATTAGTCTTCTTCAACCAGATGTTCAAGAAGAGAAGATGGAAAATGCAGTTAAATAAACAACATTTGATAGTTATAAATCCACAGTAAAGCAATAATGAAATTTGATTTTTGATAATGACTGTCTGCATTTTGTGCATGACAAAAAATGACAGCCTTCATGCAGGTTATGCTTGGTGAATTGGTTGAGTGGTAGCAAAGGTGAAATATTTTAGTATATGACTGTTATGAGTTAATATGAAACCATGTTCTGATTCTTGTATCCCTTTAAAGTCAATAGATACTCCCAGTGTGCAAAATTGTCAGAATCCTGCCTTTTGTTGTAGATTTCAATTTTGCTGTAATGTGTTATTTTTTAAGTATAAAATGCTGTAACATATTGAACTTCACAGATATTGCCAAGTAGTCAGTGGGATCTTATTGAGTTATGTGTGGTTTTGCTAGAGAGGGAGTGGAAGCAATGAGAGGGAAACTCTTCTTAACAAGTACTGTCAGTGTTACGCCTATTTTTGCCATACTATTTTTGTTCCCTCGAATGAGTGTACTAAAAATAATTATTATATATTAACTGTTATCCTCAAAAATATTTATGAAGGAGGGAGGCCCTACACTTACGTTAGCTCTTCTAATATAATCAGAAATGGATTTTCAAAACATTAAGTCTACTCACTTGAAGAAGTAAAACCAACAGTAGAAGCAAAACCATTTCCATTTTATGTGAGCAACAACCAATGAAATAAAATCAGATGTATTAAAATAAACAAAGAAAGCTCTTTATCTAAGAGCTTTTTATCTAAAGCTTTTAAGTTTTATTTACATGTAGACACTTGCCTTCTTTTTTTGTTTTAATGGGGTGTTAGTGTGAGGCATTTTGGTATTTTCTACTTTTTAACATAGATCCATTAAAATTATCTCGCTCTAAACAAAATGTGCCTTTTTTCTTGGTGAACTTGTGTGTTTGTTTCTAGTTTCAGCGTAGGATAGAGTATTGGGGTCATACTACTTGGCTGACTGTTTGCCAGTGATATTCAGAGAGACGGCTGCTGCTGTCTGAAATAACCACTGCTGTAGAGTGACTACAAAGATTCTAGACTGAACATTTTTAAAAAACAAATCTCTCTGATAATGTAAGTAATTATTAACTGCAATAATTACAACTGTTACAACTCTTAATAAGATTTAAACTCTTCAGCATTGGATTAGCTGATGACAAACCTCTTTACCTGGTGTATGAGCATATATGTAAACACAGAAGTTGCATCATTCCTTCTTTTGCATAATTTTTCTGCCTTTATGAATGACAGCATAATTAAATTTCTGAATGCCCTGCTTCATTAAGCCAAGTATATCCTTTGGTTCCTTGGCCAAAAACTGCTTTAAGGGAAGAGAGGTTGCAAGCGTGTATGATTTGGATACATGCCTGAATCCTGTTAATTTTTCTGGAGGTTTTTGCCAGCAAAGTGTCAACACTGTTTAATGTTATATTTCTCAATCAATCAGGTAGATGTTATTAGTTGTTCTTAACTGTGTTACCTGGAAAATACTCAGGACAATTTAGAGATTTTTAATTAGTAATTAAAAGATTACCAGTGCATATTGGAGTGCAGCAGACACAAAACACTTTAAAGCACAGCTAAAAGAACATTTTGCCACAACCAGTTATTGTTTGTAGATTACTCTGTGTATGAAGACAAAAAAAAAAGTACTGGGAAGTTCATCTCCTTTAAGGAAAAAAGTCTGTCAAAAGAGTATATGACATGCTCAGTGTAAGCCTTGAAACTTCAAAAGAAAATCCAAGATGAATTAAGAAGGTCTTTATAAATTCCAGCGCTTCACCTCTTAAGAAGACTGTAGCATGTACTTTGAGATTTCATCGCACACTCTCACGCACAAAATCAAGTACTGTTTTATATCAAGTGTAGATTGACAACAGTGTTTTTCTGCATCTGTTCTGCCCACAAAAGAAGCCAGCTTCATAGAGTAGATGTGTCCTGAGGCTTAAAGTTCTTATAAATATGAGAATTTCCATTTTTTATAATGGCAAGTGGGTATGGTATCCAGCTGTGGATCTGCTTGTATATTGTTTGCAGTTTTCTGTGAGCTTGTTCTGTACAGTATATTGCAATATGTTGTCATACAAATTCTATGATTAATGCTTATTTACAAAAAACTTGTATAAATATCTTAGAACTGAGGCAAACATACAAGTTAAACAGTGTGTTCCTCAATATTGGAATGACACATGCCTGGAGACTAGCGAGTTCAATGGTAGATACTAAACCAGAACAGCTTAATATACTGTGCAGGATCATTATTTAATACCATTTTAATAGATATTTTTTGAGCTGTTAATATTTCATAGATTTGCATGTTTGCCTTTTTCTAGAGGACGTATACATACAAATGAAATTTACTATAAACTACCTTTGTTCAATTGTCAAAATTTATATTAGTAAAAGTTTCACAAGACCACGTTATTCATTATATTTTCATTAGCTACGTATCATATGTTTAGACAAAGCACAGATTATTTTTATCAAAATCACTGTACCATAACTGGCATTAATTATTTTAATTACAACGTAGTTGCTTACCAGAACATTATAAGGCATTATTATAAGGTGAGAAGTTCAGTTCTACTACATCCTAAGTCTCAATGGGGGACTTTGATTTTCCTTCACCACATTAAGGAAAGTTTCATCTTAAAAAATGTTGGGTTTTCTTTTCGTTTTAGGTGCAGCTTCTGTATGAACTGGCTGAGATCACAAGTAAAGTTTGGAATAAAATTCAGAGGAAAGGAATTCTGTATCAATCATCTGTCTATACTGAAACCATGACAGGACCTGCTCCTCCTAGCTCTCCAGTTAAAAGTAGTATTGGCACCGCTCTCCCAGACACCAGCACGTACAGCCCGTCGGCTGACATTGGGACCACCACAGAGGTAGGCTTGCTTGAGAAAACGTGTCGTGTGAGTTCTGACTTAGAAGGTGTTGTGTACATTGAGTAGGAATCAGAACAATTAGAAAGAGCGATAATATCCATATGGAAAGGAGCTTTGCCCTGATAAACTGATGAAGAATATTTCATTACTGTTTCGTGGAACAAGAGGAAAGAGAAAAAGAATGCTAGTGTGCTTCTATGTTTATTGTTTGTCTGGATTGTTTCTCTTTGAAGTGAATGAACGTTAACTCTTGTCAGAAAATTATGGTTCATGTTTACAGGTCAAGAAGCATATGGCGTTTTTCAAGTTGAGAATTACTGGAAGAGTAACTGTTATTTTTGACATACCAGTGATAGCTGTGCTGCTTGTGAGTCATTCCGAGTAGCTTCAGCAACCAGTCTGTCATGCTGAAGCTAGTCATGCCTGGGTCAGTGGAGAGTTGCTGTGTGTGGGCTATAGTAGCAACCAGGAGAGGTGCAGGACAGTAAAGGCTCCCAAGGATGGTAAAGCAGGTCACCCTTCTGTACTTTCACCCCTGGTCCGTCCATCATTGTTATTCTCCATCTGTGAACTACCACCAGAACTCAATTCCTTCCCCTCTCCCAGCTGTCCCATGTCACAGGACTGCTTTCATAACTCAGACACTTGAGGTTTTGAATGTGTAGCTACATATACATGAAACACTGGCCAGTTGATTTTATGTATTTCTAATTCCTTAGCCTACAGCACTGCGTAGCCACCTGGAGCAATCTGATGGTGCGTGATCTTAATATCTGTGTGTGCTTGTGACTGTAAAATGTTATTTTGAGGCATGGGAATGAGTTCTACTCCTCTGCCATACTGAGGAAAGAAGGACAGTTCTTTTAACAGTATGAATGTAGTGTTAAACTTCATCCATGAATATCATTAGCTATGAGTCACTAAGTAGTCGATACAGTAGAGTGAGTGGTCACAGGAAGCTGAGCTACTGAACAGGCCTAGTATTTGTGATTTTCTTAGTGTCCCTATCAAACTTACTTATTAGAAGTTATTGAGTGCTCCAGCAGGGGGACAAAAATGGATGAGTTGAAGGTATACCAGTGATATCTCATACATATGCAATGCTTTATTCTTACATAAAGCTATTAGGATACGGGAGACTGTTCTGAGAGTGAGGATTCATTTTCAGAACAAACGTAGCGATTTTGGGGGCACCTCATAGAACAGTTCTGGAACACAGGCATTTTGAACACCGACTGCAATTACATACAAAACAACATTTAGTCAGGATTGCTTTAACCCTGCGCATAGTTTATATTAATTCCCAGATTTGGAGAAAATTAAATTGTGAATGCTAGTGCTTATTTTTTTATTTGCATTAAACACACACACACACACAGAGACGTATCTGTCATTAGAAGATGTTTGCACTAGAGTTTCAGTTCTCAAGTAACTGAAATTTTTCTAGATTATTTGAATAGCCTTGGTTTTGGTGTACTTCTGTGTGTGTGATCTCAGTTGTGAAAAATTTTGTCATGGGTAAAGAATTGAAGGTAAACAATAATAGTAAGGAAACAGTATGGTCAGAAAAATGGGTTTTTTTCATGTACCCACATCAAATCCCTTTCTCATTAAAATCAGAAACCACTAGCTTTATAAATAATGATTTGGGTTTGACCTTTTATATATAGACAGTGGTATTTGGAGCACATGCTGTACTTGGAGCATTACTTGAAATTGTGTCTGTAATTGTTTTAATACATGTGTTACCAAGATTATTTTGGTAAAATGGATCCAAGTTTGGCATCATATCGTACCCCTTTGCAAAATGTTGTTCATCATTTATTTGGTTTTATCCCTATTCTCAACAAATGTTATGCACTTGCTCAATAATTTTTCTTTTGATCTAAATGAAGGTGGGTGAATGAGGACAATGTTAGAATTAGTGTTCAGTCTTTTTCACCATGATCTCAATCTTGTTAGGACAGAAAGATCTGTTAAAACATGGTGTTAATATAGGGTTTTTTTCACAATAAGGGACTTAGAGTTAAACTAACACTTTAGAACTGAGATTTGAAAAATACTTTGAAAGGAATGTACCTTTGTACTTAGAGAGGGTAAATAAATTTAGAAATTGACCATTTTATTAGGATATTATTGAAGATACGGAAGAGGATGGAAAGGTACAAACAGGAGAAAACGTTTACATGAAGTTGCATGACTGAAAGACAGATCAATACCTCATAAAGGTCCTGTCTGTTGTCTCCATTCAGAGCTGTCAGCCCAAGGTGTTGTGTTGGTGGCTGGGGTAGGAAGGCAATGCAGAAGAAAGCCAGCACAGGGGATAGAAGAGTGTGCAGATAGAAAAGCGTACTGAGGCAGTCATAATGTATTAAATGGAGGCAGTGAGGTGCGAGGAAATATACATGGCCAGATATTTGAGATGGTAGGAAGCTCTTTGACATAAATTGAAAATGAGAATTAGATGACTAATCTTTATATTGCTAGGAATTGATTCACAAAATTGCTCATTTAAGAGAGTAATATTTTTAGCCGAGCATCTGAGGAAAATCATATTCCATTTCTGATTAGCTGAGTTGGGGATATTAGGTGTATCAAGGTGATTAAAATCAAAACAGTATGTAGAGTGTAGCGAGTTTTTAATTAACAGTAAAAAAAGAGAAAGGCTTTGAATTGCTGCTGTTGAAAGAAGGACTTTGAGAAAATCCTTGTCATGGCAAGACAAGCTAGAGTTTAGATTTCTATAAGAATAGTAGCTATGAAAATGCTATATTTGAGTTTGTGGGTATTATGATTTCTGTGAATTTGAGTCACTGTTCATACTTGAAGATCACCTTTGATATTGGTTTAAGATTTCTTGGAAAAAAGTTAGTGGTACTGTAAGGTGAAAAAAAATGGATAGCTAGTGGAGGATTCATCTGAATGACGTGGTTGTTATGGGAGGTTATCTTGACCTAGTGTTTTCTGGTATATGAAGAACTGAGGTTTAAAACAAAAGAAACCTCAAAGAAACAATTATCCCTTCTCTCTTGGGTCTTACTTTATGTCAAGCTACCAGTTGCAATGAAGTGAATCACCTAGTAGCGCAGCCAAGTTTGAGTTCATCACCTAAAAGTGATGTAAACAAAGTTACATTCTCCAAACAAAATTTTAAGCCATAGAGAAAATGAGTTTAAGCACTCTACCACCATTTTAAATCAATGTAGTAGTCTGTTTACCTGGATTTTTTTTTTCTTTTTGATCTTTTGGGGGCCATCAGTAAGAATAAATCTACGTGTTTTGAAACCGTAGAATGAACTTTTGCAGAAACGTGAAGAAACTAAGAAAATTGTTCCTGAGACTATGCACAGTCCCAGTGCTTGAGAGTTGTGTAGTACTGCCAGAGGTGGGAAAGGGAAAGAGCTAGGAGAATCACACTTGGCCAACCAGTGAGAAATAATAAAAAGAAGCATATTTTCCTTTCATGTTTCTATCAGGCTGGTGTAGGCAATAGAAATTAAATAATTTGTAACATAATTGTTTGCAGTATCTCTGTAACGCATTCTCTTCTGCAGCTACTGGCTGTCTCTGAACTTATTCAAGGTTATTGCCTAGTATCAAAGCTCAAGTGAGATTTTCATTATAATGACATTTTTTGTTTCCTGTTCTTTGAGTTAAGGATTATTTAGAATTTAAAAATACACATGTATTGAAAAATCGCGTAAGTAATTCTCTTTCACCAGAGAAAGCTGTTTGTCCTTTGAGAGTATTTGATCATTTAATTCTCCTCTTTCTTTTTGCTAACTTAATCACAATGACCATACCTAGCTGTAGATAGCATGATCATTAAATCATGCTTGTCCTTTATTTGAAGAGGGTAGGATGTGAAGATAATATAATAATCTAGTCACTTCTGCTGTCTTCAGCTGCTACTTTGAACTGCTTCAGTCTGATGAGTGACTTAGTTATAGTCCGTGTACTATAGACTTTTTTTGAAGAAAAATGAACTCCGTAGTGTGTTTAAATATGCACAGAATCCCACTACAGATGTAGAGGTGCATTTTGATGGCACCTTTACACAGAGTTACACAGCTGTTCTTTTGCCCCAAAGAAGACAAAACAGGTTGACAAGCCTTGTAGATAAGAAATGTAGGCAGATTTTTTTTTTTATTGTTTTGTCTTCTGTGAAGTACAGGTTCTACCTGTCAAATTACCTAACAGGCTGGAGACATCAGTCTGCTATACCGTACTTTTTTGAATGAAGCCGAGTTTTAGTTCTGGGTGAAAATGTATTCCTTTACCATCCAAGTATGGACTCTTGTAACATCTCTCTTAGACATAAGACTTTTTATCTGGAGACCCTATTTTTTTCATGAGAATCTAACCAGTGAAATCTAAACAAGCATTTTAAAACCCCAGTGCATTGTCTCACACCAAAGTACAGTTGAGGGCTGAATATTTTTCCAGGTACCTTCTGAAGAAATACATTTAATTTCAAAAGCATAGAAGCAGGGTAGGGGATGTCAGAGTAATCTCATGCTTGTCAGGTTCATGTGCTATGCTCAAAGTACTCTTCAGAGACTGGCATAGAAAATCTCAGCCATGGGGAGGGATTGGTGATGTTCAGAGTCAGGAACATGAAAGTTATCTTTAATACCTAACAGAAATGGTGAGTGTAGCAACTGGGATGTCAGGAAAGCTAACCAGATGAGAATAAATGATACTGCATAGAAGCAGAGGATGACTGAAAAAAAAGACATGCTTTCAGTGAATGGTGGAGGGAAAAGGGAAGGTGGAGGCAGATTTGGCGAGGCAGCTGAGAAGATTGGAGCAGCATTCCACTATTTTCCTGGGTCTGATTTATCCTTGTCTGTGGTTTTGCTGCTGGTTGGAACAGGACCACTCCTTTCCCTTCCCACAGAGTCTGAGTTCCATCAAGGGAGCAATAAAAGCAGATGAGGCAGTTACAATGCAGGCACTCACTGGCCAGGAGACCTAACACCACCAAACCTTTGCTTGATTGCTGTCTTGATAGCAGATCTGAAAACAGCTCTCAAATACTTGGAGAAATAGAAAAGTACTTTTGTTTGAGTCTCTTTAAATACCGTGTACCTAACATCTTTACATTCTCTAAAATGTAGTATTGGTTACTTACAGATGCCTATTTCAGTCTGCAGAAATTTGAAGGTACTTAATATTGACCTAATGTTACTTGCAAAGAAATCACTGGGAGCAAATCTAGATCCACATTGTTTGACTTGGAAAATACCATCCTGTATTTATAGAATTATAACTTGTTTTCAGATTATTGTAGCTGTAAAATTTTTACTGAAAGAAATGGAGGAGGTAATATAAAAATTGAGTGCATGAACCACAATTTCATCCTACAATTTGTAGTCATTATTGCTGGTAAGCAGCAATGAAGTGCATGGAATAATTAAACAACTATAATATATATTCCTACAGGTTTGACTTAAGGAGATGCTCCAGAAGTTTGCATTTTGTCAGAGTCTGTATTTTGTTCCGTTATTTTTAAACGATGAAATCTTGAAATCTGAATGAAAATACTTTGCTGCAATAGGTACAACTTTTTTAAGTTTAGAGATTTTACTTTTAAGGTGTTATTTTGTTCTGTGGGAGACAAATGATTATTTTTAAAGCTTCTTTCAGCTGAAGTGGAATTACTCTAAATGAATCAGAAGAAAGCAAGCTCTCACAACTGTTTATATTAAACAGCAAAAGAAGTAATTTGTTTATGTGATCTGTGGATGATTTATATTTGAAGCTGTGTGTAATTCTTTTTGTGCTGACAAGTTGATAGTGAGCACCACAGTCCTACACAGATAAAGCTACCTAGCTTCCTGAATTTTAGTCTGGGTGGTGATAAACCAGGGAAACATAAGTGAGAGACTGAAGTACTAGAGGGCTGGAAACAGTTAATCATTTTTACCACACTTCCTTTGGAACGGCAAAAGCAAAGGTAGTACAAACTACAACAGGCCACTTGTTACTGTTTACTGAAGTACAAACAGTGGTAGAAGTGTTTAGCCCTTGGGGAAACTCAGTGATTGAGCAGGAATGCAGAAGTTATTTTGATAAGGCATAGCAGTAGTGTGGCCAAACTGTGATCATCCCTGAGCTTTAGGCAGGCCAAGGATGAAGGCCTCATATGTTTGGTTCTTCCTGATGAACAAAGATAAATTCTGCTAAGAAAATAAACTCAGTATATTGGTCAATTTGCAACAATTGTTGAAAGAATTAAATTGTGTATTTTAGGACTTGGCATGAGAAGTTGTGGGAAAATAGTTCAGGGTTTCTGACTCTGGCTTGATTTTTCTGCAGATCTGGAAACAGAGCAGAAAATTAATGCATAAACATATTTAACAATACCACTCTGGGTGCTGAAAATCCAAAATGAAAATTGAAACGGCATGAGAAACAAGAGCTCAGGCTTTCTTCTCATTTCAGTTTCTTAGCTTTTTGCTGCAAAATATTTCTAAGAATTTGAGCTTAATCAAAAAAAAAAAAGACATCAGCTACTGCAGGCCATCAGTTTTTCAATTCCTGTGCCTTTGCCCGATGGTTCTGTTACAGTGCCATTAACAGAAGACTGAGAAGAAATGCAGTCTCTTAATTTTTCACCTCCCAAAGTATAGCCACGTGACGAGATCTGCCTTCAGAGAACCATCTGTAGTGCTGCTTCCACCAAGAAAGAGAATGAGCTAATTCAACTGTTACGTATCTTTGAATGGCAGAAAAAAATTCAATTGTATGTTTACATTGAACTTTTGGTGGTAGGGAAAGGGCAGAGTCAGTAACCCAGTAACCTCTGATAATAGTGTGGTGCTGAGCATGTCTGTTGATAAGCTCTGCAGCTGATGTAGCTGCAAACAGAAGAGGTTATCACTGAAAGCCTCAGCTTACCACGGTTTTAGCTACACCGTCAAGCGAGCTGATCCAAGTGGTAGTACGCATGAGTGACATGGAACACTGGACGGGAACACAGTAACCTGAGTCTTGAATTGCAGTGCAAAGCTAAGCACAATTGACTTGAACAAGTTCCAAACTCCTGGTAATTGCAGGTTGACATGTCTGCTCCCACTTTACTCTGCTTCTGGCTGTGTCCAGAGGTTCACGGTTCCTTTATTACTCATAATTACCAATAACATTGTTAAACATTGACATTCTGTAGGCCTTACTTGTGCATTGGCTCAATGAAATTTTCTTTGTTAGCCTTGTAATTGTGTGCTGCGCAATTTGAATAGGATTTAATAAAGCCACCACCATACATACTACAGAAATTCAAGTCTGAGAAACATCTGCAAATCAGACAAGCATAAGCACTACCAACTTTGGAAAGAAGCCAGTGAAAGCTTATTTCCAAGAATAGTAATGGAAACTGTGAACGCCTTGGTGTCTTCCTCACCTGTGGGCTTTTTGGTTACAGCAGATCAAATATACAGCTTCATTCTGTGTAATTAGAAAGGAAGAAACAGTTTCTAATGATACATCTGGGCCTGGACCTGTAAGTCTACTTTTTTGTAAACTGCAGATATAATAGGCTTGGAAGTTCATAGGGACCATGTTCACTAAAATGTAGGGTTTCCTGCTTTTAAATTTGATTGTACATTCCTGGTTTAATCTGCTTTTTATATATGTCTGGAGTTATGCTAGATAAATGCAGTTCTTCAAGCATCTCACAAGTAATGTTATAAGTAACATTGTTCCAAAGTTATCAACTGCCTGATTCTGTGAGAGGTGTGGTATTATATAATATAGTATCTTCAGAAAACTAGCTTAAAAAAAAGTGTGGGAAAGTGACAGCCTCTGTTTTCTACAGAACAAGGTTATCTATATAGTCAAACCACTAATCAAAAACAGCTTTCTGTGGAGGAAAAAAAAAGGTAACAAAATGCATGAAACATCTGAGCACATGCAGTTATGAAAATAAAAGAACATAATCATAAAATTCAAAACTTGCCATGGTGATAGTATGTATTTACTGTTAACTGTGACCATTTGATTCACTATTGTTTTCTTCTTTTTTAACAATCAAAAATGTAGAGATTGCCAAAATTTTAGAACAGAATTGATTTTCATACAAAAAGCATTTTGGAACACGTCCAGTGGGAGAGCAAGGATGTCTGTGGAGAACGAGGGGGAGACTGTCTCTCATTCCCACCCCATGCAATAGAGTTTGTAAGTCATGGTTTGGTAAATTAGCTGTGAATGCAGTGCAAAAAGAACTAAAAAATACTCCAGCTCTTAAAAAAATGCTTTATATAGAATGAAAAGAATAGAGAGCAGCAGACCAATCCACAGAAGATCAACATTGGCTTGAACTTTGACTTTAACTGTAAATAAACACATTATCAGGTTCAAATAAGTATTATTTCTCTCTTTCCTTAACCTTTCTTTAATCCATCTGAGGATCTTAGCTAAAGGAAATTGTCCTTGGCTGGCTCCTTCCTTCAGGGTTGCCCTGCTGAAGTGAACCCGCTGTTCCAAAGTACCATTAACTCCAGTATCTCTACAGCATGGAACTCCCACACAGAAGCATCATCTTTTGAATTGAACAGGGCTGGACCCAGCACTGAGCCCTGGGGAACCCCACTTGTCACTGGCCACCAGCTGGATTTAACACCATTTACTACCACTCTCTGGGCCCGGCCATCCAACCAGTTTTCCACCCAGGAGAGTGTACACCTGTCCAGGCCAGAGGCTGACAGTTTCTGTAGCAGAATGCTGTGAGAAACTGTGTTAAAGACTTTGCTGAAGTCCAGGAAGATACATCCACAGCCTTTCCCTCATCCAAGAGTTGAGTCACTTTGTCATAGAAGGTGATCAGGTTAGTTTGGCAAGACCTGCCTTTCATGAACCCATGTTGACTGGGCCTGATCACCCAGTTCTCTTGCATGTGCTTCATGACAGCACTCAAGATCACCTGTTCCATGACTTTCCCCGGCACTGAGGTCAGACTGACAGGCCTGTAGTTCCCTGAATCCTCCCTGCAACCCTTCTTGTAGATGGGCACTACATCAGCCAGCCTCCAGTCCAGTGGAATTTAATCATATTCTGGGCTGCATCAAAAGAAGCGTGGCCAGCAGGTCAAGGGAGGTGATTCTGTCCCTCTATTTCACTATTGTGAGACCTCACCTGGTGTATTGTGTCCAGTTCTGGAATCCCGAACATAAGCAGGAAACGGAACTGTTGGAATTGGTCCAGAGGAGAGCTACAAGTATGATCTGAGGGCTGGAGCACCTCCCATGCAAGGACAGACTGAGAATGTTTGGGATCTACAGCCTGGAGAAGAAAGCTGGGGAAGGACTTCTTACAAAGGCTTGTAGTGCTAGGGCCATGGGGAATGGCTGTAAGCTTTAGAGGGACAGATTTAGACTGGACATAAGGAAAAATTTCTTCACCATGAGTGGTGAGGCACTGGCACATTTTGCCTAGGGAAACTGTAACTGCTTCATCCTTGGAAGTGTTCAAGCCCAGGTTGGGTAGGTCCTTGGGCAGCCTGATCTCGTGGGGTTGGCATGGGGGTTGGAACTGGATGATCCTTCAGGTCACTTCCAACTCAAACCATTCTACAATTCTATGATTCAAAAGCAAATGATGAAGGTGTTGGAAATTATTGGAAGGCAGTGTCAAGAAGTCATTTGGATGAGTTATATGAAAGAAACAAGAAGGGAATTCATTGGCAGGAATTAAAAGGATTTCAACTGATGCTATGCTGATAGCATGAAATTGCAAATCGTGGAATAGGATGAAGCTTCTCTGATGTCAAAATGAGGAATTTGCAGATAAAGACTCATGAAGAAGGGAGATGGGATTGTGTTCTTTCCAGTTCAGGAAGGATATATTTTTGCTCCTGTTTTGTGTACATTTACAAGCAGGCAGAGTAGGTAGTTAGAGAGAAGATAGGCAAGTGTTTGAAGAGGTTGGTTGTGGATGGAGATAGTCAGAGGATGGCAAAATGGCTGGGTGGTTGTTGCCTCCTGCTTATGCGGCTGCCCTATCAGTGGGGCCTGCCGATTCAGGAGAAGCAGTAGTAATGTTGCTTAGTACTGGAGAAGTGGCTACTCTACCTACATCCTTTCAGATGCTTCCCAAGGCTGTTTTCTAATTTCTTCCCCATACTTTTCCATTCCAAGGCCAGGCACTGGTGTCCTTGAAGAAGCGTAACTGAATTTTGCTTACAGTGCTGGAATCTACTTCTGTGTTGCTGTTTTCTGCTGCCTTGTAGGACAATTAAGTGGCACTTGAGAGAGTAAGAGCTCTTTGAGGACAGAAGGACATGTTTTGCAAAGGCATGATGAATAAGTGGTATTTAGAAATAAGAGTCTTTGGAGAAAAAGGTCTGGTAAGAAGGATTTTGCTGGGGAAACAAAAGGAAATATGAGTCACAATTTGGCAGAAGGGAGTTAACCTCCACCCTTAATATGTTATTTAGCAGGTTCTGCCACCCCTTCATTTTTCATCTTGTTGAGTGCCATGTGTCCACTGTGCCACACTCACTCTGGAGTTGGATGCATCTTTGTGAACTTTGTTTTCTCCTGTTAGATGCCTTACTATGGTGCCCGTTGAGTATTATTAGATACAGAGTGGGAGACAGGCTCTGCTACACTGAATAATCTGAATTTGCGGACAATGCAAGAGAAAAATGGAGGAAGGAAGAGTAAATAAAATACAAAAGCAAGAAAGTCACGTTAATGTGGCTTGGAGAGGGGATCTCAGGTGGTTTTGTGTAAGGATGTTTGCTCAATGAGAACAGAATGGAGAAGAAGCACTCAAAGGAGAAAGGGCAGTGAGGGAAGCAGGAAGACAGAGAAGTTATAGTACGTGGCTGAAGTTTAAAAACCCAAAAACGTACCCTTGAGTAAGTCCTTTCTCCTATTTTGTTTATATGTCATTTGTTACTGATGTAAACAGACTGACAATCTGGTGACAGTTAAGAACCTTTCAGGAAAGAAAGGATTCTTAAAGATAGAAGGTGTTGTAAAAATGGTTTGATAAAATGGTATAGAGGAATTTCCCTCTGGGAGGCCTTTTCTGAGGGAACCAGGTGGATATCCTTCTCCTTCAGCTCTGGTTGTGTGTTTGTTCTCTTCTGTGCTCTGTTACCAGCTCTCTCATCAATGCACTCATTAATCACTTGTTTCTGTAACTTGTATATTCAGAATCTTCTTTCCCAAATTGATTTCCTACACTTCCATTATTACAGCTCCTTGCTCCTTCCACCACACATGCAAATAAATATATGCATACACAGGCAAGTGTTCTTTCTTTCTTTTAGTTAAACTTGCTCATACCCTTCTGGTCCTTGTCCAGTTCAATCATACCAGTCTGTGTGTGTCACTATCACATAGAGAGAACAGTGTTTATTTTGTCTTTGTTTTTTGGCTAATTGCAGTTCCTATGCCTTTGTAGACTCCAGGAGGACCACACATTGAATTAACAGGCCTCTAAGTATTGCTTCTTTTGCAGAGCATGAACTTCCTTCAAACCAAGGCATAGGCATTAGTCTTGTTCAGATTGTTTCTAAATGTCTCTGACATGCCCAGCTCAGTGTTTGTTCATTCATTCATTTATATTATCTCTCTCACTATGAATAAAAAAGCATTTTTATAGCAGACATCTAGAGGATTTATGTAGAATAAAGATAATTCAGATAAAACCCGTCGTAGGACAATGAATATAGAATATTCAGTGAAATTAATAACTATATTTACCTTTTCATTTTTAAGATGCTAGCATAGATTGCACTGTTTCGAGGTTAGTGCTGGCAGTATTGCATGGTTTTCCTGCCCTTTCATTAGTTCTCTTGAAGGTGAGCTACATCTTTTTTCTGTGGGTTGAAACTCTCCATTGTCTTTCATTCATGTTCTGTGATCTCATTCCTACATGACATTCACAAATCCAGTGAGTAATATCTTTTTGAGTCCAACTTACACACTGTCATCTAATTCCATATCCAGGGTTCCTTGACATGCTATGACTAATACGTAAGGAAATCTTCCCAACTACAACAGCACTTGCTTTCTGTACAGTAATGAATTGTTTCTCACAGAAAATGGTTTCTTCATCATGAACTCTTTTGCCAAAAACAGGCATTTTTTTATTTCCTCTTTGCCAGACTGTGATGATCAGCAGTAATCTCCAATTCTAGAGATTTATAAAGCTGAACTACTTAATTTTTAGAAACAGCAGCTCTAATTCATGTAACTGCCAGTGTATCTTTTTTTTTGGTGAAGCTTTCTGGTTTATTTAATACAGTCAACACAAATTTG
Source organism: Coccyzus lansbergi (assembly GCA_033558105.1). Classification (NCBI taxonomy): domain Eukaryota; kingdom Metazoa; phylum Chordata; class Aves; order Cuculiformes; family Coccyzidae; genus Coccyzus; species Coccyzus lansbergi. The sequence goes on from JAUMJK010000130.1 coordinate 619,985, forward strand.
TACATAAACAGTTTTAAACGGACCTGAATTAGCTAATAGCTAGTTATATCAATAACGAAAATACACAGTTAGATGGATTAACAGACTTGATCCATGGTAAAGTTATAATTGTATTTATATTTCTTTACATTTCCCTTTTCATAAAGGGTATCTAATGAGCAAAAGCCCACTGTCATTTGAATGACATTTCATAAAGCAAAATCTAATTTCTCAGTCCATAAAACACATGACAAAGTTAAAACTACCAATGACTATATTTTAAAAAAAATGCACAAATTTGTAGTTGTATATTAGCATATATATAACACACACATATATATATTAACATATGTAGTTATTGAAATACCACTCATTTTCCTTAAAAATTAATTGATGAGAATAGAATATTTCTTTTCTTTCTGAATTGTGTAATGTCACTGTGGAATGAGCATAAGAGTGCTAAATTCCATCTCCCTCCATCAATACTTAGCCTGAAGGTTTGTGTTACTTGATTTTTTTCCTTTTATTTGTTTTTAAACGTTAGATAAGGAGATTGATATGTATATATACTTAGGTAAAATAATCCCATCATATTAATAGCAGCTAACTTACTGTATCTCTGGAGTCTGACCGTCTGGCTCAACAGGTAGGCTGTTCAGAGTTGCAAGCAATAATGCTATATATAATAAATATAAAAAATAATTTTCTTTCACTTTGATTAATGTCATAGATGTGAACTATAGACAAATGAAGGTGAATTGAATCATATTATCTATACTGAACTCACCCAGGTCTTGTAGTCTCATGTTTAGTCTCATTTTCTAGTAACATAAGCTTGTTAATTCCAGAAACTCTCACTTCCTCATATCAATGAATATCTGGGGAGCTAAGTTCTCTGTCACCCATTAACAATGTAGGTGGTTTCTTACCAGTTGTAGTAGATATCATTGAGTTTTTCAAGGGTAAAGGTGACTGCATACAGATCAAGTCCCTTTGCTGTTTCTGTCTCTGTCTTCTAAGAATTTTGCTGGTCCAAAAATAAAGGTTAAATTGTGTGATGTAGAGCTGAAAAGCATGAAGCAGAAGCTGTGTTTTGGCATTTCTCTGAAAAAGAAAGTGGTAAAGGCAGTCATTGTACTTCTGAAATTTATTATATAATGAAGAAAATGTCAACTGCTCCATTTGGTGTATATTTATAGCCCAAAGTCATTATGGAATGCGTGTAAAACTTTTGTAAGATTTTGATCTACCTTTTTGTTTTCTCTTGCAGTTAGGTTGCTGATGACATATATACATGACATGCTGATATATAGTAGATAGAAAGCCTGCTTATCCCCTTTACTATTGCATCTCAGAATATCCCTATCAGCCTGGTTTTTTTTTCATTGATAGTAGTATTTCTTTAGTGTAGAGTTAATGAGGAAAGCTCACTAAGCCAAATAGAATTAAGACATAGATCTTTACAGTTTTACCACATAATCTTTGCCAAAGTCTATTACCTCTGCCTATAAAAAGAGGAATATATTTTCGGGGTTTTTTTCATGATGTTAAAAAATGACTTATCGGTGAGTTTGTATTTAGATAGTTTAGGCATCTACATCAATCTAGACAGAGCAAAACAGAGGAATACTAAAAGGCAATACTTTTTTCCTCAACTATTTTATCTGTTTCATAGGGTGATTCTCTTCAGGGTGGTGATGATTCTCCATTCTCAGACTCCATTACACTGGAACAAACAACAAGTAATATTGGAGTTTCAAGTGGACGTGTCAGCCTATGGATGCAGTGGATGTTGCCAAAAATTACTATAAAATTATTTGCTCCTGATCCCAGAAATAATGGCACAGGTATCCAGCATTTTTTCATCTAATGTATGGAATTTAAAATAGTATATAATTTTACAGCACTGTATTGGCTATTTAGAGTGTTTGTTGACGATACTGAACATTGAAATGCAGAAATAATGAGTTGGAGCTGTATTTTCAACTAGGGTGACAAGTTGTAGTTAACTTAGTGCATGTAATCACAAATCAGTGTTGCTTTTTGGCATAAACATCCCCCTCCGTGTGGTAAGATGATTCTATTAAATTGGAAATAAGCTAGTTATTGTACTTGGGAGACTCCTGTATTTATTGCCTTAAAAGCAATCATGTTTCATTTTTATATGCTTTAGGAGTATGTTTTGTGTATGCCCAAGTACAGACATTTAGTTTTGCATTGATACTTTGAAAATTAACTTTAACATAATCATCACAGTATAGTCCTTAAAGTCATAAGAGGTCTAATATGGAGCTCAGCTTAACAGTTTCAGCTTCTGTGTTGAAAAGAGAAATGTGCGGTACATTGCTTTTCGTGTTTCCTTTAAGATTAAAGTTGGATTACCATCTGGGCAGTAATTGTTTGAAAGAAACTCTTATTCTATAAATGTACTGCAGGACTTCAATTTTTTTTTTCTAAGGAGGTTGCTGCATAGCAGTTAACATTGTCGCTCATAGAAGTGTGAAAGAATAAGGAGACTAATGACTAATGACTAAAGCTAATTTTCAAAGAAATTTACTTGAATCTTTGATTTAAAAACCCCCCACAATTATGTGAGAGAAAGCAATCTTTGTTAGAGTGAATGTCTTGGTAAATACTGTTTTACATTTCTCAGGAAGATGTGAATTAAAACCCCCATATAAAAATCTGTCTACACATTTGTATGAAACGTTTGAATTCTAGTATTTTTTTTCTCATTCTTGTCTGTGTGACACTTGAATGAAAAAGTGCTTTTTGAAAAAATTCTGACTAGAAGTAGCATCATCCTATTTACAGAATTTATCTTGGTTATATTTCTTGCTGAAAAACTTGCAAGATTCAGATTAATGACTAATAATTTGTATTTTCTTTGACTCTTGCAGAAGTTTGTGTTGTCAGTGAATTAGAAGATCTCAGTGCCTCAGTGGATATGCAGGATGTTTATACCAAAATAAAATGTAAAATAGAGAGCTTCAATATTGACCATTACAGAAACAGGTAAGTCCTGGGAGTTAATTTAGTTTAATTTCTGGCTTAAAGAAAGCAGGTGTTTGGGGTTTTTTTCCTTCTTTCTTAACTTATATTTAAGGTAATTGTTCAATTTCGGTGAAATTATTTTAAGCTTTTAAGCAACAAAACTTAGAGTAACATTTTGTCAGAATTATATCTTATTCCCAAGAAATAATTTAAAATCAGAAGAGCATTTTTTCACACTTACTGCTCTGTTGGTCCATTACAGAATCACAGAACAACCAGGTTGGAAGGGACCCATCGGATCTTCTAGTCCAACCATTCCTATCTAACACTAAACCAAGTCCCTCAATACCTCATCCACCCGTGTCTTAAACACCTCCAGAGAAGGTGACTCAACCACCTCCCTGGGCAGCCTATTCTAATGCCCAACGACCCTCTGCGTGAAAAACCTCCTCCTAATCTCCAGCCTAAATCTCCCCTGGCGGAGCTTGAGGCCATTCCCTCTTGTCCTGTCCCCTGTCACTTGGGAGAAGAGGCCAGCTCCCTCCTCTCTACAACCTCCTTTCAGGTACTTGTAGAGAGTAATGAGGTCTCCTCTCAGCCTCCTCTTCTCCAGGCTAAATAACCCCAGCTCTCTCAACCGCTCCTCATAGGGTCTGTTCTCCAAAAATCTAACGCTGTGAGCAGGATTCGAACCTGCGCAGGGAAACCCTATTGGATTTCAAGTCCAACACCTTCACCCCTCGGCCATCACAACCCCTAACATTATAAACAAGTCATTCATTTTACCTGAACCTTTGAATGGGAAATAGCTTAAATATTGCTTCATGACTTGTTATTAATTGCAGTATTTAATGATTCATGGTACCATACTCTTAAACATTAAGGAGTTTCCAAAAATAATGGAAGTATTTCTTTTGTTGTGGCTTAGCAAGACGACAGTGTAGCTGATTATCTGTGTCTGTGCGAGACAGCAGACACACCAGAGTGAAATTTCACTAATCAATGTCCACCAGTATATCATCAATATTATGTACAATTAGAGTAGGAGGTTATTCCTACTCTTTGTTTTGCAACCTTAGGAACTCTTGTCAGTTGAATAGTTTGTTGCACCGATATGACTGCGTTCATTTGTCACCCAGATGTGTGGTTCTGTGGAGAGATTGCAACTTTCTAGCTCGTATTGACCATTCACACACAGGTCTTGACAAAATAAGAGAGGGCCTGTGTAGTCTTTGATAGCTGGATATGGATCAAGAGATTCTATTATGGGAGGCAGAAGAGAAAATAGAATTGTTTTACTTCATGGGAGGTAAACAGTAGTTGAAAGCTTCAGAACACTTTTTGGCGCTGAAAATCACTAGAATTATTTTGACTTGTTGGACACTTCTTTCCCTATGTATGATCGGAAGGGCAGTTACTGTCAGTTTAAATGACTTACCAACGTTTCTGAGACTTTTCTGACCAGCTGTGTACATAAAAATTGTATTTCTTGTAGGTTTGCCTAAGTTACAAATGCAGTTATTGTTTGTAGATAGTGTAATATTTGATCATCGAAATTTGTCATGATGCTTTAAAATGCTTTGGAATCCCCACAGGTATATTGTCTTAAGAAGCTGCTCTGTCCACAGACTCTATGGAAAACTTTTACTCTCTTAGAAAAGTCTTCACCTTTTGTATGTTCTTGTTTGCTGAAGTTATATTGAGGCTTTAAAAACAAAGAAATAACCCCCCCAAAAACACAAACCCCAGAACAATTATTCCACTTGACAAAATTGTTAATATTCTCATTTATATTTCATAGTCTCTTCAGAGTACCTTTTTCTATCTTTAAGTCTCTTTGGACTGAAAACAAAAGCAGAGAATAGATAAGGTGAACATTCTGTCTTCCAGGCCAGGGGGAGACTGGCAGTCAGGACATTTTGAAGGAATATTTCTACAATGCAGAGAAAAGCTTTTGGTGAGATTTCTTTTGTAAACTAAGGTGCTTACATGAATAACTCTTCTTAAGGAATCTATTTTTCTTTATTCCTATAGATGTTAAATAGAATGATTACAAGAACTGTAGTACAAAATATATTTTAATACTTGATGGCTCTTTTTTTCTAAGTAACATTTTGTAACATCTGTGAGTACAGCTTTTCTTCACAGTTTCTTGGTTCTTATAATCATTCTTCTCATTCTACTAAAGATCTCTGCTGAAAATCTGGGGTAAGTCCTGTATGCAAGATTATTCTTGTGTATCTTGGCCTCGTGTTATAATTTATCCTTTCACAGAATTTTACAGCTTCTTTCCTTTTTACCAAATTGTTGTTTGATCTGATTGAATCTCAGCTTTTTAGGAAAAGATGTGGCATAGCATTTACCTTGCAGTTGTGTAAATGTGCAAATTTAATGTAATTTTTTTTTGCTTATAGCAATTTTTCTTCTTTTTTTTGCTTTTTGTCTTCCCCTCTTCCATACCTCGTTGATTGCCTCAAGCCTTGGGGAAGATTCTTGGTCTCTGGGGCAATATGGAGGTGTGTTCCTTTCCTGTACTGACAAGCTGAACAGACGTACCTTGTTGGTTCGACCCGTCAGCAAGCAGGACCCTTTCAGTAATTTCTCTGGCTTCTTTCCCTCTGTAAGAATCTTTTTTAAAGTTTTTACTACAGAACTTCCACTAATAAATACCAGTTGGATTTTAAAAAGAGAAAATCTCAAACGAGTTTCATATCTTGTCATCTATTTTTTTTAATTGAATATAGTTATTGCTTAGGTTGATGATACTAGTTGTATTATTTCCTTTTAGTCACCTTAGTGATAGTTGTCAGTCTTTTTTAGTTGATATGGGAATGAGAGTTCACTGTTTCCGACCTGGTGCATAACAGTAATCCACTGAAGTCAATGGGATTCAGGTGTATTAAAAGTGAACACATAGAGTAATGTTTGGATACCAGATATTTAAAAACCAGTACTGAACACTGCTTTTTGTTCATGCAATAGTGGTATCTACTTTGGGATTTAAGTAATTTTTGTTACTGTAATACAGCCTTATGCAGCGTTTTAGAATTCCTTGCAGATTCAGAATATCTGAGTGGAAGATATTTAATACTCCTTTTCCTGCCATTTATCCTTGAAAAACTTTGTATGTTATGCCATTGGGTCTTTATCTTTACAAATGCATGGCTGCGTAGAATCTTTTTATGTTAGTGGAAGTTCTGTGTGGTTTCTTTTATTTTATTCATGAATATTGATTGGTAATACTTCATTTTATTCTCTTTTTTTAAGTTCTTATTGGGAATTAACTTGCTAATTTGTTTTAATTCTCTTAATCACAAAAGCTTCCAACTAAGCTTTATGTTCTGTTTATTTAATAGATGTTCTTCTGTTTGCAAGGTTTAAACTACATTAAAGTTTTTTTAATCAAATTTAAGATGTTTAAAGAAGAAACTATTTGCAAGATGTAGCTGCTTTCATTTGTGTTTACATGATAAGAGCTAATATTTACATAATCATAGATTCTATTAAAATATTGCACTATTAAAATAATACTTTTCCTAGTTATTCTTACTTTTTTCACTTACTAACGTGTAGAACTGAAAGACTTCAAAGTTAATATGGAAACTGTACCGAGCATCTGAGAGCTAAGCATCTAATTGCCATCTTTAGCTAGGAAGTGTGACCTAAGTGAAGGAATCTGCAATTTCTTAAGTAAACTGCGTTGTATCTTTATTTAAGTGATGTGCTTTAGCATGTGGTATAGCTATTATTTTTATAAATATTCAGAGCAAACAAGGTCAAAACCGGTTACATTCTTGGAGTATGTAGTTGACTATGACTGCAGGTGGTTCATACACCCGTGTTTAGAGGGAATGAACCTATCTCTGCACTCAAACGTTATTTTAGCATTTATGTTTTTTTCAAATACAGAAGGAGAAGTGCAAGGCAGTAAGATCTACTTTTAAAATGTCTGCAGTGGAGGAAAAATCAAAACCTATAACTGTGTGAAAAATTATCAGAATTTTTATTGTAAATTTTGACCCTAATACATGGAGGGGTTTTGGCAGATTGCATTTGAACTTCATACAACATAAAAAAATCAGAAAATAAAAGCGTTCAGTGATTCGTAGTTTTCACTGTTGTAGTATGGTGAAGTCTGGACAAATTGTTACGGAAAAAAATAAAAGATTTTTTTCCTACTCTTCAGTGACAGTGGAAAGCTTTTAAATAGTGTAGAATCCTAAACATCCTAGCTAATGGGGAATGTGGTAATCGATAGATCTTATATGTGTGCATTTTTGCAGCAGTTCATTTATTATATTTTTTTTTTATCTTGCAACAGACAACTGCAAAACTTTTAGATGGCTCACACCAACAACATGGATTTCTTTCTCTCACTTATACCAAAGCTGTGACAAAAAATGTCCGGCACAAACTCATATCGAGAAATGAGCGAAGAGCATTCCATACACTGTCAGAAGGTCACTCTGATGGTTCTCCTCACTTTCTTCATGAGATCCTTCTTTCTGCTCAGGCCTTTGATGTGGTCCTGTGTTTTCCGTTGCTTAATGCAATTGCAAGCATTTTTCAAGCCAGGTTGCCGAGGAGTCAAAAGGAAAAAAGAAAATCACCAGGCCAGCCTATGAGGACTCATGCTTTAACTTCCCGCAACTTGCCTCTGATTTATATCAACACTGGTGTAATAAGAGTCTTCTTTCCCAAAAATGAGGAAGATAGTCACAGTGCAGAAGGTACGGTGTTTTATGTTAGAGATTCTTTGCTGTTCGGTGTTGTGGACAAATGATCTAACTTAATTAAACTGCTGACCATTGCTAGGGCCTTTGGTTTTAAGGGTCAGAGTTAGGAAACATCTAAGATTTGTGCTCTTCTCTGCAGATTTGCTGGGAAGGTTTTTTAGGTATTTGACTCATCATTGCTTTCTCAGGACCTACGTGTTTGCATTTAAAATGTGATTATTAAAAATATTGTCAGGAATTGTGCATAAGAATTGAACCCCTTTCTGCAGTGATGTCAGCTGTCACTGATATTAATTCAGTCTTCCACAGATACCTGTTCCAGCAGTAGAGCGTTAAGGAAGCAACCTTAGCTCTTGTGGAAAGTAGCACCTAAAAAACCATGCAGTAGTGAAACAGGTAGATATTCTAGTTCAGGCTGATGAAAGTTATTAAAACTTACCTTATGATTGATGTCAAACAGATGATATAGTTTATTATTTATTTAGTAAATCTCAGTTGAAGCTATTCAGACTGCCTTATGTAAGAGGCTGTGAGGTGTTTACAGAGGTGTGGAAAGTGTAAACTGTTTTTTCAAAGAATAAGTAGCCATTCGATCTATGGATAATGCCTGTTTCCTCTAAGAAATTGTTTTACCTTCATACAATAAATATATTTGCATACTTCTTATCTTGTGTGTAAATAAGGAGATGCTGGTGTCAAAATTGCACTTGGGGAGTGATCACATTCCTGCTAGCTGTTACATTACCAACAATTCTTTTAGATATTTAAAAAATTAAGGGAAAAAAATTGGTTTACTGGTATCATGATGTATTTACAGAAGTCCTATAGGCATGAGGATATTTTTACAATTATATACAATAGCACACAATATAATCCTAAGAGTATAAGAGTATAGTCTTCAAATTTTTCTCATAACCAAATTGCAAGAAGTGCAGACAGTGCGAATTTACATAGATCATTTTTTTGCCAGCATCCTCTACAATTTTCCAGCTGGGAATGCTAAAAACACAGGAAGATAAAATTAGACTGGCTGTGTTGGCAAAAAAAGAATTATGATTCTGGTTGGAAGGGAGTTCTAGGGCATGCTGTCAAGGAAATCTTTCTTTAAAAGTATGTTTTTGTAGCTCTGTAGCTGTATACTTAATTAAAAAGAAATTATAAAGTACTTTGTCTTGTTGCTGTCCCTTTCTTGAAAATGCTTGCAAGAAACAGATTTGCTATGAGTAAGAATGGATGTAGGAAGACAAACTATGTATACTTGTAAGGAATAATGCTGAAGATCAGCTTTATTAAATTAATAAGAAAGCCAGCTAACCTCATCCATTGGAAAATTCTGAAATATCATCACAATGAAATTCATCACCATTCTTCTCTCATTTCTTCTCTCGCCCCAGATTTCTCAGACTCTAGTCTGGTTCTGAATGTGAAATAAATCACTTCTCTCTTCTGCTCATTGTCTCCAAGAACAATAGCAATTAGAAACAATAATAAGGAGTAAGAGTTGAATATCACCCGTCTTACTGGTGTGCTAGGTCAGAAGTGTTACGTATTGTGGAGATATGTCCCCATAAGACCTCATTCATAATTTTTCAATGATTTTTAATCCAATAAGATTTGTGTTTCAAGTTGCAACCACTGCAGTAAAAGCAGAAAAGTAATCACCTCAGTTTCTCTTCTAAGTAGTTGTGCTCTGTTCATACCCTGTACCTAGTGACAGCTACTAAAACTATCCTCCCCTCAAAAAATAGAAATTGTGACTTTACACACAGAGTTAAATGAAAGCATATCTGTTCTTTATTCATGCAGTGCAAAACTAAACTTTAACCATGAACTGCGATATGCAAATGCATGATCCAAATCATGATTTTTCTCCTGAGGAATTTCCATACACAGAAGCATCAAAACACCCACACAGTTTTATAACATTTTAGTTTCATTGGTTTTGCAGCAGCACCAGATGAACATTATTTTTGTGGTGGACTTGAGGCTAGTACTCTATCCTAGCCAATACGCAATGCTGCTTTCCCTCAAAGTTTTATTTGTTAATACACCATGTGGTGTTTCATACTCTGGTCAGCAGCCCTCACTTACTTAGTGATGAATAAGGACAACTAAGTACATAAAAGCAATATGTAACAAATAGAAGGAAGAAATATAGCATAGCAGAACACTGTGAATAAAAAAAATTGTAAATTAAAAAAATAAGTGGAAAAGACTGGGAAAAGCCACATTTGGCTGCTTTGAGGACAACAGGAACTTTTTTAAACATGTACTTGGAACAAAAATACCTGTAATCATGAAAAAAAGACATGATAAATTTGTTAATAGTGAAAAATGTGTTAATAGTGAAAAAAGAAAATGTGCCATACTGAACAAACGTATGTCCTGCATTTGTAGAAGTGATATATTCTTTTCAGTATTTCACTAGGAGCATGGCTCCCTACTTTGAAGTCTGTCGTAACATATGACCTGTAACATCCTTCTTGCTTATTATTAAATAGTTTCAAATCAGTCAGACTGAGAAACTTGCTCTCAGGGATCTTATTGAGACTAATTTTTAACACGTCTTGAAAGGGCAGGTTTTGGACAGTTGAGGGTTTGTCTAGTAAAATGACAAGTGGGATGTTCAAATAAAATTAAGATAGGTATTATTCCCCCTCTTAGAACCTGTAGGAAAAAAATCTATTGCAGGATTCAGTTAATAAAGAATTACTTATATGTTACACGATAATAAGTGCTGTTTAATAGAAAATTAGCAGTTAAACATATCTGATTTCCATTCTTCATTATGGCTAGAATTCTAAGTTAATAAAATGTTTGTGAAGATTTTATTTGCTTGTACTTTTTGTAAGGAATTTGACATTGTGTCTTATGGTATTCTAATTTAAATACATCACACTACAAAGTCTGTGAAAATGTTAAATGAATTAAAAATGGCTAACTGGATGACTGAAAAAAAGAAATTGTCAGTTAGGAGTAATAAGTGACATTGGTACCTAATGAACTGCAAGTAAATATAAAACTGTTGCTGCCAGCATCAGCATATGTTGAGAAGACTTTCCTCAGGAAAATAATGTTAAGGATTCTATAGGCCATCTATCTCAATCTGTGTGCTTACATCACTGTTAAATCCTCTAAAACTGAAGTTCTTATATCAAGGAAAAATAATGTGCACTCTGAATACACATGTTCTCAGGAACTTCATAGTTACTATGAAGTCTTCTGAGAAGAATCTTATATAAATGCTTTGTGTATGACTGTCTGTGACTGTGTCTGCCGAGGAGGAGATGCAGTAGATTCAGCCTTTTCACGTAAGGAAACTTCACAGAGTTTGTTCAATACAAAAAATGTGCTGTTGTTTTTTTCTGGGCTGAACTTTAGTTTCCGTCTAATACAACCGTTGCTTTTAAAACTAAAAATTTCTACATGTGGCTGAAATTTGAATATGATGGAGATGAAGAGAAAAGCAGAGCTTTTTCTTCTTGAAGTAATTTTGTTATCGAGGTGGAATTTACTGTCCAGTACTGCATCTTGTTCTTTGTATATGTGTCAGATTTCAGATTCTTTTGTTACACTTCTAGTGTTCGAACTTTTCATGTGTGTTGCAACCCATACCAAATGCTTCTAGGATGGTTGCACTGTAATATCCTGCAGTGTTTTACATCTAAAGGATTTAGGCCCACATTAAAAAGGGTGCGTGATTCAAGGTGCTTAACATGCTGATATTTTAGCAGATAATTATTGGAGAAACAGACAGAGCACAAAGGCATATTTGGCAATCAGTATAACTTAAGACAAAAACAAAATTTAAGTAAAAAAGCATCAGAGAAAATGCAAAGTCACAGACCAGGATTTAGTGTTGTGATAAACTCTGCGAGTAAATTAAATGGCAATAGTTTTTGTCTTTATTGTATTACAACAGTGCTGTTTTGTGGCTATTTTATGGCCTTTTTTTGCTCCTGAGCTGAACTGAATCCTTAGCTGACATTCTTATTTAGATTTTGTTTGAGAAATGCTTTTTAAGTGCTTCTGTTATGTGCCTGTGACTTAATCAAACACACATTTTCTCTTCTCCTAACTACAGCTAATCCAGCAATTAAAGAAGACACGTTGGTTCTCAAGGTTGGATCCGTCTCTATGGCTCCTCAGGCTGACAACCCTCTTAGTAGAGCTGTGCTCAGAAAAGACATTTATCAGTAAGTACTGGGGGAGGGTGTTGGGTTTTCACGTATGGTCTCAGAAAAACTCATTTTGGGAGAAGTTAATTGATCAATAAAACGGGTACGTGCAGCCTGTAAAAATACTTTTCACATACGATCTTTTGATATTCAAAACCAGGTTTTTCTGATTTTCTTCACTTGTGGGCTTTCAGATCTGTTTAGACAAATCAAGTTCTTCTGTGAAGTGCTGATGAATAACAGAATTTAAATGTCAAATCATTACTAAGCTTGAGCTCACAGATGAGAACATTTTAAGAGTTTTTCTTTTATTCAGCTACTACTATGTTCACCTAAGAGAAAAGGAGATTTTTCTTGTGACTGTCGAAGTGCTCAGTAACCATATAGTGTGAAGGAGATGCATCTTAATGATACAAATGGTAAACATACATGCAAACTGTAGGATTCTTGATGTCACATAGATCAAAGCTGAAAGCAATGCTAACTTCTAAGGAGCTCTTTCCCAGTAAACACATTTTTTGTGAAAATGTCGTGCTCTGGATTGTGTCACTAAGTATGTGCAAACCACACTAGTCATATATAGGCAGCAAAACTGGTGAACATATGTAATCAACATGATAAAAGTAATACATGATCCTTAGTAGAGCTGGCACTCTTGCAAGACATGAAAGTATGGTTTCAGATAATACCAAGTGAGAAAAGTCACAGAAATACAGATGAACAAGTGTCTTTTACTTCCCATTTGTCTGTTGTTCAGATGTGGCAATATTTTAACTACTCCATAGTGCTTTTCAGTAGAAATTACATACATCAAAATCTTTTCCCAGCAGTAAAATATTTATTGCCTAGAAAATGACAACAAGTTTTACTTTTTGTCAAGACTAGGATTTTTAGGAGACCATGAAATATTTCCAGTTCTCTTCTGATCACTTAAAAGCTGTAAGAGTCTTTTTCTTCATATTTCCATGTGGAAATATTTTAAGTAGGCTTTTTTGCTTGTATGTTTAGTTATAGAGTTTGGTTGTTTTATTTTTGTTTTTAATGACATTTTATCTATTGTGGAGCTTTCATGGAAGAAACCTTGCAGCTTGGCACAAGCAATGGCTTTAGGTGACAGAACGTGATCCTCTCTCAATGTGCCCACAGATGAGAGATCTTTCTGACATTTGTATCGGCTCTCCAAGTTTCTGCCCTCTCTCTCCAAGGTGACTCTGATATCTGCTTTGAAAGCTACAGAACCAAATGTAGGTTCTGCTTCTCTTCTCACAGCAACCAAAAATTTAGAAGAAAAATCGGTTTTTATAAAGTGGAGTCGCCAAGCTCCAGCTTCCTCAAGATCATTCCTGTTACCTGGGGGTACTGTGCAATGTTTCTTGTGTGAACTTTTACAAATCAGTGAGTGAACAACAGGAGGGATGAAATTTATGTCTAAAATCAATGAAGCCATGCCAATTCATGTTTATAAGTCTGATGACTTTGCATCTATGGTGTTATCAGAAATGCAGAAATTCCATGCTTTTCAGTCACTCAATTGCTTAATGGTTCTGATTCCATTCTGTGTTATGGATCTTATATACATAAATGTTCTAGACTAGATTTATGTGGCATGTATTTGGATTTCACAGTTTTATATAGTAAGGTATGCTCCAGTCCTCCTTTAGAAATCAAGACACTAAATAGGTAAGGTAGAAATAAGCACCACATCATAGACATCTCTGTTACTGGCTGCTTTGTAATGAGTCTCACGTTATCATACATCCTGTGTCTTTCTGAGAAATATCTGCCATTTTCAGTCATTTCTTCTAGCTGCATCGGTGACCATTCTTCTAATTTCTCAGCAACTGTCAAATTACTCCATCTTATCTTTGTCCCTTTAATCATCCAATTATCTTAGCTTTAGTGTTTTTAAAATACATTGAGGCAGAGTGTCAAGTTGCTTTGCAGAGTTTTGAGACAATATTAAAGTTGGCAGTGTGTGGTCTTTTGGTTTTGGGAAGAGGGTTAAGCAACCTTCAACACTTCTGAGCAATATAAAATAGTATTTTTTAATTGAAAATATAAAGATTCCAGTTTGGAGTCAAAGTAGATGCATTTTCCATTTATATATTCTTTGATCATTGAGAACATACTGTAGTCACTGAGGCATAGTTGAGGATAGTCGTACATTTTCTTACATGGCACACACTACTGTTAGACCAGAGGAGTTGACTGGAGTCAATTTCACTGTTTGCCAGTTTTTCTGTGGAAAATAAGATAAGAGAAAGGGGGTTTTTTTATTCTTAGGGCAGGACATGCAGTCTGTATTCAAGGAAAAAACAAACAACAGTGTGCTATTTTTGACACAGGCCTGATGTTAGTATTTGTCTCACCAAATATCGAATTTCCTAATTTTTTTATTTGCCCCTTTTAGCCTGCCTACGGTAGATGGTACTTGATACTAAAAATATTTTCTGGATCTAATACAGAATACTTAAAAATGAAGTAATAAAATAGCAAGCACACACAATGTGTAACTAACATATTTTGGCTCAAAGCACTCTGAAAAAAAAATTACAGCAGCCTGTTGATTACTGAAGAATTAGCTGCTGCAGCATTCTGATAATCCAAACATGTCATCTTCTGTCTTTTTCCAGCTTCTCCTCTCTGCTTGCTGCTTTTAATAGAATAAAAGAAAATAAGTCATTGTCTGAACCACTGTCTTCACAGTGTTTTTGAAGTGAGGATAGAAACTTAATTTGTGGTGTCACTTTGGTTTAAACAGTCTTCTGTTTAGGTCTGAACTACAACCACATGCAATTAATGTGAGTTTTGTAGTGATTCATGCGAAAGAAGAATTTTTGCTTCTCATTTAGAACCAGTTCTTTTAGGAAAGGCTGAGAAACCTTTTCATGTCTTGAAGGCTAAATAGAATTTCCAAACATCTTTTGTATTTGTCCCATAAATTCATGCATGAAAAACTGAATGTGATCATATATCGTTAATAGAATGCCAGTGCATGAAAGGTAAGTCCGGTATGGCTGCAGGCCACTTCTGATCTGTAAGTTGAAGTGACTCCATCTGTGTCCTCAGGAAAAGGCTTACTTGCTTAACTTTGAGGGAGAGCTAGGTTGAAAATGGAATGTTGGAAAAATTACGTGTCCCCAAACTGTGCGCACAAATATTTTTTCAGGTGATTATTGGAAGTTGGGAAGAAATGTATTGACATAGTAACTTCAATGTTTTTCTATACCATATAATAATTAATCTAAAAATAACTATTTATTCCAACAGAAAACGGACTAGTTTAGTTTATACTATTAATACACATAGTAAGCAAAGATGCATGTACCGTAACAGTAAATACAGGGCTCCTAAAGAAGAATGGTGACACGTTTTTAGCTGTAAGAGGCAGCTTCTCCTTTGCATGGTTTTGGTTTGCAGTTTTGGGGTTTTTTTTGCTTACTAAATCCTAGGAGTTGGTCAGTTTGTTTTAATGATTTCTCATAAATTTCCAGTTCTTAAACATCAGGTAAGGTTTGTTTGTTTTCAACAAATACGAGAATTGTATGTTCCCATTAAGAAACTTTCAGTTCTGTAGAGCAGAACTCTTGCAGATAACAGAAGGCCTTGAGACAGGGAGCAAAGTAAAGGAGATTTTTGGTTAAGGATGCAAGCTGGGCAGCTGCCTAGCCTAGCTAGGGAGAGGGAAGAGCAGTTAATTCAAACTGCGGAGGAGTCATACAGTCAGAGACGTTTCTGCTAAGCCACAAAGGAGAGAACCACATTGTTGTGGACTTTAACTACCTGATCATATTAAGCTTGGGATTGGGGTACTTGGAGACAACTCAGAAAGCCACAAAAAAGCAAGACGATGTGGTCATCTTGGCTTGTGTGATAATGCTGCCTATGTTAGAATTTTTGAAATGGTTTAATACATTTGACAGAACAGAGAAAGGTCTGGCATGTTGGGGGAGTTATAGAAATAACGTTAATGCCCTGATGTCAGCCAGTTAGTTGATGTCAGAGAAATCACATTGAAGGGAAATTTTATAAATGCTGTTACTACAGGGGAAAAAACAAGTGCCTGTCTATAGGCAAAGAAATTGCATTTCTCGAGCCTGGCCTTGGTCTTGATTCACTAGTGTCTAGTAGGACAAAAACTACGACTGAAGTTTTTCCCTCAAGAACTTCATAAAATGCTCTCATGTATGGATTCTTTAGTCCGTAACATCAAAGGTACACTTCTGCTACAGTGTCAGCATAATGAAGTTAGAAACTTAACTGTATGACAGCTATACAGACACTTTAGCAGTTGTGGTGTTTGTAGCAATGGTTCCTTTGGAGAACATTGGTTAAGATTTCTTATTACCAATGACCACTTCTCTAAATACTTAAAATAGATGTGTTTATTTGGAAGGTGAAAAAAGCAGTTGTACCTGTTTCTGTTACAAAAATCCAAAGGAAGCATGGAGTCATAGAATAATTTTAGTTGGAAGGGGCTTCTGTAGTTCTTGTAGTCCAGCCTCCTACTCAAAGCCTTTTAGGTCAATTTGTTCAAGTCTTTCTGCAGCCAACTAACCTAGATACTGTTTAGACCTCCTTGATCACTTGTCAAAACCACAGACTTTTGACAGATTTAAAGCAATTCCAGGGGCACAAGACCAGAATATACTTTTCCATGTATGCAGAGGGCAGCAGCAAACAGAGTAGCATCACCTGAAAAGCCTCATTTCCTTCTTTGTGCATCTTCATGTATTTTCCCTTTGTAATATCATTATGTTTTTCTGTTTTAATGAAAGTGGTTATTGTAGAATATCAGCATGAATAAATAATAATACTTTAAAGAGGTGGTACAAATGCATGTAGTCATCTTAACAAGGTTTCTGCCAAATTATCTCACATTCTGTGAGCACAGAGTTGAAATTGAGATGACATTTAGTTCTAATTCTGTTATGGGATAATGGCCTTATTATAGCTAATACTGTGCAAATTGCCACCTTCGTTACACAGATAATTGCCAGTCATCCCCAGTGTGGTTGTTTTTAGCAGTCTGACATGAAATATTAATTAACAGGATTTTAGGGAGTATCCATGAACAGATAGAGTGAAAATATTTTGAGGTAAAGTATCATTAAGACAAAAATGAAGTGGCCATTAAAGAGCACAGAGAATGTGGGCTGTTTGGAGGTTGTTATGAAAAATCTTTGCTTATAAAGCTGGAATAAATATTACTTAACTACCAAGTTATGGAAAACTTAAGTGAACAAAATCACAAGCTTTTCTCAGCTTGACCAGTATAGACTCTAATTGTTGTCCATGCTCTGGATTCACCATTTTTGATATCCAAGGATTTCATTTGTGTCATATATCAAAACTTAATAGTACAGATCTGAAGGTTCCATGGTCATTTTCATCTGTAGATCTTTCATAGATCAAAGCATAAAGCTGTTCTTAAGACTGTTTTCCATTTGTGAATGGAAATTCTTTAAACACTACCCCCCCAAAAAAAATTACCAGTAAAGTGTTCAATCCTGAAAAAGTAGCTGTAAATTATTATGTATTTTCTCTTAAAACT
The DNA here is from genome assembly GCA_033558105.1 of Coccyzus lansbergi. Classification (NCBI taxonomy): domain Eukaryota; kingdom Metazoa; phylum Chordata; class Aves; order Cuculiformes; family Coccyzidae; genus Coccyzus; species Coccyzus lansbergi. The sequence continues at coordinate 637,426 of JAUMJK010000130.1, forward strand.
TTTCATCTATACAAGTCTTTTTAATTATAAATGTAGCTAATCTGCTGTGGGTTTCATTTTTCTAGTTTACTATTTTCCACTGTTTTTTAACTCTCAAACAGCTACACATAACAAATCAGTGTTATTCTTCTTTTAAAATATCTGCTATTTATTTTCATTTCAAGGAACTTTCTGTAGAACATGCTTGTACTAATCATGTAGTGCCTATAATTGGTTAACAAAAATCCTTCTGTTTAAAAAAAAAAGAATTAATAAACAGTTTTGTGTGTCTCTACTGATAGAGCTGGAGTGAGGGGAAGGAAAGAATGATGGAAAGAGTTTATGCAAGAGGCACATACATAGCCAGCAGTCTGTGTGGAAATCTGTTTTTTCTTTTGAATGTGGTTTGGAAAATCAAAAGCTTTTCAAAACTTTTCAACAGCACCCACATCTATAAGCATCTTCTCTTCAGAAATATTTTTTTGTTTAGTATGAAATCGCGGTTGGACATATATTCATAAAACTATACCTTGAAATTACTATTTGAAAAGCATGGATTTTCTATAACTGCAGTACGAGCAAAAAGATTTTCATTTTCAAAATTATTGATAAAAAGAAAAATCCTCTTTTTGCATAGAAGTTTAGTATTCACGTAACTAAATATTTCTCAGAATACTCACCTAATATGAAAAGTTTCCTTTTAAGAGTTGATTGTTTCATAAAGATTTTAATAAATTCCCAGTTTAATTTTTTTAATATCTCATTGAAACTTTTTTGGCAGACAAACATGGAATTATCTAACATTGACCTGAGTTTCCTTATTTTTCTTTGAGTAAAGGCAAACAAAGATAATCAGTGAACGAATGTATGTGTACACAGTGTTTGTGAATGTGTATTTCAAGGAGAGGCAATTCTTTTTTTCCTTAGAAGCTGTGCAACAGTTATGCTACCACCATTGTAACAACGCCTATTTTAAACTTATTCTTCTAATTTATTTTCTTTTTTTTTTTTTTTATTTCAGAGCAGTTTGTTTTTATTCCTCAAGATACAGGGAGGAGTGTGTGTGTGTGTGTGTGTGTCAGAATAAGATCCTCTGTACGTTTAATTTTGATATGCAGGTTTTTTGTTTAATAATCTTTAGCTTTATTAATTGTTGATTAGGGGCTTCAATGAAAATATATTGAATTGCAAACTCTAATTATTATCCTTTGCTATTGTGTTTGAACTCATTATTTTTTTGGGTTTTTTTAGCATAAGAGTCTTAGGAAAGTCATCTTTATTTTTCATAAGAACCCTCTACCTCTCTCTGGAATACGGTTTGAAAGTAACATCTTTTCTTGCTTTACATGTCTCTCTTCTATCTTTAGTAGAGAAAAAAAAAAAGTCTACTTAGACCTTTTGCCCAATGAAATGTTCATGTATATGGATAGCATTACATGGAAACACCACTCCTAATTAACATTGGCATGTTTGAGGCTATTGCAGCAGTTATTAATTTAAAACCCTCAGTGGAAACTAATTGTAAAATAACAGCTGGAACCGCCCATTTAGTTCCAGAAATGTAGCTTGTTAATTATCTAATACCAAAAGCTATTCAAAGCTAAATTTATATTTGGAGTGCAACTTTTAAAATGTTCAGCTTTAACTATCAGTCGTATTTTTACTTGAAATGTATTCAATTGTGAGTTGTACTGGAATCTGCAATAACACATAACAAATTTGCTTAAATACATATATTTTAAACACATTTCCTTATAATGAGATAGTCAAAATAAATTCAATAATAAGAAAAGCATTTCTATAACTTTAGTTTTCACTTAAATTCATTAGTTTAATCACCCTGTGCTCAACACATACCCACGTTATATTTACTCTCTTAGAAGCACTGGTTTCTTTTAATCCGATATTTAGTAATCTTTGGTTTCTTTGTGCAGTTCCTTGATGAAAACAGAAATGTGCTTTATAGAAATATTCTTATCAAAGGTCATTGCCATTATTGTGTCAGTTAAGTATCCATTTGTTGTTAATCAGAGCAGCTTTTTTTGGAAACCTTATTAAATATGTCAGGAGAAGACCATCAAGTAAATGTCAATAATGAAGGAATTCAAAGGAGTAACTAATTTGTCCATACAGAGCAAAGGCGAGATCTGTAAATTTGTTAGATGTTATTTTTTGAAGTCTCCTAGTAACTCTCAGAAAATATTTATGTATTGAAAATAACGTACCTCCTCAATGATTTATTGTTACTTTCAATTTTGTTTTGAGAACTTGGTGTGCATTCTATTTGCAAAGTTCTTCCTTTCCAATTGGGCGCATTGCTTCTGATTTGGCTGAGCTGTTTGTACAGATGTGTTCTCTAGACTAGCACCACCCCAGCTCTTCCTGATGAGGAGGAATGAAGTTAATTTTATGGAGATTCACAGAGATGGGTTTATGCCCAATAGTCCTCTTCTAGAGCCAGGCAGAGATTTCAAAGAACTTCTTCATAGACAGATCTCTCAAATTCCTTCACGTTTGACCTGGAAAATCATGGGAACTCATGTGTTCAAGAGGGACTGCAGCGTGGTGAGGTGTGTTGAGGAGAACGGTTCTGAGCTTTGGCACCTGGTGGAGGTGCTCATTCTTCAGCAGTGCAGGGCAAACGTAGTGGTCTCCCCTGGCCTTGTGTACACTTCCAGATCAATGCCTGGCTAGCTATGACTAGCTTGTGCGCACACACACTTCAGCAGGCAAATATGGTGGTAAGAATTTCATGCTCCCCATTTGTGCCTTGTTTTGGCTGTTTGACTCACTCTAGTTCATTTGCTTTGTGATGAAAGAGTTGCAATAGAGTCAAGATCTTGGGTTTAGTGCTTAGGCCAACCACATTTAATTTTTGTAGTAAAGCTTTTGAGTTTATAATGTGGTTATGATTGTTTCATTATTCAGGAATGGCTCATTCTCACCTAAGACCTGTGAATGATATTGAAATAAACTGGAAATAGATTTTTCAGACTCCATTTAAACTGGGCTGTGGGTTCAGATAGTGAAATTATCAGGTCTGACAGTTTAGCTGTGAACTTGGAAGACAGGCAGGAGAGAAGTATCTATTCAAAAAAAGGATTCTCCAAAGCGTTCAATACCATATTCTATATAATTTATTGTAGCATTCACTCAGTTTCTTTGATTACTTAATCAAGATGCCAATCGTTTAACAGCTTAAGGTCAGAAGTAAATAGCAGTCATAGAGTAGAACTTTCACAAGGGCATTGCTTTCTCTGTTGTGCCAGTGCACAGTGCAGCAGTGTTCTATAAAAAGGCTTCTCAGCTGTGGGTGATCTTAAGTACCGTATGTTCTGCAAAGTCAAGGGTAAGTTAAAGATACATGACAGGCTGAACTCAGAGTTTCCTTGCTCTTCTGATATTTCCTGGTGTCTCAAATATTTTTTTAACACAGTTAATTAATACTTGCTGTGGGGTATATGAAGCTGGACACGTGAAGTTAATACAACTTCACTTTTGAAATCTGTAATATGTTTATGGTGACTGAGTGGAGGAGAGATTAGCATTTCCCTTGTACTTGTTTGAATAAAAACATGCTCTTTAGCATGTTTTTTTTTCCATTTCTTTTTTTCAAAAAAAACCAAACAGTAAAGCCAAACATAATAAAAAAAAATTCTTTCAATTTTGGTTATTTTTAAATACTTTTAAACTTTTCATCATATTATATTATCATTTTTAATAGTGAAATGCTTCCTTTGTTATTTCCTAAATAATAGGAATTCAGCAATTCCTTGGTTTGTATAGGGTTTTTTTTATGGAGACCTACCTTATGTTATTGCAGTTCTTGTCACTTTCTCCCTAGGAGGAGTCATTTCTTCTCTTTTTTGTTTCATAACCTTTTGAAGATTTTAAACCCCTCGGGTCTCATGTGTGTCGTTCTCCTCAACCACGTCTGAAACGTACCTTCACTGAAATCTGGTTGAGTGACTGTTTGCCTCCCCTAACTCTAATAAAGGCCTTTCTCCCATTTTAAAGTATTTTTCAAACTGTTAATTCTTCCCCAGATTAATTCTTGATTTACTATAGTGGAGAGAAAATGTGGAAACATGTCAGGTATTTGTAGAACTCTGTTGGTAGAGAAGTCTCTCACCCTCCCACTGAAGCAAGTGATGTGCAGACTAGGTGTGCCCAGTGAAGGGGCTAAAGTAGTGTGGCCTTAGTCTTCCTTGGGTCAGCCCAGAGTGGGGTGGATGTGATATCGCATTTTAATGTTACTTTAACCACAGTCACCTTTGGGCAATGAGTTATGTGCTCCCCAAGGTGGCAAACCTAAACTTGAGCTGTTCTAAGACCTGTTTTTCTTTGCAGCTTCATGGTTTTGGGGGTTGTAGTTATGTATAGTGACCTGATTGAGGGAGCTGAAGGAACTCAAAAAATTTCAGGTTCATCAGGCAGTTTTCTTCAGTCATGTTATTGCCCTGAGCTTGCTTATTTGTTGGATAGGCACACAAGTATTAGCCCTAGCAAAAAGGTGGCATTGCAGCAGCCTGGGCTTGGATCAGTTTAATCGTGCTTCAGGCTTTCAAAACACAGCACAAAATCTGACACTATGAACCAAGCACTTTAATAAAATTTCAGATTTGGTATTAACCATACTGTAACATTTTAAAAAGGTAAACAAAAAAAGGCACAGAGACAAAGAAAAAAAGATGTTAAATGCCATTTAAAAATCCGTGGATATTTTTCACAGTTTATGTACTGAGCAACTTGACTGCAATGAAAAATTTTGCAAATAAACTGTAAAACTGGAAAATAAAAGGAAGTCTGAAAGCTGGAGTTATGTTTTATGTGTGTTGTGTTGTATGCTTTATGTTATAAAGGAATTTTATTGGAGTTTTTACATTTAATTTCTTCTTTCAAGTTACCTGCCTTTAATCATTCTTTCTAACCAAGTAGCTTTATATTTTGCGTGTTATTGTAAAATACTGGGGGGAACAAGGAGAGGCATTTGGTTTTCTGTTAATATTGGAGAAAATAGTTAGTTGGTCCTTAGGAATTAGTGGTGTTTTGAGAGCTGGAGTGGTCCCCCTGTACAAGGTTCTTAAGTAAAGTTTGGTTACTTTACACAAACGCCTTACATTTTCATCCCTGGTTTTCCTATGCTGATTCTTAAAATCTATGATTGAATCCACATATCAAGGAATACTTCTGTCCTGTATGATGGAAATTAACATCCGAAGGTCTTGACTGTGATAAATAATGTATTCTAAAATAATTCAGAAAACCTTTCAAAAAATTTTCATTCTGCAGTGTTTTTTCTTAAATGTTTGTAAGTAAATATAATTTCTATCAGATTTGGTTTCAATGAATGCTTTGTTTGTTGAAAAGTATTTTCCAGTAATATATAAAGCAGATTTTTTTCTTTGTAGCATTTTTAATTATAGCAGATCTCAAGTTAAATATAATGCAAGTTGTGTGCTTCTGTTACTGGGAAAACCATATCCCATTTGTAATGAGACATTTGTTAACTTCTGTATACAGATTGTGGTTCATTCCATAAATATTTGTGGGTTCTCTGATGTCCCTCACAGGGTTTTATCTATGACAAATTCATACCACAGTTCTTAAACTACTTCATGGATAGAAGATTTCTTTCTTTTGCAAACCCATTTGCCAATGTCTTTTTTTTTTCATTTAATGTTTTTAAGTTTCCCTGCTTTGGTTTTCAATTATTTAATGGACAGGATTATCAGAAATTTACAGAATGATTGCATGTTATTTGAGTATGTTTCTCTAGGGGGTACAATTCAAAGCTCCCATGGCAAAATTAAATCCTTATTGCTGTTATCCCAAACAACTTATATTATATTGTTTAAGTTAGTATGGTTCCTCTCCCTTACAGATTTTCCAGCATAGCTTAGTGCTCAACTGCCTTAAGTACAGTTAGTAGTCACGCTTAATGTTTCTAACACATAAACTTGTAATATGCATCATACTTTATCTACCATTATTGCTATTAAACCTGATTATGCTGCAGTAAAAAACAGATTTAAAAGATACATACAGTGGTTTTGTTGCATTTCAGAAGCTATTCTTTCTTTTTTGTTTTTTTCTTGAAGATACAAATCCATCTTGGTTTTTTTCTTAAGAACTATTTAATGTTCTTATAGGGCTTATTAGTTGTAGGGCACGAAGATAAATGTAGCATTCTGCAGTCTCAAAACATTTTTCATGCTCTCTGATACTTTGGGATTTTAGGGTTGGGGTTTTTTTTTCTGTGAGAAGGCAGTGGCTAAAACTGGTATGTTAATGGCTAACACAAGTACATGTTGAGAGTAATAAAATACAGAGATATTATCAGGCATCCTCATTGAGTTTAGTGTCAGTGATGGGCATAAATAATAGATACTCTGTTTTCATGGCATGATGGTGTGTGTTCTCCGGGAATAAACAACAAACAGCTGTAGAGGTGATACAAATATAATGCAGGAATACATAGATATATCCTGTGCTTGCCAGATAGGTGTAGAGCAGCTTTGAACTCTTCCTGATAACCAGTTATTTAAATGTTGAATAATATTAACTAGTTTTTGCATGTGACAGTTTTTCAAGGAACAGAAAGAAACTTGCAGATTAGCATATCCAGCTGCAAAGCAAATATGAAATCTTTCTGTTTCCTGGTTTAAGGCTGGATGTGCATATATGTGTGTGTATATGGATTTAAGAAAAATACAGTGGAGTGCATTTCCTGGTATGTGTTGGTTCAGACTCTCTTTTGACATACTTTGTTCTTCAGACACTTTGCAGTGGTTGATTTTTTTTCCATGTTCTTGGCATAGTAAAAAACCTGTCTGATATATTATGCAACTGCAAGTGTTGTAGAAGTTGCTCTCTAAGACTAATTTAAAAAATCTATATACTGTGTTCTTCACACAGTGCAGCTCAAAAAGTTTAAACAACCGTATTTACTAAACTGGACTCAAACTAATAGAATTTGCTGTTTTCAAAATGGGCGAATGTGACCTGGGTGTTTGTGTGTGTGTTTTTGTCTGTGTAGAGTCATCATAGAATCAGACTGATACTGTGGTTTGGGTTGGAAGGGACCTCAAAACCCATCCATTCCACCTGTCCTGCCAAGGGCAGAAACACCTCCCACCAGACCAGGCTTCTTAAACCCCCATCCAAACTGGCCTTGAACATCTCCAGAAAGGGGGCATCCACGATTTCTCTGGGCAACCTGTGCCAGTGCCTCACCACCCTCATGGTGAAGAATTTCTTCCTATCGTCTAGTCTAAATCTTCCCTTCTCCAATTGAATGCCATTCCCTCTCATCCTGTCACTACATGCCCTTGTAAAAAGTCCCTCCCCAGCTTTTTTTCACGCCTCCTTCAGATACTGGAAGGCCATGAATTTTTCTTTTAGCACCAGGCAGAAAGTAAAACTCTGAGTTTTCTTCATATAATCATAGAATAACCAGGTTGGAAGAGAGCCACCCGATTGTCAAATCCAACCATTCCCATCAAACACTAAACCATGCCCCTTAGCATCTCGTCCACCCGTGCCTTAAACATCTCCAGGGAAAGCAAATCAACCACCTCCCTGTGCAACCTGTTCCAGTGCCCAATGACCCTTTGTGTGAAAAATTTTTTCCTAATGTCCAAGCTAAATCTCCCTTGGTGGAGCTTGAGGCCGTTTCCTCTTGTCCTGTCCTCTGTCACTTGGAAGAAGAGGCCATTACCCTCCTCTCTACAACCTCCTTTCAGGTAGTTAGAGAGAGCAATGAGGTCGCCCCTCAGCCTCCTCTTCTCAGGGCTAAACAACCCCAGCCCTCTCAGCCGTTCCTCATAAGGCCTGTTCTCTAGCCCCTTCACCAGCTTTGTTGCTCTTCTCCACCATAGCCACCACCATTCCTGTTCTGGTTGCCTCCTAGAATAGGTTGAACTACCTTCTATTAGAATCAGTAGTTTTCATGGTCAGTGTTGAGAGTGCATGGAGATATTTTGAGTAGAGAATGACTCTTGCTTGATGTTAACCTGTAAGTGGAGCTTATTTAAAAACTCAGTTAAACAAACATCTCTAACAATCTTTGTGCACACTGAATAGTAGCCTTTAACCAGTTTAGTGTGGAGTCTTTATATTTAATGTTTACAAAAGCAGTGGTGTATTCTGTAGCTTCTCATGTTAGAATGTGGGCTTCTAAGAACATGTTGTCTCCTGCTACCAAAAGCTACCTAAGCAACAGTTTGTAATAAATGAGGATCCTCTTGAATTTGGACTTTTTTTTTTATGTCACCTCCTCTGGTCTGTTTTCTTGGATTCTCTAATATTTTTATATATCTGATATTTTTTTCCTAAAGATGAGTTTTGAGATGAGTTTCCTAATAGGTTTAATTTGTTGGTTTTCATCTTTCAAAGCACGTACTAAATATGTTAAAAAGACTATATGAATAAACCTTTCCAAGTTGTTTCTGTACATATGTAAAAGGTTAGTTTCAAATGTTCAGTGTATTCATATCACAGTTTAAGATTCAACAGTAGTGTGCTTTATAGTAAAGCTACCAGTTTTCCATCATAGAAGAAACAGAACACTACAGTCACTTCAATCCAAAATAACTCATTGTCATTTTAGTTGCAGTAATAGATTTAATAACATGGAGGAATTAGTGGGTTTAAAATTGGCTGTAAGAATGGGACGTGGTATGTGGCCTATAGTCTTAGCTTTATTACAGATTTTAAGATGAGAATGTATATATCAATTTTATTTGTAAAAACTCACCTTTCAAGCAGATCTGTCTGGAATTTTTGCTGCATCTTTTGGATATCTCACTAGATAAAGAAAAGAAATTTGAAAAAAAGTTAGTCCTTTCAGTATGTCCAACATACTTCTCAATAGCTTTGGTCTCCTGTTTCTTTTAAGAAACCGTGCTAGATTTCTTTTTGGAAGTTTACACTCTTGGTCAAAGTTGTTACTTCTTGAAAACTTTCTCTAAAAGTTGTAAGTTAAGGAGAATAGGCTTGACTTTTAGGTGTGATTACATTACATCAAATATGAAGACTGTGTTCAGTGGAACTGAACCTCGGTATTTCCAGGTGAATTTACAGAACTTCTGGTGAGACTGAAGTATTGTACCACTAAAGTAGGTGAATCAAACTAGGGGAAAACAAAGTAAAATACGGGATGAAAGGAATGGGAAAGTCATAAGATTGTTTAGCTTAGCTATGTAGTAAACCAAATATGCATGAAATATTTAAAAATCAAAATTAGAGATCCTTTTACTGCCAAAAGTATTAAGTTTTGAAATAAAATTGTTTCTACCATGAAACAAGGGCATTAAAGTCTTTGGGTTATATTGTATTTTAGCTTTTTTGCAACCCCCCCCCGCCCTAGACTTCCACTCCATCCTGTTAAACTCTTTAAGCTCTCTCCTCACTGACTTTATTTAGAGAAACTCAATTCCACTTGTTTGTTTTTTTTTTCTAGAAACATTTGGCATCCAAAAATATCATACAGATCTTCCTTTGGGGTTGTGCATACTTATCATTTATACAGTCCGTCAACTGTATGTTTATACTATGCTCCCTGAGTTTTGGTGAATGCTTGAAAACTGTAATGAGATTCCTCAAACTGTCTAAACATTAAACAGTATAAAAATGAAAAACCGATCTTTAAGAGTTCAGGCTTGCTCATGCTGTTATTTTTGCTGCGGAATTTAAACAATAAAATTACAAAAATAATTAAACTGATGACATCTAAATGCACAACTGCAAGCTTCAACTTGGTTTCTTTTTGCAATTCTTTTCTTTGAGAGAGACTGAAATTACTTTATAGGGTACTGTAGTATACCTTATCATCATAGGCTCACTTACTGTGTTCCAGTACAACTCAATAAGGTGGTGGCACTGCCGACATTCTTCAGGTTCTTTGCAGGCAATCACTGTGCTGTAGCCTTGGTACAAGTGGCTATACTTACATATGTCTGGTCACTTTACAGAATATGCAGAGCATTTCCTACCTCTAGGACTAGAGGAAGGATGCACAGGGCCAAAATATTTGATGTGTGATGTACTGTGATTCATGTGTTTAGTAGCTTTTATATGATCAATGCATTGCTTCCAATCCCAACCTTGGTATGGTCCAGATCACTAAAATCTGACCTTCCAAAATGGATATCAAATGGAATTATAGTAGCACCCACCTGGCATCACTACTGTAATTAATGGCCATGAGGGGATGTTGTAATTTTTTCCTGTGAATATGTACCCCCTGGATTTCAAACTGCAAACATTTAAGTAGTTACATAAATAATATCACGATAAAAAATTGCAGTAGTGAATTTTTATACATATTTTTATATATTTGCATTTGTGTAGTCCTGTATATCAGATGATCTCAAAAAGTTTTCTCTGGAGTTAATTATATTTTCAACATCATTTTGGCACTATGCACACAATGTACATGAGTGAACTGTTTAAGTGTTGCTTTTTTGTTGCTGGGAGTTACAGAATTAGTGAGTTTAGAGAGTATAGGAATTAAATCTGCCTTTCCTATTTTTCCTTTGGCGTGTTCTAGCCTTGCAGAGAGGGAAACGTGTCATGGAGGCCCATAGGAGCCCTACCACGGTCCCAGTCTCCATAAACCCGAACTTTCTTGTGCACAACCTGGCAGACTTAGCTCTTCTACATGTTCGTGCATCCAGATAGATTTGTCACCTCAAGCTCCAACTGAGGCAGCAGCTTCTATTTATTGGGAGAGAGTATCAACCACATATTGAAAATATGCACAAACCATTGGATTCAGTTTTTCAGATTTCTTCTTCTATTGGTATTCAAAACCAAATCTCTTTTCTCGTATGTTATGATAGCACAATGAAAATCAGGCCTTTCTAAAATGGTTTTCAATGAAGGTAAGTATCTGTTGACTCAATAGTTGCAGTTCATGAAACTGGTCAAGTAAAGGGCACAAAGAAGTTAGCCAAAAGAAAAGTGATAGTAATTTAAACCTTTGAGCAGTTTGTTTAAGAACTGAGATTTTTTTGTCTGCTTTGTCTGTGTTTAAGCTAAAGCTAACAAAGTAATTGTAAGGGAAGACCTACCTACTTCAGCTTGGCAAGAAGCACCTAGTAAAAGGAAAATAGTATATTTTGGTAATATTTCTTACAAAAAATTAGGTAGTTTGATTGCTACTGTTGTCCTCTATTTTGTTGTCATTATTTATTATTATTACTCATCCTCTACTTATGCCAGTTCCTTTCTCCACCGTAATATTCATCTGTAGGGTATGCAGAATGAAAAAGGGACCAGTGTCCAAGAAGCATAAGTCATTTATCCAGGATTTGTTTAAAATGGAGAAAAATTTCCTGTTGTACTTTTGCTTCACTGTATCTTTTGAAGCAGTTTAGCAAACTCAAAATGAAATTTTTGTATGTTTCAGGCACTGCATGTCATTAATTTCTAAATATACTAATTGCACTACCTCTAAGTTGATTTATGTAATCTACCTCTTAAGTGTATATATTCACAAAAGCTATAAACACTGTAAATCATTATAGAGGTAGAACTACGACTGTTGATGACTGCAAAACATATTCAGTAAAAATTCAATTAATAACTTCTTCCTTTGCATTAATAAAGTAGTGTATTTGTCCACTATGTGAATATTTTGAAGTGGTCAATCGTTATTACTTTTCTCACAAAGCTAACACTGATGTTTTCTTTATATAGAAATCTTCCATAGCTAAAGATGAACCCAGGTACCTTAGCCACTTTCATGTGCAGGACACCTACCTTGTAGTGTCTTCTGTAGCTAATGCTGATGTATCTGGCTGTACAGAACACAACACCAGAGCTAATCAAGCGGAAGGTCATTTTTATTTTTAAACAGGTTACTGTAAATATTAAAAGTAGTGTTAAAACGAAAAGTGACATGAGCAAAGGCATGTGAACAAAAGAGTATCACTTGCTTATCAGTAAAGCATTAAACAAAGGAGCCTCCCCGTACCTGGCTTATTAGAGTATTTGTATGTTACAAAAAATTGCTGGTAGCCAATCCAGAGCATGCTGCCAGCAAGCATGGAAATGGGGCAGTAGCTGAGTTCTTTTGAAGCTGAGCTGGAGAAGGGAGAAGGAGTAGCTGCCAACAAAGCCAGTCATATGTGGCATAGTTCCTGATGACAAGAGGTAGAAACAGTGAGAATTGGAGTTTTCTGCTGACAGCATTTGAGAGGCTGCTGTACTGACCCAGACTAAAATAAACTGTTTCCAACATTCCAGCCGTCATAAAACACTATGGTTGTTAAACCAACTCCCTGTGGACAGGTGGCAGGGTGGGCAACAAAGCTTATGTTACCCTTTAGGGAAGATATGGAGCTCATTTAGTGTGGCAAAAAGTATAGACAGGATCATGTACAAAATTTTAGAGATTTGTCAGGGCCTTCCCCTCTTCCCTAAGGATGTCTCCTCTCTCTCCTTGCAGTAATAGAATTTTCTAAACCGCTGCTTTTCTTTCATTTCAACATTACTGCTTGGGTTTCATCTTTCTTCTCCAGCTTCTTCCCACTTCTCTGCCCTCTTATTTTCCTCGTTATCTTCTTTAGGCCTTCTTCACAAATATATGTTTTTAATCTCTTCAAACTTAGGTAAATCCAAGTCTTCTGTCATGTTACAGGATTTCTTTTATTCCCATTCTAAGATGATGTCTACATATGTTCTGTCACGTTGGGAAATTCTGTTTCTCTCCCAGTGGCTTAGGTGTTAGCTTCTTGCTTTTTTTTTTCTTTTTTTTTTTACCAGTAGAGATATCTACTTGCAATAATTAAGAAAAAGAAATAATAATTTTAAAAAGTAAAAGTAAAAATAGTAAGTAAGTAAAAATAATAGTTGCTTTTCTTTGGAAAGTTGATTCCTTTGGGTTTTACTGACAAAAGCTCAGCATTTGCAAAGACCACTACTGTTATCGTAGCTGTTATAGGTTTACCACATTTTTATTCTGTGCACTTCTTAACATCTATGGGATCCCACTGCAAATGGAGCTGTGGTCCACTGCTTCCTTAAGAAACGGTTGTTTCAATTTCCCCTCTTTGGTATAACACGTTTGATGGCCTTGTTAAGGAAACTATTGAATTCAACTGGGGAAAAGGGCAGTTAAAGAGCATTAGGTCAGGGATAAATATTGCTGTGATTTCTACACTAGTTCAGTACGTAGGTGATGGGCTTTCACACTGGATTTGGGCTGGGACTTCAGCTTAAGCAGAAAAGGAAGTCATCTTTCAGAGCATCTTACCCAGTCCCAACAAGGTGACATTGGTTTCACCCTTGCATAGCAGAGGATGTGTGTTGATCTAAGCTAGCTGTCCATTTCCTTTTTAAATTAGAACAGGAAAAATCTTTTACCACCAGACAAAGCCTTTAATAATTGAAATTTGGATAGATGGTTTTATAGTCTCTGTACTTGGAAGGGGAAATCAGTGTACAGAGAGATCTAGTGACACCTAACAAAAATTATTGTTACATACATTATTGTGTTTTATATTGTGTATAAAAGTTATTGTGTATAAACTTTGTTAATATTTATTAATCCTTGCATAACAATGATAACATTGCATCACAAGCCATTTTCTTGGCTTGTTTATCTTTTTGTAGTTCTCAGATGAGCTATGAGCGAATAGATGTAACTTCTTCACAGTGAATCTCAGAATTGTGCCTATTCAACAGCATGTAGTAACTGCTTCAACATGAGCTGTTCCAAAAAGCCCGACCCAGACTAAATCAATTTTAAAAAGAAAAACATTAAGGCCATGTTTCCTATTACATGCTTATGGTTGTTGTCTTGGGTTGCTTATGGTCTTACTGTATTTTTGACCAACTGCTGTATTTTATACCACCTGCCAAAGGTTCTGATGGCACAGTGAAGTTTTCAGAAGGGGGGAACAATTAAAATCATAACCCCTGCAGTACATTTCATCTGTTAAAACAGTGTTTATGCTAGGGGTAGAGAAGCCATGAATTTGGCTTACTCCGTTTCCCTGATTTTATTTACTACAATGGTTTTGAAATCTGTAGCATCAAAAAGGCTGCAGAGTTGATACATGGCATATATGCTTAAGATTAGGCCAGTTCTACTACAGTTCAACTTATTCTCATCTTTTTAGGAAGTATACAGCTAATAAATTGGGGTCTTATTTAGGAAAATAGTCAGTTAGGAAAAACAGAAAAGAGAGCTTATGTGAATGCCTGAATTCTTCACTGAAAGGGTCATTAGGCATTGGAACAAGCTGCCCGGGGAAGTGGTTGACTTGCCTTCCCAGAAGGTGTTTAAGGTGCAGGTGGATGAGGTGCTGAGGGCCATGGTTTAGAGATTGGTGGGAATGGTTGGACTCAGTGATCTGGTGGGTCTCTTCCAACCTGGTGATTCTATGATTCTATGAAATTAGTATCATATTCTCTATTTTATATACTTCAGAAGTGTTCATAAAATGCGTAATTCGATTATTTATTTTCAATAATATTTCACATTTTCCTGCATTAGCCAAAGTACCTAAATAGACATTGGACCATGCAGTGATCTGCTCTATCGGTTTCAAAAAAAACCCAAACAAAACCAGCCGAACAACAAAACAGCAGAACTGCATTTGTATTAGGGAAATAATGCCTAGAAAGAATAGCAAAAGACAGTTATTGTAGTTAGATCTCTCTCTATGGAAAGTTGACAAACACATTCTTGAGTTTTAAGAAACCACATTTAATTTTGAAATACCACTACTGACATAACAGATTTTCAGTATATTTAACTTTTAACTTTTTTTTTTTAACTCAGTATATATAACTTTTAAGAAAGTTATAGGGCTACTAAAAAGTGCCCTGACATTGTGTCACGAGGAATGACTCGATGAAAACCGCTTTCCTGCCAGTCAGAAGACTCTGTTGTTGCTATGATTAATAACTTAATTTTCTTAATTGCTAGCATACTCTGGTGACAATTGCAGTGGTATTAGCACTTTCAGCTGTGCTTGGATTTGGGTGGCATTGGGACTGCACTTTGAAATAGGCTGCATGCCTATAGGTTGCATTACCTCTACTTACTGATTGAATGCAGTGTGTGCATCACAGGTTGAGATGTGCTGCTTTAATCGTCTTTACTTTTAGATTGTTAGCCTCAGTGATGAAACAAATTGTAGAATTAAGTTCTTTGTGGAGACATCAGTTATATACTAAGAAACACTAGTGGCGTAAGACAACAACTTAGAAGGAACAATAAGAGATTGGATGACATAGGCAAATAAGAAGCTTAAGTTTCAACCCCAATGTATGAAAACAGTAAACATAGGCTGCAATTTGATGTGATCATAGTTTCAAAAGAAAAAAAAAATGAAGATCTGCTTGCTCCCATTACTGACTTCTTTTGAAAAACAGTGGTAAGTTTGATTGTGCATTTTTATTATAATATCAAATGAGCAGGGTACATAAAGCTGTGTGTTTATTTGCATATATCCCATTTGCTTCTCTAGGAAAGAGGCAGCTGGATACGTCTGAAGGTTGGGGTTTAAAGTAATGCTTAGATGTAGTCATGAATGGCAAAACTGATATCATAATTTTCTTAAATTTGTATCTTAATCAATATCTGATTGGTCTGGGTTTGTTTTCCTTTGGCATTACAGGAGAGCACTGAATCTAGGAATACTTCGAGATCCTGGCTCAGAGGTTGAAGACAGACAATATCAAATAGATCTTCAATCTATAAACATTGGTACTGCTCATTGGAATCAGTTGAAACCAGAGAAGGAGAATGGGAAAGGAGGAGTTTTGACAGAGAATGAAAGGAATTCACAAAATCCAGCACTTGAATGGAACATGGCTAGTAGGTAGGTAGTTTCAACTTGCTCATTTCTAGAATTGTGTAGAACAAACACTGCAGATATAATTCATGGTATATCTGAATCAAATAATTCTATATTGATTTTGCTTTGCATTACAACCAGATTTCCATGGAGGTTTGGGTTATACATTTGAAATGCTTATTACTATTATTGTTATGCTATACTTGCTCTCTGGTTGGTGTGTGCCTTTGGTTCCCTCAAGCTCTTTCCGAGAGGCTTTCTGTATGTCCATAAAAATAACTCCAGGACTCAGACCAGACTTGAGTTTCTCATTCTGCAAGCAACAAGAGCTTTTTCTTTTTTCTTTTTTCTTTTTTCTTTTTTCTTTTTCTTTTTCTTTTTCTTTTTCTTTTTCTTTTTCTTTTTCTTTTTCTTTTTCTTTTTCTTTTTCTTTTTCTTTTTCTTTTTCTTTTTCTTTTTCTTTTTCTTTTTCTTTTTCTTTTTCTTTTTCTTTTTCTTTTTCTTTTTCTTTTTCTTCCCTCTTTTTTAAAAAAAACACCTTTTGTTTGTGTTTTTACAAAGCTTGAGTAAAACCAGCTTAGACATTTCTAAGTTAGAGAAAGATAAAGTGAAACATTTCCTATTGGTTCTGAACTGAGTTTTGCACTTCTGTAACTAAAACCAGATGAATTTTGAAAATGAGATATTTCAACTCAGTCTCCCTTATTGTGTATTGTATGATACACAGAAAGCCCCGCCATCCATTTAAACGGGAGTGAAAGCTAAAGCATACGTACACTTGCGTAGTAGTATAAAGTTTTCAATGTAAAAGCAGTTTTTAAATGGGTGATTTGTGAAAATTCTAGATTTTAGTTTTAATATACTTAAAAATGTATTCAGATGGTTTAAAAATAGAGTTTTATAGACTGTATCTGTCAGAGTTCTCTTTTCAAACTTATGACAATAAGGTCTGGTGGCCAAAAGCAAGCTTGCAGAAGTCATTTTGTGGGTTTAGACACATTTCTGATGGAATTCGTCTGTTTGCCCACACCTTTATTTATTTTTATTTAAAAGTCCTTCATAACTAATTCCCGCAAAGACAATCTGATTTTGATGAAATGTGAGCATAATTTTATGATTCCTAAGATAAAATTCCTATCTGAATTGAATGATTAGCTCCTAAAAGTGATCTAGAAAAATGGGTAGAATCATAAAGAAAGACAAAAACTGAACTATTGCTAGTTTAATTTTAAAAAAAAGGCAGGGGGAGAGATGGGAGGACTCTCAGAGATTTTTCTGAAAGTGGTACAAACTGTAACATAAAAAACGACATGAGACTAGCATTCAAACTGAGCTTTCTAAGTGAAGAACTGATGAAAGAACAAGTGAACGAATAAGCTTACTTTGGAGGAGTGCATGCAAGAAAAAGATGTGATCAAGAATAAATTCCCATTTGTCACTGAAAAATAGAGGCAAGGAAAAGCAGATCTAACCAAAGTAATGATAAAATCACAAGGAATGGGAGTACAGATGAAAATTTAAACACTTAATACTTAAATAGTATCTTCAATTATAAAATCACCTGATTGTTTCCCATCTTTTAAAATTTGGGGGGGGTTAACTTATAAGATTCTGTAGATAATTTTTCTTTTAAATTCTTAGCCTTGACAAAAATCTATCTGACTTTCTAGTTAGACCTTGATGTTGAGCAAGTTGGCTATGAAGTTCATTCTCATAAAACAATGTAGGACTCATGACAATCGTCTCCAAAGGACTTCTGGCCAAATTGCAAATTAAGCTAATGTAGCCAAACCACCCTCTCAGGAACTGGCTATTCTTCTACTTCCCACTGGTAACTCACATAATATTGCCAGCATACCTTGGTTTGGACTTTATGCTTATAGATTTGGATAGGAAACTTGGTGGGATTCCTGTAAAACTACTAAGATAAGAATAAGGGAAGCAGCTATTAAAGCTGATTTCTCTTTTATTTTTTTTTTTACTCTATGTGTTCAGACATTCATATTTTCCTTTGTAGTCTTTCAAAATAAAATTTTATTAGAATGTATTTGACAAATATGTATGTTTGTTTTGAAATTGCCTTTGACTGAATCTCCTACGTGGATTTCAATTTAAATCAGCTGTAAGTAAATACATTATTTTTTCCTTTCTGGTATGCAATACAATATTTTAATTCCAGCTTGGATGTGTTTAAAGAGAAAGTTGGTATGATGTTTTCTTACCCTTTTGGCTTAAAATTCTACACGTTTACTACAGTTCTTCTTCAGGATGTTCACATTTCTGCTTTTTAGTTGGAAGTCAGTTTTGCTGCATCTGGGTTTATTTTATGAACTGTGGAAGTAGTGTGCTGAGAACTGGAAGAACCTGCTTTGAACTCTGCCATCCACTGAGATATTTCCAGCTGCACTAAGAGGGTGGCTGCATGGTGTTTTACGTAGTGCTTAGTGTTTTCAGGGTGAAGTTTGTCTTAAGATTTCCTGCAACTACCACAGAAGCTTATTCTTTAACCTGTTTGTGATACCGTTTTCATTTTTAATTCTTTACATTTCTTAGACATGTTTAACCTGGAACCTAATGAATTATTTTTACTGAGTTATTTTAGGGTTCAATACTTTGTTTGGTTTTAATATGCTTCTGTTTGGTTTTACTTAACATTTAGAACCCAGTGTTCTGGTTTATTAGGTTTACTGGGTTTTAAGATTCTTTTTTTTGAGCTCTGTTTCCCTCACTTTTAATTCTTAAGTATTCTGTGGTGCAGTATAGGATCCAGTCTATATGCAAGTATTTCATACAGTCTCTTTACAGAAAACATCAGCATAGATACCAAACATTCATTTCCCATTCCCACTTCTGAAAGTATTACTATATTTTTAAAAATAAATTAAATAGAAGTAAAAAATCTTAAATAGATTGTAATTTGTTCAATCAAATTGAAATTTGATCTTGTTTTAGAAATTGCATGAAAACCAAAACTCTCTAAATATGAGAGCTACGGATACCATACAAATATTTGAAAGCTTCTGATGTAGTTTATCATTTACATGCTTTAACAATCTTTACACAGAAAGTAAATCCTTCAGATTTTCCCACCACTTTTCTGGAGTTCGATATTCTGCTTAATATCCCATGGGCTTGATTTTTTAAAAAACTTATAAAATGTATTTTGGTAAGCAAGCTTTGAGTATTTGGTGTAAAATTCTTCAAGGGGGCTTTTACGAAGTGCTGATGTGGTGCCTCCTGTGCCTTTCCAGGTCAGTCATAGAAGAATGAGGGAACTGGAATTGTCTGGTAGGGAGGGTGCCCACTCTCAGAAGAAAATGTTGAAATGCTGTGCTGTAGTGAGGATCTGGGCTCATAATTCTTCCCATTATGAAATGTTTATTCTTCGCTGCAGATATTATAGAAAGCTCCCTAATGGTGTAATATATAAAAGGAATACTGGAAACAGTCAGACAGTTCTAATAAGGTTATGTACAAATGAAACCTGTCCACATTTATTCCCTTTACCAAGCAGCATGTGGGGAACTGGGAGTACTTAACCAAGAGAAGTTTTCTTGATTGAAAACTGCTTTTTCAGCTTGCAGATCTCCTACTCCCTCTCCCTCCTCTCAATGGAAAAAACAACAGCCCTGAAGGATATAAAGAAATATATCCTCTCTTGAGGCCTCGCCCCCGTCCCCGTGCAATCCTTCTACAGCTCCCAACAGCAAATCCTGCTTCCTGCAGCCTGAATAAACTCTGTTTAAAAAAAAAAAAATTAATGGAGCTTAAAAGCATTACTTCTCTGTGTGGTAATGAATTGAGTGTGGCAATATACTGCATTACAGTTTTGTCCTTGGCATACCACCATCTGGAACAGCTCGCTGTGACTCTCATTGAGTATGTCAGGGAGCCAATGATCTGTTGTACAAAACTGAACAAAATACCATCCTTGCTTTGCAAGGATCCTCAGAAAGGTTTCCTGCAGATTTTTTGAGCTTTTTCAGAAAGTTGAATTGGAACTTGCAGGTTCTAACAAGGAAGATCAGAAAAAAGTGGTCAGTAGGTCCATGTGTAGGGAAGTAGGGGCATTCCCAGTGAATTTTCTGGAACAAATTGCAGTACACTTGTTTTAAATCCTGTGTTTCAGTTGCTGTGTTTATAGTAGTCCTACTGTACAAGTATTAGTCAATAAGATGGAGTGTGGAAAGAAATGTTGCACAGCGTTATTAGTAATATGAAAATAAGCATTACTGAGATGTAATTATATTACAATAGTCATTCTGTACAGCTAGATTGTGTACTTTTGTTCATAGTCTAATTTTGGTTATTAAATTGTCCTCAAAATGTTGCTATGCTATTTCATTCATTGTCTCACAATGTGTCTTTGCAGCAATTCAGAGAGCTGAAAGGATGTGAGCTGTTCTGGCCTCTGAGAGATGGAGGTTTGAGGCATGATGATATTGTTTGGAGCTTGATATCCTAACACATTTGTGAATCAGGGATTAATGGATTTATACAACTACGTGACAGACGTGCAAGAGGAGAATCTTACCTGAGCACTAAGTTAGCATAGAATAACAGAATGGTTTGTGTTGGAGGAGATCTTAAGGATCATTCAGCTCCAAACCCCCTGCCACGCACAGGGACACTTCCCACTAGGCCAGGCTGTTAAAGACCCCATCCAGCCTGGCCTTGAACACCTCCAGGGATGGAGCAGCCAGAGCTTCCCTGGAAAACCTGTGCCAATGCCTCACCAGCCTCATCATGAAGAATTTCTTCCTAATATCTAGTCTAAATCTTCTCTCCTCCAGTTTAAAGTCATTCCCCACCTTATCCTATCACTTCATATCCTTGTAAAAAGTGCCTCCCTACCTTTCTTTTAGGCCCCTTTCAGGTACTGGAAGGTCACTGTACGGTCTCCCCAGAGCCTTCTCTTCTCCAGTCTTAACAACTCCAACTTTATTAGCCTGTCCTCCTATGGAAGGTACTTCAGCCCTCTGATAATCTTTGTAGCCCTCTTCTGGACCCATTCCTACAGTTCTATATCCTTTTTATGTTGGAGACTCCAGAACTGTACGCAATACTCCAGGTGGGGTTTTGCAAGAGTGGAGTAGAGGGACCGAATCACCTCCTTGCAGAACTCCTTCTGATGTAGCCCAGGATAAGGTTGGCCTTTTGGGCTGCAAGAGCTCATTGCTGGCTCATGGTTAGCTTCTTATCAGTCAGCACCCCCAAGTCCTTCTCTGCAGGGCTGCTCTTAATTGCATTGTCCCCCATCCTGTATTGAAACTGCATATTGCCCTGACCCAGGTGTAGGACCTTGCACTTGGCCTTGTTGAACCTCATGAGGTTCTCACAGGCCCACTTCTCTAGCCCCTCCAGGCCCCTCTGGATGGCATCCTGTCCTTCTAGTGTGACAACAGCACCACTCAACTTGGTGTCATCTGCAGACTTGCTGAGGGTGCATTTGATCTCCCTGTTTATATCATCAATGAAAAATTTAGACACCACTGGTTGGGCAGGCAACCTTGGTGAAGCTGTGCTGGCTGCCACTAATCGCCTCCCCATCCTCCATGTGTTTTAGCACAGCTTCTTGGAAGATCTGTTCCATGATCTTCCCAGGCACAGAGGTGAGGCTGACAGGTTAGTAGTTCCCAGGATCATCCTTTCTGCCCTTTTTAAAAAGGGACAATGTTGCTTTTCTTCCAGTTGCCAGCGACTTCTCCTGACTGCCATGATTGTTCAAATATCCTGGAGAGTGGTTTGGCAACCACATCTGCCAGTTCCCTCAGGATTCTGGGATGTATTTCGTCAGGTCCCATAGACTTACAGATGTTCGGGTTCCTCAGGTGGTCATGAACCCCTGATCCTCCTCTACAGTAGGAGGGGCTTTACCCAAGATGGTCCTCATCTTGTTGTTCGTTGACCCAGGAGGGGTGAGGAGAGCGGTTGCCAGTGAAGACTGAGGCAAAAATATTGAATACCTCAGTCTTCTGTTGATACAAGGTCACCGTTTTCATTCATCATGGGGGAGCAGGTTACGCTTTCTTTAACCTTTCTTTTCTGGCTGACATCTTTCTTTTCTGCTCGTAGAAACCCTTCTTGTTGGTCTTCACTTCCGTTGTCAAGTTCAGCTCCAGCTGCACCTTGGCCTTCCTGACCTCATCCCTATACAACTGGGCAACGTCCCTATACTATTGCCAGGTTCCCTGTCCCTGCTTGCACCACCTGTGCAGTTCCCTCTTGCTTTTTCAGTATGACCAGCAAGTCTTGACCTGGCCACGCTGGTCTCATCCCTTACCTGCATCATTTCCTACATCTGGGGACTGAGCACTCTTATGCTTTATGGAAAGCATTCTTAAATATTTGCCAGGTCTTTTTTGCACCCTCCTCTCTGAAGACCATTTCCCAGGGGATCCTACTGACTAACTCCTTGAAGAGCTGGAAGTCTTGCTTTCCTGAAATTTAGGGTCCTGAATATACTCCTCACCTGTCTCATATCCCTCAGGACCTTGAATTCCACCCACCAATGGGTGATCACTGCAGCCCAGGCTAACTACAATCTTGATGTCACTGATGCACTCACTTGCACTGATGATCGTCAGGTCCAGCATAGCATCCTCTCAGGTAGGATTGTCTATTACCTGGGTTAAGAAGTTATCCTGTGGTAGGATGAAAGCTCACATAACAATGATGGGAACTAACATTATATCTTTGGTTTTGTGTGCCTCACACTGCTAAAGAACACTATTTGGTTATGTGGCCTGTGCCATAATACTTCGAGGTTTTGATTTTTCAAGTCATGGAATTCTTTGTGGGGAGTCATCTATCTAGATGGTAAACACATGGCATAAATGAGCTCTTGATTCTTGATTGTCTTTCATGTATTTAATGTATATGTGTTTCTGCCTGAGCAGAAGGGCTCAATCTCTAGATGCAGTAAGGTATTATTAAGAAAAAAAAAATAATGATGAATAAGGCAAACATTGCCAAGTTTCACATCCAGGTTATGTTTGGCTTGTACAGCCCAGAATATCAGTTTATTTCAATTAGTTCTTTTCCATGTGAGGAGACCAAATTGTAGCCCTCCTTGTGCATTTTCAGAGTTTATCCTATCTCATGTCATAGTACTTCCTTGATCAGTACAACATCATCTCTTTGGCAGCACGTCCTCCTCATATAAATTCAGTGTGCTTCTGAGTGGATGCAATCAAATACTGATGATTTGATTTGATATAATGAAATGTTGTTGCTTTGATTACAAAATTTCATTCTTTACATTTTTTCCTTTTTTCTTCCCACAACATTTTTTTGTCGTATTAGTCAGTAGATATGTATTTGCTTGCCAGGTACTCCTAGACTTCTGTGTCTATCCCTCTTCTCTTACGTGTCTTTCTTTCATTTGCTTTGACACATCTACACTCAACTGCTCATCAGATCTAGTCATGCCAGCTACAGGGCTGCAACATTTCATTTTCAAAGAAGCACTTTCTTGCTAATTCCTATACTAACCTATATGCTATAAAGGCATTTCCTGTGAACGTTCACAAAGTTATTGCAATGTCTTCTTCCAAATCCTTCCAAAAGATTTCATTCCTATTTTAAGACAGCTTTCAGCTTGCCACATAACCTATGGTACTGTTATTTGTTCCATTTTGCTTCCCTATCTGCGGGTGTGTTTTTTTCTTATACTTTATCTCCAAGCCTTTGAGGACAGAGACCATTTTTGTCCTATGCTTTTGCAGTGTATATCTGTGGTCCATAACCAGAGTTCATGTTATTGTGCAGATACACCACAAATTTAGTACCAAGCAAAAGCAGCTCCAGGCCTTATCACATATACTTTGCTGCCTTCTTGCTTTACGTTAGCATATGGACTTTCAAATATACTGTACTTCTAAGTGTAGACGACCAACTGCTGTAACATCTCTAAAAGCGCTAGCTTTTCCTTTTTTTTTCCAAGACAAATATAGAACAGATGCGTAAATGAACCATGGAATGAATGTGCTGCAGACATAGAGCCATCATTACACTCTTCACAATCAAGTTTTTTCATAAGCTCATGTGGTGTACACCTGTGTTAAGTTATCGGTGCACTTAGGTGCAGTGTGGAAGACTTAATAATTCAAAGTGGAATTTGTTTCTTTGTTCCTTTTTTGCTCTTTCTCATATCCTCTTCGTTATTTACTGTGCTCTGTTTGCCTTCTGTTTGTACTTACAATTATTTTGCTAATACTTGATTTGGCTGAGTTTCAACTTTGCCAGCTAGAAATGCTGAAAGTAGCAAGTACAGCAGGACAGGGATGCCACTTAAGGATGATTTTAAAATAAAGTTTAAAAATCAGTGATCAGTCTGTTACTGAAGAAGTCCTTTGAGATGCAGTTTATTGAATATCTTCTAGAATGGCATTTGAAAATTAAGAAATGGGAATATGCATGACCTGAAAAATAATTTGAACAATGATTGAAGAGAACCAGTTGTGCATTTGGGTTCAACTAATAACTTGCTTTTATAGGTCTGTTCCAAATACTGAAATAATGCTTACTAGCAGTTTTATGCCCCTTTAAGAGCAAGTTTTCTAATGCATCACTGTGTGCTCTTTCATAGGATTGTTCTACTTCGCTTTTTCATTATCCTCAAAAACAAAGGCATTTCTTTCTCATCCTATTGTAAAAGAGAACTAGGAATTGGGTAGAAAACCATCTGTTTTAAATTTAAAATTAAGGTGATGGCAGGGAGAGAAGCATTTGTAGAACTGGCAAAATCTAAGACCATTTTCTCGGTTGAAGATGCACACTAAACACTGGCAGATCTGCTTTCTAATTTGGGGATCTAATTAGACTAACCTTGCTTTAACCTTGCTGACCAAAATGTTAAAGCTTTTAATGTAAGATAGTTTTTTCACATTCACTAACTGGCTTGCTCTTAAGTGTTCTATATACTAATTACACACAGCCTGCTCAGTGGTGTTTGTTAAAGTCATTTGAAGCAAAAGTTTAGTAGACTTGTGTACAGTAAATACTAGGTCTATGCTCTGTAGCGTCCACTGTTACCTTCTGTATGCTGTTGTTGTAAATGTAAAAGCTGTAAGGACCACCCATGTCCGACAGCTTATATTCCCTCATAGATTGCTTTTGTGTATGTTTTGAGGACACTTGTTAATAGAATTTGAAGCATCAAAATTAAAATTGTCTAAGCAGGAAATTGTCTTCCTTGGATTTTGAATCTTTTCAAACTTGACTGAATTACAGTCAATTTACGGTATCTGCCTCATTTCATTTGGGCCTGTCTCTTGGCCTACAAAACATCAGCACAATATTGTGTGCTTTTCAGTAGAATCCATTTCAGAACCATTGCTTTCACCAAACTATGTTTATCAGTACCTGTTCTTAATCAAGCGATTTAATTACTTATCACATGCACTTCAGGGGGTTCTGCTTAGACAGGCATATAGCTTTATTGTTTAATGACATTAACATGGAGAGCTTTGGCTGATGGACTGGCTGCCTAATTGTGTAGTTAGTGTGTCTGGCTCACTTGTGCAATTTACACTGATGTCCCAACTGCCTTGACTTAGTCATGGAAATGGCAAGATTAAAGGTAACTAACATGCAGGTGTATCTGAAAAGTATTCTGTAGACCTGTTCTCCTCTTTTACACTGCAGTGCAGTTCAGACTTTTTTTCTGTATTGTGATACATTGGTGCATAATTCAGTGTATACTTTCAACTTGTGCTGTTTCACAGTTTGTGGTCTTACAATTTGTAATATTCTTATATTTTGTACCTTGTATTTTGTACCAGTAATTTTTTTGCATGATTTTCAGAGTTCTCCTTGGTGAAATGCAGGTGTTTAACATTTCTATAAATGATAATAGATAAAAATAATTATAAAAAATATCTTGATGGAAAGGCTCTCCCCAAAATTTGAACTGTATTCTTTTTTAGGGGCTGAGTGCCATCTTGATCTCATTACATTTTTTTCGCTGATCAGAGGCTTTCAGGTGGCATTTTGTGGCAGTAGTTTATTTGACCTGAACCAGAAGATTCTGGCTATTTGAAATGTGTTGTCATAAGCTATTAGAGATCCAGCTATAACAAGGTTGCGCCTCTACTCTTAGTATTTGGCTAAAGGGGAAAAAAAATAAAAACAAATATTCTTGGCAAGTAAATATTTATATTTAAATTTTAAAATGCCAACTACAAGCAACCAATGACAGGAGCAGTGGAGGAAGACTGACATCCTTCCACTTTCACGGATTTTGAGGCATCTTTGGCTTAGTTATTATAAATCTAAGATGCAAGCCCTAGAGTTTCATGAGGTTTGCTGGCTTATTTTTCATGTCTTTGATTTGTGTGTCAGTTATGTTGTTGTATGCAGACATTTTTTAAGACAGAGGTTTCATGCATTAATTCTCACATTATGCAGGCAAATTTGAGAAATACTGATCATAAAATTTGAGTCTTTTGTTCAAATGATTTTTTATAGTTCATTAAATTGTAGAAGAATCATTGTCAAATGTCAGACTTGTCTACGTGGGCATGAGTTGAAGAGTCAAACATTTAGACAGACATTTTCTATGACACGAAGGTAGAATTATTCTTCTAGGATTGGAATTAACATGATACTTAATGCTTATTGAGGTAGCAATCAAGTGCCAAACTGGTATTGAAGAAGCTTTGTGCTGCATGCTGGATGTAAGTCGAGGTTTTGTCCCTCAATGATTTATAATGTGATTGAATCTTTCTTTTTCTCTTGTCTTTTTTTTTTTCTTAGCATAAGGCGGCATCAGGAGAGGAGAGCAATTTTAACTCCAATTTTAACAGATTTCACAGTTCGAATAACTGCAGCTCCTGCAATTATTTTTACAAAAATTGATGCTACAGAGAATTTACACCCAGAGGTTAGTACAAAATGTGGATAGAATTAGCCTGACTTTTAATATGTGGATAATCCTAATATTTCACTGTTTCACCATTTTAAGTGTCCAAGTGCTTTCAAATAGAGAGATCTCCAAATGAATCCTATTTAATACTTGAAATGTTCTTTCTCTGCTGGATAAAGGTTTTGTGTATAGCATTTGATATTAAAGGCAGCCTGTCCAGAGGTAGATTAGCCTATTTGCAGTGCAAAAAATGGAGATAGTTTAATGATTTCCAGCAATATTTTTAAAAGATTTTTGATGGATAGGTGCTAAGAAGAGCATCTCAAAACATTGTATTCACAAACGTATCATAAAGAAGCCTGAAAATGCAATCTCTGTCGGAATAAAGAAGGAAGTTGAGCTGAGTTCTTTTAGTCAAGATTTTCAAACCCACAAATTTCCACAGAGCATCTGCGCCTCAACCATTATTGTGGGTACTTCAAGATATCCCAGATTTAACGGGCACTTTTACTGTTCTGTGGTTAGCTTGTTAATGATCAGTCCGTGAAAAATGTTACACAGAAAAGATATTTGCCCCCTTTTTGGTGTTCATTCGTAGCTCAAGAACTTATAACATTTTATGTAGGGGAAATAAAAGGCAGTTTTTGTCAGCTGAAAAGGAGTATTTCTCATAACAGCTGCTCCTGCTCATACGGGAGCATAGAGGATATTAGGTGTGTATTGCAATCTGAAATAGGTTTATGTTGTTGGAAAATATGTATAGAAAATATGTATAGAAAAAATACCAGCTTTGTATTTTGCATGAAGCCTCTTTACAGGGGCTGATAGAAAACTATTTCATTAAAAAAAACAGTTGAAAGTTTAGAAGGTGGCTGGGGTGCATAGAAATTATTTAATTATTATAAAAAAAATCTCTGAGCTTTACTGATACTTATGTTGAATAATTTCATTGTTTCCTGTGTATACATTCTTCTTGTTATCTGTTCCTTTGGTGACATTCACTGGTATATGCAGAGGTCTCATTTACATTGAGAAGAGCTTGAACATTGTGCAACCTTCTTGTGAGAAGGGGCAATAATTCTACTTATTAAACAACTCTTCTGTGTTTTTCATCTCTCTATCGCTTGTCAACAGTGATAAAGAGCCCTTTTTTGTGCTAAATAACAGCAGTAAAACTGTGGACTAGGAGCTAGCTATGCCACGGTATTAATGATAGTTTACAGGTAATTAAGTTGGTTATCAGTGAGTTCTAACACATGATATCATTATAAATCAAGCAGAGGTTGTTGTTGTGGTTTGTGGGGTGTTTTTTTTTAAAAAAAAAAGTACATCCTCTTCTTGGAAGGAAAGGAGAGTTGTGGTCATGACCAGGAAGTGAAAACCAAAATCTGACAGGCCACTGTTGGATACTGCCAAGAGATGGAAACAAGACATCACACATGAGATGCTTTTCTTGCAGATTTTGTTATAATAGTTATGCTGTTGAGAGCACAGCAAAGAATAAGCCTCATCCTTGTCTAGAAGTCCAAGACCCCACTTTCTCCTAAAAAGACCTAGTTAAAACTATATACAATGTTGAAGCATTGACTACTACAG
Source organism: Coccyzus lansbergi (assembly GCA_033558105.1). NCBI lineage: Eukaryota > Metazoa > Chordata > Aves > Cuculiformes > Coccyzidae > Coccyzus > Coccyzus lansbergi. The sequence goes on from JAUMJK010000130.1 coordinate 665,683, forward strand.
AGACTCACAATATGGTTATATAGAAACGGCAAATTATTTCCCCAGGAACTGTCATCTCGTATTTTTCCCTGATTTCTCCACAGGAAATTCTGGTGTGTGGTCATTCTTTGGAGGTGAATGTGACTACAAACCTGGACTTCTTCCTCAGTGTTGCTCAAGTACAACTTCTTCAGCAGCTGGTACAAGCCAATATGTTTGGACTGGAACCTTCCAGTGGCAGCACTGAGGTACATTTTTCCCTGGATTGCAGTTTTGGGTTTTTTTCAGAGTACCGTAGCTGTGATTGGGAATTTGCATCATCTAGAAAGAATATAGATGAATTAAATACAAATATTATTGTTTATTTGATGAGCTTTGAAATGCATTCTGATATTGTTCTAACAATTGCTTGTGTTGCTTTAACAGGAATATTACGCATTAAGTTAGACAAAGGTGATTCTGAACATCTTATATAGAAAGAGAATTATCTTTTGTAAACAATGAAGGAAAGCCTTAAAAAGTAGAGCAGCCAAGCTACTTATATTTCTCTCTCCTTACCCTGCCAATACCCTAGAAGGTGTTTGCATCCTGCTAATTTAGGCATCACATCATTCTCTGCTCCTTTATCCCTTCCTAGGGATAGAAGGAAATAAAGGGTGTTGTTTCATTACTGTATGAAATATGGGTGATGTAGAAAAGAAGAGGGTATCTTTCTTTTCCCTGTATACTTAGCAGACACGGGGCCTCTTTTGGAGATGAACATTATAAATGGGAATATCATCAATAACTAATTTGTGGAGCACTGTTTTCACATTGCCAGTGGAATGGATAGAATCAGAAATTTTGAAAGGATGCCAAGAATTTTAATTTTGAATTGACTCTGTGTGGAAGTGCTGCATGACTTATGTGGGCTATACAAACTAAAAGCTATTTACTACATAAAGCTATTTACTACCCCAAGATACCTATTTGTTCTTCACTGGTATCTTCCTTGCATTATTGTAATGAGTAATGGGAATATTTCTGGTATGAGGTGGTGTTTGTCTTCTCTTTAATAAGTTATAGAACTATATTTTGATTCTCTATACTGAAAATGTAACATCCCATAGTTGATTACTTTTTGTCCAACTCTTTCTTCATTGCTCTGTAGTCTTGTGTATGAAACCACCTCACCCTCTAATGTATGCACATTCATTATAATCCTCGTGTTTCTGCTTTAGTCAGCAGAGAGAAACATGATATACATTGTATGCTGCTGTTTTCATCTCAGTGAATGAAGTCTGGAGCCTGCACGTGGCTGTTCATATTTCACTAATGGAACATGCTAATTATTTCATTGCAAGAATCAAAACGTAATTTAGATTGTTAGAGGCCTCTGGAGACCATTCTTTTGCTCAAACGAACAAAAGCTAGATAAGGTTTTTCATCCCATAATTTACTCAAAACTTTATCTCCAAGGAGGAAGGTTGCACCGTCCCTCTGGGTGATTGTCCTGTGCTTAACTATGCGCAATCTGACAAATGTTTGTCTTTATATCCGATCCAGCTTTTAACCTTTGTTTCTCAAACATCTCCAAGAACAATCTGACTTCATCTTCTTCATAACCCTGCTTTAGGTAACTAGAAGTAGTAGTTTAATATGCCACCACTTTCTCTTCTTCCACCTGAACAAACCTGGCTCTCACCCTCTCCTTTTAAGTACTGTGCTTTAACCTGTTAACCCTCTTGATGATCCTCTGCCCACTCAGGTTTGTCAGTCTTTTTCTTCTGTTTTTGAGCTCAAAGCTTGCACCTTGTTTAACATCCTGTGGTTCCTATTTGGCTCATTCATCTACCCTGCCCAGGTCCCTGTATATAGCAGCTCTGCCTTCGCACATATTCAGTGGTTTCAATTAATCAGTACCCTCTGAGCTCAATCATTCAGCTATCTTTTTATCCACCTGCTAGTTCACCTGTCCAGACTGTTATGTCCAAACTGGGATAGAAGAATGTTGTGGAAGTGTTAAAAGCCTTGCCAAAGCTGAGGTAAACAACATCTACTGATCTACCCTGTTCCACAGATCCAGTGACTTCATCATGGGGTGTTAATCAGGTAATCTGATAGATACCTGAAGCAGAGCAAAGCATGTCAATTATAAACTTTACTTTGTTCATCTTAACTTTGCCACTTAGCTGTGTTCATCTTTTTTGATACTAAGCAATGCCTTCCATTTTTTCCAAGCCAATAGTTTCTACTGCTTACAGTAAATGTTCAAGTAAAAACTATGAATATATAAAGCTTGTCTCTTTCCCCTTCTCTCTAGCACTCTTTCTGTAGGGCTCCCTGCTGATTCTTTCTCCAGTAAGGTGAGCACTCAAGGATGCCAACTATGTGGGCTGATGACAGCTCTTTGAAGCTAACCAGTATTACAAAGAAAGAAGACAAAATATTTGAGCATTCTGGGTATGATTTGTGGAGCAGGGATGGGGGTTGGATCATAGGAACCAAATGCACACAATTTGGCTGTAAGACGAATATTTTAGAGCTATGAAGCCACAAGTATTTGAGAAGTGCAAAGATCAAGGCTGAAGTAGCATCATCTAGAGCTGTATAAAGAATTATAGAGATGTAGAAGGACTTATATAATTAAAAATTAAAGAAAACATTATTCAAAATCAAAGGAAACATTGGATGTTCGGAAAAATCATATTTGTTGTAGAATACTGCCAAGGGACATAATAAAAAGATGTTGAGCTTGGGTCATTTCACTGATTTTTTTCATGTCAGAAGACAACTACCTGCTACCTGTTGGGGCTTTGTGATTGAATTTTTAATTTATGCGATTCTGATTTAAGTAAATTCTATTTATCTGCCCTGAATTTCAAAAAATAAGCCACTTCAGTTAAAATGTCAAAAATTAATGAATTGTTTTTTCTGAAGCCTGAAAGTCATTAGACAGGTAAATCTCTTTACTAGATAAAGAACTTCAGTGTATTAAGTCTGCCTTGGGTATGTGGATTACTCATCAATATCAAGTAAGCAACATATTAGGTCTACTTTAAAAACAACCATGTATAAAGAGTAACACATGGCTATTTTTGAAACCAGTGTTTTCAAGCAAGTTGAATACTTACACTTTTTAACAAAATAAAAAACATATTTTAAGGGAGCAGGGATGAACCACATCATTAACCAAGCCGGAGAAGGGGAGGCTCTTTGATCTATGTATGTATTCTGACCAGTATCCCACAGAAAGAAACCCACCCTTAAGTCATAAAGCTAATATAACATTCTTTCCCTCTTCCAATCTCCTGACTCCACTCATTCTTTTGGTCTCCTATAGTCTACTTTGTTCCAGAAATACAAACGTAAGTATCTTAACTTCCAGTAGTATTGACCTGACTCACTCATGATACTTGTATGCATTTGACCAGTTTTTTCATTATGCAAAGTTGCTGGTTTAGAAATCAAGTATTAACAGCATGAAAAAATATAGCTCTGTGTCTTCTGAAATTATCTGAAGACTTGTTCTGTTAATCACACAGGAAGAAAAATTCTTCAGAGTATCATGACTTTTGCAGGTTTTTTTTTTTTTTTCTTGACTTTTCTTGACTTGAAAGGTAACAGTAAAGAAAGAGATCCAAAGATTTTTTCTTTGGTGCTTCACAGTTTCACTGGCAGATTCACTTTTGTTCAAAATATGTTGGGTTTTTTCTGCATCACCTTTTGGAAGGGATGGCATACTTATTCCTTTTATACCGTATTCTCAAGGCCTACCTTTATCCCACAGAAAGTTGTCTGACAGGAAATACACTGAATTGAGCTCTTGTTCTCGTTAGTCTGTTGCTTTTCAATAGCACGAGTCTTACATGCAGAACAGACTTTTCTCTTCATTACCTGAAGCCACAATCTTACAATGTGCTGTCTGTATACAGTATTCCAAGTCTGATGAGAAAATGTGTCAAAATTGGGAGCAGCTTTGAAATTAGACACGCACTTATCTGTAATGAGCTTGTTGCCTGATACAGTTCTGATTTTTCATGTCTTGCTCTTAAGTCTGTGTCCAGATCAGTCAATTTAAAATATTCAGCCCCAACATTTTAAAATTTCAGTTCAGCTCAGTCAGCTGACAATATAGGTGTAACTTAGAAACATGGATTTACATTCTATGCTTTACCTATTTATTTTACCCTGAATACACAGTGAGAAATTATGAATAGCTAATGAATTATCTTATAATAGTGCTTCTTACAATTACAGTTATCTTGTAATCACTTCTCACTAGTATATAATATAATTACTTGTGAGAAGAGAGCCTACTGCTGCTATGTTTATTCATTGGTCCTTGAGGCCTCAGCTGTGAACAAACTTCAGAGAACCATTGAGTTTCTTTGCACCTCCTCTGTCTGTTGCACCTGACTGGTGGTTGTGCCTAGAGATCTTTTTCATTAGTACTTAACCTGTTCTGTCGGAAAGAAACCACTCTTCTAATGACTGAGTTGAACAGCCATATGTGGCTCGTCTTTTTTTTTTTTTCTTTTGTTTTGTTCTTTATTTAAAATGGGAAAAAATGAAGTATCTTTTCGGCAAGCAAGTTAATCACATTTGAAAGAAAACACAGTGCCAAAACGCTGACATACCTGCATATTCCTGTCTTGCATTGTAGTAAGTTGAATTCTCATGCTAATATAATATTTCATTTGTCTTTTTTAATGTGTAAGTGAGGATATACTTGGGAAGGAGATGGAAATTTTTCCAGAGGTCTGGATTTCAACAGATTGAAAGAGGTGGCTGTCCACATCCTATCACAATTTTGGCACATTGCTCATTAAGAAAATCAATGCTACTGAAATTAATTCACGCCCAACAGATGTTTAGTACCGTAAAGGGACATGACCTGCTTGACACCAGTCACTGAAAGGAAAGCATTTCTTCTTTTGAAGTTTTGCATTAGGTACCATGATTACTACACGTGTTTCACACACTGAAAGTAGAACTGATTTTCCTATACGGATTTTATATAATTGCACACTCATCCCTGCTGTTCAGTCAATGTAATTAATGTTTTATTGAGAAATATAAGGTTCTCCAAGTGTGGGGATTCATTTAGTAGTGGAGATTGCTTTTAAAACCAAAGTTATTTCTATTTCTTAGTCAAATTGAAAAATCTTAAGATTTTCATGTTAAATTTTGTCTAAATGAGCTAGTAATAAAAATCTAGCAGTAATCTAATTACATACAAGTAATTTTTTTTAAATGCTATATTTGTAGTGAGTGAACTCTTTTTTGATCCCTGCCTTCAACCCAGGATTATATGATATGTACATATATGAATTTTAAGTGTAAAATTTCAGATTATAAATTATAACAATAATCCATACTTGATCATGATACCAACAGTTTACAGCTGCCTATTTTGATATGTTAATAAACTTTTGGAAACAGGGAAGCTGTTGTGGAGGGATTTTTAAGGTTTTAAACTAATGGGAAAGTTGTATTTGTGCTTCCCCTCCCCCAGCCTCTCATGGCAGCATGAATGTCTATATCTGGGTTTCAAATGAAATTAAGAACCTTAGGTTTGAGTGTTGGAAAAACAATAATTTGTTTAGCATTCAGTCCAACGAGGGGAAAAAAAGCACTTGTGCAATTCATTATTTATAGGAATAAATAACTTATGGAAATGTTATTACATGTCTGGCTGTGAGCAGTTATGTTCATTCTCAAAAGAGAAGAGGAAGAACAAAATGGTGGCCTTTTCCATGTATTCTATTTGGCATAGGAAATCATCAGTATTACAGTGGGTAAGTTTTCAGCACAGAATATTTAAACACATTCTGTCTGGATATTAGTTAACTGTTTAAATCCTTAGTGATATGTGCTAGGCAACATATCAGACAGGCTTTGTACAGGTTCCAAGTACTTCACAATCTTTTGTGAGAGTCAGTTTGTCTGCAACATAGAATGTGCCTGTCTTTAAAAATAGGTATTTCTATATTCTCGCAGTGTTTAAAAACAATGTTTAAAAACTAGTGTAGATTATCTGAGCTTTATCTTATTCTTGACAAAGTGCACTGGTCCCTGGAGTAAACCAGAAGAAATAAGTGGTATTGCCATTTCAAGTTGAGCAATTATATTCTAGCAATATACAGTGCTATGTTTCCAATGCAGGTCATCTTTAGTGCAAAGCAGGACCAACAAATTAATTCTCTCCCCTTAAAAAGCATGCAAACAGAAAATGACAAGTCTTTCTGTGCCTAGTAACTTTATGTTCCTACCAATAACTTCACAAATATAAAGAAACGTAGCCCCTGTTTTTTAAAGACTCTCTGAAAATAGAGCCAAGATGCTATTGGCCTTCTTGGCCATCTTGGCGCACTGCTGGCTTATGTTCAGCTGACCATCAGTCAGCACCCCCAGGTCCTTCTCCTACCTGCAGGTTTCCAGCCACTCTTTCCCTAGGCTGTAGCTCTGCATAGGGTTGTTGTGCCCCAAGTGCAGGACCCGGCATTTAGCTGTGTTAAATCTCATGCCATTGGTCTCAGCCCAGCGATCCAGTCTGTTCAGGACCCTTTGCAGAGCCTCCCTACCCTGCAGCAGATTGACACTGCCACCCATCTTAGTGTCATCCACAAACTTGCTTAGGGTACATTCAGTCCCCTCATCCAGGTCACTGATAAAGACATTGAACAGGGCTGACAATCAGTTCTTCAAGACGATCTTGAAAGCTGAATTTATAATTTTGCTATTTAGGCTTAAGAAAGAAGAGTTCTCCTAGCTCTTTCTTACCACTGCGTTGTCATAGAATCATGGACCTTAAAGATCACACAGTTACAAATCCCTTGCCAAGGGCAGAGACACCTTCCACTACATCAGGTTTTTCGAAGTCTCATCCAACCTGGCCTTGGGCACCTCCAGGGATGGGGCAACCACTGCTTCTTTTGGGCAACCTGTGCCAGTGCCTCATCACCCTCACAGTAAAAATTTTCTTCCTAATAACTAATCTAAATATCCCCTCTTTCAGTTTAAAACCATTACCTCTCATCCCATCACTGCATTCCCTGATAAAGAGCCCCTCCCCAGCTGTGCTTATAGGGCCCCTTTAAGTACTGAAGGCTGCTATAACATCTCCCCAAAGCCTTTACTTCTTTGAGCTAAACAAGCCGGACTGTCTCAGCCTGTCCTCATATGGGAGGTGCTCCAGCCCTCTGATCATCTGACAAAGCTAGACAACAACATTTTGATTTGACAGTACTCATGAGCTTATCATATGTTGTTTGCAAGGACTTCTGTAAAGTATTAAAAGTAGATATAATTAATGAAAGGTTGCAAGGACTACTTAATAGAGCAGGAAATAAAACTCTATCTCTGTTCATAAGTATTTAGATAAAAGCAGACTTTTTTGCTGCCAGCTTCTCTCAGTAATCAGATTTATAAGATCTTTTATAGTACGTCTGAGTTTTCCTTTAAATATGTTTATAATTGGGAACAATCTTTATATGGATCTCAAAACCCACAGACATACCTTAATCCAGTAAACTGCAATAATTCAGTTAGTGAGAGTATTTATTATCAGAAGGCATTCTTTCTTCTCAATGTGAATTCAACTAGATGACTTAATCTCTTATTCTGCTGATATAAAAATATTTTTATAATAGTAAGGCTAGAAGACAGAAGTCTGATGCTTGTTAGCTTTTATTGGAACATTACAATTAAAAAGAGAATTCTGTATATGTACCTTGAACGTAAGATCAAAATGTACTTGTAAGTTGTAGATACTCTAGTGGTGAAATTAGAAGAGTTAAAGTTTTGGCTGATGAATTTCTGGAATATTTTATTATGGCTATATAAGCAGATTAATAAGGATTGTTAGAGTTCTGTTTAATTTAGCTTACTGTAGTCTTCCAGGTGCCAAGAGCTGTTCTTAACTTTTCGCTTTCAACAGTTTAGTTTTGCAGGTTAGGATGATATAAGATCACAACAGGTGCCTACCCGTTCAATAAATAACCAGTAATTAATTCAATAACTTAAGCCAATCCACTTGCTCTAAATTTTTTCCGAGCATGGGTACATTGAGTGATACTGTTTCAACTATCACAATGAGTCGGGCTTCATTTAGGGATTATCTAATTGTCAGCGTATATGGCTTTTGTTGGAGGCATCAAGTGAGCTTTGAAGGATTGGTTATTGATACTGGATTTGGATTATTTTAGTCACTGTTTAAGGCACAACTAACTGAAATTTTTACACTACTTATGACTTAGATGATCTAACAAACTTTAACGAAAATGGGTAAATTGCCAAAATGAAATCAAAAATATTAATTGGATAATAGATCAGGGTGCCTTTTCAGGCAAATAAGCCATGCGATTAGCCTGAATGAGATATGTAGTTAGTGTTAAGGCTGAAAGAGATTGCATTAGAACTTTTATGGGCAAATAAAGAGGATTTCCTGTGGAAAGTTGTCTAATATTGGAATCGGAGCTGTCGGGTTTGCTAGCTTTCCTGTTGCTAGGGATTTTTGATTATACAGAGTTTTATAGAATCTTTGATTAAAGTGTCAGTGGCAATTACTGTAATTGGAATTAGACTGTAAGAGTTCCTTCAATTAATTTAGCTTTAGATGAGATATTTTTTAATTAAAGATGTTTTTAATGATTGTCCGTTCCATAAATGATTTTTCTAAAAATAATAAAATTATTCATTAATGGAGAATCCGCTATAGTCATTCAAAACCTTTTCCAATAAGTAATTTTTTTTCCATTTAAAAAACCGCATCTTATTGTTATTTTTAAAAATGACAATTAATGACATAAAAAATTCAATAGTAGCTGTTAATGCCTAAGTACCAGAGAGTAGGTGGTGGTTTGTGTTACCTCTTTTCACTTTTATCTGAAAACCATATTTGAACTAACTACTTATGTTTTCAAGTTGAAAGAATAAAGAGAAACTATGTCGGGTTTATACTGGCTTTGATTATCTCTGGAAAAATGTTTTTAATTTGTATTGAAGGAGAAGAATGAGAGAAATTTTGAAAAAAAAACCCCAGCATTTAAGATGTGAAAAAACTTCACTCTTCTAAATATTTGAGTAGATCAAATCCTCAGGATTGTTGAGGAAGTTACTTAGGAACTTCTTAGTTAGGAAGCCGGATTCCTGCGGAAGTTCTTGGTAAATATAAGGATTAAATAATTGTCTTCTGCCTAAAAACCAAAATACATTGTGTGTTTTATGCTTTGGTTACATAAATATAGGCAGTCATCACAGTTGCAACTCCTTACTTAAACTTTAAAGGTGTGATTTCCAAATGGACTGTATTTGGTAGTTTATAGGGCAATGTTGTAAAGAATAATGTAGACAAAAATAATGAAGAAGTAATGATTTATGGGTGAACTTTTTTTTTCTTTTAAACGTTTTATTATTCTGTAAAGGATCTCATACCGGGTCTCTAGTGCTGTGTTTTTACTTATTATAAGCCCTAGCTTTATATTATTTTATAAATGCATCTTTGATGTACAGTAGACCTATTGTACTGACTTCTTCATAAAGTATAGTCCATTATTGCAAAGAATATTGCTTTGATCTGCTTGACAGGTTTAAAATATGGACGCATATGTGGTGCTTGATAAATTACCTGAGGGGCAAAGAATGTTGCTGCCTTTTCATAATTATTCACTTATTTAGAATTAATGTATGCCAAATTCTTGCAAGAAGAAGATATAATACCTGCACATGGAGAACAGAAACAGAAGTGCTAGGAAAGGAAATACAAATGTAAGAGTGCAGTCAGTTACTATCCTGATTTTGTTCAGTGCTGCACCTAAGATTATAGGTGCAATGCTAATAAAATGACCATATTTCCTCATTATTAAAAGAATTTTTAATATTCTAGTAGAAATCTTTTCAATATAAATGATAACTGGTTTTACTTCTGATTAGTAATAGAACAGGTGAGATCTTAAGGAGTTTATTTCTTAGTCTGGCAAATCCATTTCCTGGTGTCCATCACTTACCACCTGGAGATTTTTGGCTAGAGAACATCTATTTGTCAGGCTAGCATTTAGAAGTGAAAAAATACAAGAACTCCTCTTTGAAAAAGAAATGAAATACAAACCCACACTCATCTTGATCTGCTGCTGTCCACATAGGCAGGCATGGAAAACGTATCTTACTGCAAGTCTGTAAATCTTAAACTCCTCAATCAAATCTAGCCATTGAGGTCATTACCAGCTATTTTTTTTGTACAAAGTGCTCTTCCATAAGCTTTGACACGGGGCTAGGCTTTTGAAGAAGTACTTTTTTCTAAACAAATTTTGCTTAAATTTGTCCTCAAGGATGTTCCTGTCTAACAACTCTCTATGTTGGAGATAATTATGAATACGACGTGCAGTTATTTCATATCTTCCCTGAAGAACTTAAAAGATACTTGCAATTGCTTACTTTTTCTTGACAGATTTTCTGTGAGGATCATGGATTTAGGAGAGCAGTCAGTTATGGTAGTGAACACTATATGCTTGCTTTTAAAATTTAAGGCAAGTTAAACAACTGAAGTGTTTTCCAGAGGATGTTATCTAACATCCTCTGGATGTTAGCAAGTTTGCAGATGACACAAAGCTGTGTGGAAGTGTCGATCTGCTGGAGGGTAGGGAGGGTCTACAAAGGGACCTAAACAGGCTGGACCACTGGGCAGTGTCCAGTGGCATGAGGTTTAACACAGCCAAATACCGGGTCCTGCACTTGGGGCACAAAAACCCTATGCAGAGCTACAGACTGGGAGAAGCCTGGCTGGAAAACTGCCAGGAGGAGAGGGACCTGGCAGTGTTGGTTGACAGCCGACTGAACATGAGCCAGCAGTGTGCCCAGGTGGCCAAGAAGGCCAATGGCATCCTGGCTTGTATCAGAAACGGTGTGACCAGCAGGTCCAGGGAGGTGATTCTCCCTCTGTACTCAGCACTGGTGAGACCGCTCCTTGAATCCTGTGTTCAGTTGTGGACCCCTCAGCACAAGAAGGATGTTGAGGCTCTGGAGCAAGTCCAGAGAAGAGCGACAAGGATGGTGAAGGGGCTGGAGAACAGGCCCTATGAGGAGCAGCTGAGAGAGCTGGGGTGGTTTAACCTGGAGAAGAGGAGGCTGAGAGGAGACCTCATAACTCTCTACAACTACCTGAAAGGAGGTTGTAGAGAGGAGGGAGCTGGCCCCTTCTCCCAAGCAACAGGGAACAGGACGAGAGGGAATGACCTCAAGCTCCGCCAGGGGAGATTTAGGCTGGAGATTAGGAGGAAGTTTTTCACACAGAGGGTCATTAGGCATTGGAATGGGCTGCCCAGGGAGGGGGGTTGATTCACCTTCCCTGGAGGTGTTTAAGGCACGGGTGGATGAGGTCTTGAGGGACTTGGTTTAGTGTTAGATAGGAATGGTTGGACTAGAAGATCCGATGGGTCCCTTCCAACCTGATTGTTCTATGATTCTAAAGCCTTCACTCATTTTCTGTCTCCTGCCTATGCATTTCTCTCCATCCTCTCCATACCTAGTCTGTTTTGTTTATTTTCTCTTGGCCCAAATGTGTTACATAGGCTACGTATCCATACCTATCCCATACTATCTGAAATTCAGATAAGTAGCTAACAAACTAATAAGTAACTAATAAATAAACTAACTCATAAAAAAAAAAACCCAGCATAAGCTATTTCTTGGAAGAACTGTAGCGAAATTCATCATCCTTTCCTTCCATCATTCTTTTCTTATTCACAACTTTTTAACTGTGGTGTTGAAAGCAGCACTCCCCAATCAGTTGTTGCAGAGATAGAAATATTTACTCAGAGTGGAAGTACAAACAAAAAAGATTGTCCCTTTGTCCCTGTTTAGAGTCCCAATCAGACCTCCACTGCCAGTCTCTGGTGTTCTGTTATTTCTGCCTGAGCAACAACCAAAGTTTCCAAAATTGTTCAGTATATTTGCTGTTATTGTAACTCTGTGTTGCCGTTAGAATACAGTAAATACTACACTAATTTGACGCTTCAAAAAATAACTTCTTTCCCTGCAAGCACATGAAAAAAATCTTGTTGAAGTTGAGTAGAAGCTGCATTTAATAGTTGAGCTGGTGAAAGACAGACTTGGATGTACTTTTGAAATGGTCATACAAAGGATGACCTGGCATTGAAGTGTCTGGTTGGAGTTTTATACACAATTGGTATATAATTTGCAGTCAGAGCCAATAGCCAGTGGGCGCAAGCTGTCGTTCACCTGGGGCAGTGTTGAGCAAAAAGGTAGGCAGGGAACTTTATGTGGGCAGATTTTTCTGTTTTCTTTCAAAAATTCAAGACCCTGCTAATTAATGTTTTCTGCTTTTGTAATACCTGCTTTTAGGTAATTGAATTCTGAGCACTCTGTCTAGGCTACCCGACCATTGGCCTCAGCTGTGTTTGTCAGCCTGCCAGGTGATATTTTGCTTCTAGACCTGGCTCTTGGCCAGTCACTTTGAGTCAACCCCACCAGCAGATGTGACATGTTCCATAAGGCGAACCCCCACGTTCTGATAAATTGCAGAGACAGCCCACTGCTTCCTGAATAAAGGATATTAAGGGGGGGGGGGGGGGGGGGAGGGGAGTGTAGGGGGAAGGAGAAGCAAAAGTTGTTTCAACTTTGATATTTTGTTCTTTTACCACAAAAGTTACTTTTGTGAATCTTAACAAATGCAGAGATTGGATATTTGATGGTGAGCAGAATGTTGCTTGTAATCATCTCAACAATACAAAAGGCTGGGGGTAGCAGGGCTCCTATCTGCTCAGATTCCCAAACAAAATCAGTAAATGCTTCAGTGAGTTATAGCTCACTAATTATATTAAAACTAATTGTTAACTGAGAGGTCGCCAAAGAGAGAAAGCATCAAAAATGCGTCTGTAGCAGCTGATTCCTTTGTAGCCTGAATCAAACTGTGTAATGGATTATCACATTAGAGACATCGCAGTAATAGCTTCAGAGGATATAAGTCATTCTTTATCACTGCAGATTAGGCTTATAGAAGAATTTTGCATAAGTTATAATATGCTGTAGTATGCTGGCTCAGCAAGTCTGGAAGAGTATTTTGAAGAAGTATTTCTGTATGCTTGCTTTATTAATACTTTTACTCTGAACATCCACTTGTGGTTGCTTCCAGAGAGCAGGAATCTAGAAGGACCTTTGACCTAACCCAGTAGGACCATTCCTATGTTCTCTCATACTTTATTTCTGTTTATGGCAATCACATCAACCTTCTGTTGTTGCTAAAACTTCGCTGAATAAGATAAAGAACACGATCAGCTGGAGATACGTGCAGAAGTGTTATTACAATTGTGTCACACATAAAATCTGAAGGAATGATAGCTAATGGAGTTTATAGCAGTCTTCCTTGCTTATGGTACTTCAATAGAGCAAGCTTTTGAGCAAAGAGCAATGTAATTTAACTTTACTCAAGTTTATCAATGTGTGGCTTCTGTGGAAAATTAAAAAAAAATCAAACAGTAAAATATTTTTGTTGAAAACAAACATAACTTTGTTTTCCATTTGTATTTTGTTTAAAAATAATAACAATCAGAAAACTGGTAAAACAAGCTCCAGATAATACTACTTAAGAAGCCAGACAACCGAAGTGTGAAGTGGCAGAGGCAGATGTTGCACAGATGTCTTAACTTCTGTATCCGTATGCATATCCTTATGGAAAACTTGTGCAATTGGAAGTATTTCTGGTATGTTGAAACTTTGAGAAGTTGGCATCCTCATTTACAAGTTTCTTTTGAAGAAGCTGTTTATCTCTCTACTGATTTTTTAAGTCTAAGGTAGTCAGTGTTAGAGAGTTAAAACAGCCTTGGTTCCTGTATTTTATATGCATCAGACTAATTTAGGTGTATCTTGATATCCCAAAGTGTGTTGGCACACAAAAAAAGTAATATGTGAAAATAGATTCCTAGGGATTTAAAGATGTTTTCTTCATTATGCTTGGGAATTTTTTACCATGACCAGAAGTAGAGCGAACTTCATGTATGATAACAGTAATATCAAGAAAATGTAGGTATCTAAGTGTGAATCAATACAGTACTGCTTGGACAATTTTGCCTTTTTTTTGTAGTTTGCACAACTTACTGATCAGATCTTCTGTACGTGCTCAGTTTTGCCCCATGTTTTAAGTCTTTGATTTTTTGTTTTGTGGAACATCAGTTCACACATCATGCAGTATCCTGGGCTATTAGAGCTTTCTGATGGGTTAGCACTATGGTGATGGGAGAATCACAAATTTATTGCAGCTGGTTAGTATATTTAGGTTATTAATAAAAACGTTAGCAACATGCTCATGGGATGTGTGGAATGCATCTCTGCCGTAAATAATAAATATAGTTGGTTGTTGAAATTTAGGTTGGACCAAATCGATAAAGACAACATGGTGGCTCAAACTCTCATCTTAAACAGTAGTGCGAGAGAACATGTGCTTGGAGTTCCTCATACTATGGACACTGAATGTGTCATAGTGATGATATGCTTAATCATCTGATAAGGAGACGAAAGTGTGAGTGTTAGGTCAAGTGATGCATGACTGAAGGTTCTGCTTTCATTGATCTTGGGTAATCTTCTCCTTTGAGTTGTCAAATGCCTTGTATACATTAGAGTTGGATGCTGTGGCCACATTACCTTCAGAGGGCGCTTATTAAAGTTTCTTGTATGAAACATCACCTGTTTGGTAGTGCAGAAAACTTGATTCTTGACAGTAATTATAAACACATGGATTCTGTAATTCTCTTGATTTTAAAGCAAAATAATATGGCTTTTCTTAAAGTGAAAGCTGAGGAATAAAAGGAGACACTATAGTTGAAGCTAGTAAAGAGTTAATTGTAGTTATAGACAGTAAGCATGAGCAATTTTGATTTTGAACTTCCCTGTTTTCTTTGTGGGAAGGATCCTTACCTTTTTCTGGCATTCTTTCATGAGAGATAGTCTTTTTCCTGCAAATTTACATATTTTTAGAAGTAAATAAAGCTAGTATGTTGACTTTGTGTGTCAGTCTTCCTCAAATGATATGCAGTATTTTGTGTTCTAAGCCAAATTAAAAGGGAGAATAGAAGTCTCAATTAGTTGTTTTTATCTGTTTTGTGAAAACTATGAAAAGGGTGGTGAGAAGCCAAAACAGAAGTTACCAGTGAGGGAAAGCTGTTATTAAGTAGCTGGCGTAGACACTTCTGTAGCCTGTATGGACTGGGTGGTCAACTAGGAATAAATGTTCTTTTTGTTAGTAGTGAGGTAAAACATAAAAGAGAATAGCCTTCTATGTGTATAAAATAAAATGAATGCAAAGATGCTCAAGAGGTCAAGGTTAATTTATTGGACAGAGTTAAATGGCATTTACTGTTTCCTCTCAAATTAATTTGCTTGATGGTCAGCCACAATAGTATACCTTTACAACCATATCATAGTTTAATAATTTTTATAATGTTTTAAGCTTAATAAAAAAAGAATCCCATCTGTTACCAGAATTCTTTATGCATTAGACATTAGTAAAAAATGGAATCTGTCTCATCTAACTCTGAAAATCTGTTCTGCAGCACCTTTATAAGACAGTGAACATTTAATTGTAAAGTGACATACATTTCCTATTTCTGTTCGCATTAAAGATCTGAAACCTTCAAATGTGGAGGCATGCTCTAGGAGTTAATTTGATATATGCATTTCCAAATACATAATAACATAAAGCTGTACTAAAAAGTGAGCATGTTTGAGACACACGTGTGTACAGGATTGATGGACAAATTTTATAGCATGTAAAATGTCATTTTCTTAGTTTAGATTGTTCTACAGATTAATCTTATCCACTGCACAAGTAGACTGGCTAGATCTAAACAGCCTGACAAGAATTATTCTAATAACATCAAAAATATTTTGATATCTAACAAATGTTATCTTTCCCTTGAGGTAGAAAAATTATTGCCCTCATTTTTTGCCCTGTGATTGCCTATAGTTTGATATGTTGTGCAAGAAGTTAAAATTAATCTTTGCTTCCTGAAGTCTAATAGCATGCAATACAGTTGAGTCTTATTGGGTAGTATAGATGGGACAATATTCTAGCAATGCTGAAAATTCACCTCATACAGAGTATTCACACCTGAATGAAGGTCACAGGCCAAAGAGAAACTAATCTTGGAAATTTGTAAATAATGATCCTGCTGCATATAGAGAGTTTCTGACTGTGGTGGATATGAAATGACTTTTCATCTCAATTGAGAAGAACTTAGTAATGACTTTCTGTGGAAGGCAAAAAAGTGTTTCCCCATTTTGTTAAAAGTAGATGTAAGTTTTTTGCATTAGATTCTTGCTTCACAAATTCCGCTGGGGCAAGTTATCTTCATTCTTTTACATACTGATGTCTTAGTAAGTTAAATGAAGACAAACAGGCTATTTGTATTATTTTGGACCAACAGACTCTTTATTGTTTTGTTTTGTCTGGTGGTCTGGACATTACATTGGCTTCCATGGAGTCTTATTTTTAATTCAGTACTTAAGATTTGTGGAATGGCTAAATCCTTATATAAATAATATAAATGATGTTAATTGCCTTCTGATAGTTTTTACCATGGGGCTTTTTTGTTCATACAGTTTTCAACACAGAGTAAACTTGTGTGGCTTCATAGTGTCAGAGAGGGCACCTAAAGTGTAATTTCTTGAGGATGTCAGTAAAAACCCGTAGCTGGAATAGCTGAGTAATACTTGCATCCTTTTTGTGGTAGTTTTACCAGTACTCGGATTCCCACGTAGCCACTTGTCGGATGTTTTCCTGAAAATAAAGTGAACTTTGGGGTAGTTCAAGGTTACTATCAAAATAAAGTCCTTGCCAGTAACTTGAGTCATCACCATAGTGTTTCCATTGTTAGGAGGCTTTGTCTCATCATTTGATTTTGTTGCCAAAACCAGCAGGGAGGTATCTTTTCAAAGGGCAGTGCGGTTCCTTTTGATACTTCCTAAGAGCAAACATTTTCATTGGGGTAGAAACGTAGGTACAGTTCTTGTACACTAAAATAGGGATCCTTAAAAGAAAGGGTCCATAGGCAAAACACGAGAGTTATTCAAAAGGATGTGTGCATGTTTGTGGATGTGCATTCAAGCATGGAATTTTCACACAGTGGAAAACTCTCATGACACACGGTTTGAGTTATGTGTTAACCTGGAATTTGTAGAAATGCAGAATTTGGTTTTACACTTCAAATCTAATTGGTTTCTTTCACATATTTTAAATTGCTTTGGAGAGTTTCATTCATCCCCCTGCAATATTGCTCAAGTTGCATCCACAGTCACACTATGAAAATTTTGAGATGGCTGAATTTGAACTAGAAGTTTTGAGTGAAGGAGTATAGTTTGAACTTAACACTTCATCTGAGGTAGCCGGTAATTCTTTGATATTAATATACTCACCCTCATCAGCAACATTAATTTCTGGGATTATGTGGGCTTCTGAGCATGTCTGAATCCCAACTGTTGATTTTTGTTCTATGCACTGCTTGCAGATAAGCTGACTTGTCTCAGTAATAATAAATTTTCACTTGTCTTGGACTGAATGTCCATTAATTTCTAATTTGTTTGATGCGTTCTGCCATCTACTACAAAAGCCAAATTAGTAAAATTACACTGAACTACATTTTAGTAGAGTGTCACCTTTTGTGACAGGGCCCACAAAGTACATGCATAGATTCTGTATCTTCAGTAAGAATGATAAAATCTGATACTGTTTATCTTCCCATTTAGGTAGCGGAGGTAGTTGTTACACTGACTTATGTTGCAGAGTTTCTGTTGGTTATGAAGTAGACTAACAAGCAGGACAATACTTCCATTTTCACAGCTAACTTCAGTCTGATCGAGTTACTTGTTGCTATAGCAAACACTGAAATGATAGATTATGATTGTGATAAGACACTGATATGAGTCATGCACATGACATTAATAAAATTTATAGAATCGAATTCAGGTTTGCAGCCATTTCCAATTACTCTGAACTTACTTCTGCAGAAAACTGACCACCAGTACCTATCTAGAGAGAAGACACTGTAGAGCTCTCAGTTGTTTATACATACAGCTTCGGTATTTCTGCTATATTTATGCAGCTTCAGTGTTTCTGCTATAACAGTTAATGATTTTGATTAATAACCTTGCATATTAGCAACTTTTTTCCTCAGTGCATGTTTTCTAGGCAGTGTTTTCAACTCTTAATTTCACTGAGTCTGTACCATCCCCCCAAATTGCCTGTGACTCATTGCATGAATCAAGACTGAAGGCTTCATTCTTGACTCCTCCTAAGTAAAGATTTCCACTAATTTTAACTTTCTTTGTCAAAGCACAGGAATAATAGTGACTCAGTAGAATATTCTCTGAAATGAACAGTGACGACAATTTCAAATTATTGTGAAGTTGGTTAAAAAAGAGAATCCATAAATAAATTTGTTAGTTTTACTGACTAGGGCTCCTGCCTACAGGTTTTGTGAAATATTCTCTGAAGAACAGTGAGATAAGACAGTATTTCAGGAAGTTGGGCATGATTTTTTTCACATAGTTACAGAGATAATTAGGACTGTGTGTTTGTGTTTGTTCACCTGTGCTCTTGCATTAATTTGTATGTCTTTTTGGCTTTCCCACTAGAATATGTGATCAGATTTACAAAATGTTGTTGGTACAGATCAGCTGCTTCACCCTCCAAACCAGGGATAGTAGGGAGTAGAAGAGATTCAGAATCACAAAATAAATCTGCCAGTCTCTGTTTTTTTCAGTGGGAGATGGGCACCTGATTGATCTACATGCTCTTGAAAATCTCCATTTTTTTTTGTAAAATTCATTTTATCTGGCAGTAAAGTGTTTTCCCCAGATAAATGGTTATTACATGTTGAACATCTGGAGAGTTTATCCATTGTGTCTATTAAATCCTTGGTGTTTGTACAAAATAACTTCTCGGCAGGCTGGTCTGGGCTGAGCGACGCATTTGGTCTTTGTGCAGATATGTCCATGATGAAGCCCACTGTAGCAAATGGATTTATGCCCAGAATCAGTAAGGTCCAGCTACCGAAATAATGAAAGTCATTAAGTTAGCTTGGCTACGTTGTGCGTTCTGGCTGTTTTGAACAAGGCTTCATGTATTTCTCAGCAAGCTGGACCTTAAGTTCCCGCAGATTCTTACGTGCTGCATTCTGACAGTCTGGAAATTTTTTCAGTAGGTGCCATAAAACTGAAAACTAATTTAAGAAAACAAACAATCAATAGATTTTTGTACTGTTGTATATATGACTATATATGTGCACATAACAATGATCATCACTCCAAACAGTTAAAACTTGTTAGTATTTATTTAATAATTAAGGCAGCGGGGAGTCTGCCAGACTTGATCAGTCAGAAGAACCTGAAGATGCAGCTCCCTGTGTCTTCTGCTCTTGTTGTGGGCTCTGGGAGGCTCTGTTACTGACCTGTCATTCCTGTGCCAATACCACAGGTCTCGACTTTAATTATTTTTAAATGAGTTCAGAGGACACAATTTCGGATGCAATTTTGAGGCTCATTAGGCTAATCCCAACTGGGCTGCCATAGTCTGTCTATTTCCTTCTCCGCTTTGCAGTAGTACAATGAGCCACTGCTGGCAAGGGAGCAGGCCAAAAACAAAGTATGTTTTTTGGGTTGGTTTTGTGGTTTTTTCGTCTTCTGGGTTTATTTTTTCGATGCTTCAAGACCCTGAACTGACTGTTTTACACAATCATACAAAGACAAATGAGGAGACACAAGTTCAGTCTGATGTGGAATTGCACACGAAAGCTGTGGCAAAAAGCTTGATAAAATTAGGGATGTTTTGTGATGGTCCTTCCGCCCAGACTTCTCCCCATGTTCTGAAGTTCTTGATTTCTTAGTCTTTAATTGACATGCCACTAAATGTGCTTTGCTTCTTCACTCTTTTTATAAGATACTCCGGACAAATTGAATCATGATTTGGTCAAATCTTAGGCTAGATACATGTTTCTTTGACTTAAAACAGGTGAGATGTAATCACCTTAAAAAAA
The DNA here is from genome assembly GCA_033558105.1 of Coccyzus lansbergi. Taxonomy (NCBI): domain Eukaryota; kingdom Metazoa; phylum Chordata; class Aves; order Cuculiformes; family Coccyzidae; genus Coccyzus; species Coccyzus lansbergi. The sequence continues at coordinate 685,686 of JAUMJK010000130.1, forward strand.
AAAAAGGCACTAAGTCTAAAATGATAATTTTCCAGACATCTGAAATCTTTGAGACCTGAGGCACTTGACATCCCAGCACACTTTTCTGTGAGAAGTTGTGTGGTAGCAGTTGGACACTTCTCACTGGAAATTCCTATATTGTGGATTTTTGTCCTTGTGTCTGACTCAGCCTGACTTACATTACTGGAAATAATGTGGAAGGAAATTTGTTTAGTTGGGCAACATTTGTACATGACATCTTGTAATCTGCTGTGGATTTAGTTATTTAATTGCCTTTAAGATGTGCAAAACAGATAAAGGCACTAGTATATATTAAGGAAGAGGTTGTAGCATTTAATTTGAGGGATAGTTTGTTTAACTGTATGTTTATTCAGTTAAGAGACTGCAGGTAGATTCTGTATTATGAAAGTCAAATACTAAGTTACTCTACTATGTTACAGTAATGATTCTTTTCATGGTTCATGCATTCATTCATCCTATTCTTGAAAATTTGCATTCTGGGGCTCTGTTAAATCCTGCTTTGAATCACTGCCAGGATATTTGGCGTTTGCTTCTGCATCTTTTGATTTATTTTGCAAAATGCTGAATATTAGTCAATGGGAGAATATTCCAATTTACTCCAATGGGAGTAAATAGCTGTTAAGTTTCTCATCTCCAGATGTCATAACAGTGAATCATCTGATACTTCCATGTTTAATATTAATATAGTATTTAAACTCTTGCATTTAAGAATTGTTCAGTGAATTCTTACTTTAAACATACTCATACATGGGAAAGTTTCGATCCATGAGTGAACACCTGGTCAAGGAAGCATCAATGCATAGGACCCAGGGATATTTTGTGCCTAAGCCCAGTACTGTCGTAGGTGCCACACAGTAGCTCTGTGATTTCCCAGGACAGGTCATTGGCAACACGACTAAAAATAATCCCACCGCAAGCTGTGACACACCAGTTCCAGTGGCAAACTTGTTTATACAGCCACACTGGGTGGTGAATTAGATAATTGGTCTGTCTCTAGTATTTAAGAGAGAGAGAGCTTTCTGAAGTGAAATCACAGCCTTAAGATTTAAAGTTTTAATTCCTTGATTTTTTTTTGCTGTGGGTTGTTTTTTTTCCTCAATTTACTTAGTCATATCAGCGAATTACAGTTAATTCAGCCTTCCGAAAGGTTCAGCTAGCTTGATGAGACAAAGTTGCTCTCTGCAAGATCACATCAACACTGAACCACCATTTAATTCAGTATATCTTTCTACATGGAAATGGGATGTCATGCAAAATCAAGCTGAAATTGCAACTACTTTTTTAAAATGTCCACGTGAAGTATGCGAGCAGACACTGTTTCATGGCTTTAGGAAAAAAGGAAAAGGTGCAAAAATAAACAAGCCTTCTCACTTTCTGAAGTAAATATGTTTATTTGTTTTAATCCAGATTATTTCATATAAAACAAAGATATTAACTTAAAATTCTCAAATTAAATTTGAAAACTAACTCAAATAATAGTTAATAGCTAATAGCTTAATGAATATATTAATGAAATTTACTGTTGGACTCTGCCAGATTTTAGCCAGGTCTTTCTAAATAGAAAGCATTTCTTTAGGAAAAAGCACTGGACACAAAAGATTCTTGCTGCCTTTTATAGAATTGCCAAATAAACATAGTTTGTATGAAAATGAAAAAAAAAAAAATCTGTTGGCATTAGAAGGGATTTAGCATTCACATTGGCCCATGTTACAACTGTTAATTCCTGCAGTATTGTGAGAGCTACAATTGAATTCCTGTCAGGAGTATTTCTGCAGGTATGAGAGCTCATATACATAATTGCACTTCAAATTAGAGTAATTTTTTTTTTCAAACATTTCTTATATTTTTGTTTTCTCATGTTGGGTTGATTAAATAGTTCCCTTTTTGGAGGATGGCTTGTATAGAAGTCTTCTTCAGTTGAGTTGATATGAAGCAAATCTATCCAGATTAAATTTTAGGTCTGAAGTTTTAATTGAAAACTTTAGAGGGACCTATAACTCAGTTTGTGCAGTAGGCAAAACTTCTATTTCCATGAAAATACTGTAACTTTTTAGCAAAAGAAATAAAACAAGGTCACATGCTACAGTGATGGAGCAGATGGGTTTGGCACTTTGATTCTGTGGTTTCACACTTGTGACTCTTTCCATAATTTATGTGATGTGAGGAATGATCTCATGATTGGCTAAAGAGTTTTGATCAGAGTTAAGGAATGGGTGTGCTGAAGGCTGGAAATTTTACATAATTAATATGAGAATCTGGAAAAATTATGCAGATGTAGATGCTTTTGGTAAACAGCAGTTGCACTTCCAAAGATGAACTTGCTTATAGTTACTCTATTAATTAAAGAATTATCCTGTAAAAGCAAATAAAGCTGGTAGAAATATTTATAGTGACATTTTCACATGCTTGTATTTGTTATTGTTGAAAACTCTTGAGAGATCAAGGAAGTGAAAATATAATGAAAAAATGCTGCCAATTGTTCTAAAACACCCCCCTTTGAAAATGTGTTAATTATTGTGTGTTCACCTTGATGGTTTTATCACCTGTCTACATGGAATGACATCTTTGAAGGCATGTCTCTACCATCTAAATACTTTCTTTGGGAATGGAAAATATGAGCTACCTGGTTAAGACTACAGTGACCTCAGATGGGACCGGTTGACAATTATGAAAAGCACATACATTTATTTACCCTTGATTTTCTGATCTACTTCTCTGTGTGTGTTCTACAGGACATGCTATTTCCATGCCCCTTCACTAAACAGATAGGTGTCATATGCCCTACTGAACTCGAGGGGTTAAGCTAGTAAAGTTACCTGTCTCAACACATGAAAAGGAAGAATTAGCCACAGTTCCCCAGCTACTAGCTTAGCTTTCAACACCTTTTCTATGGCGTCTCATATTGATAGGATATGTAACTGTGAAAGGACAAGAAAATGCACTGAAGCGATCTAAGAAGTAAACTATCATCTTGACATGGGTTTTTTTCTAGCTATTTAAAACCTTTCCATATTGCCACTCGTTCTGACAGTGAAACTGTAGAACTCCTCTGATTTAAGTACCATCTGGTTGTGCTCAAAGCTTTAAAGCTATTATCTCAGCATAAAATTTCAGCGTCCTATACTTTTTTCTTTGCCAAACTATCCATTTTTAAGCCACAAATATTTTTCCAGTCCTTTCAGATTTTTATCTAAAAGTATATTTTAACAGTATTTAAATAGTTCTTAAACAATAACAATTTATCTTGATAGATGACATGCTGTGTTTTTTCATTTTATTTTAATTAGCCATTGTGGAACCAAATTCCCTTTTGTTTTATTTCTTTGAATACTGTTTAATTACAGTTATCATGCCAAATATCTTAAAGGTTATTTTACCAATACAGATTCATTTAACATAAGCCATGTGGAATCAATAGTCCTGTTTCCTAAAGTGAATGCTTGGAAAATCTTACATTCATATGTTAAGAGTACACATCCTTTCCTCATTAGTTGGAAAGTACAGGGATTTTGGCACAGGTTCTGTGTGGAAGCATTGTGCAGCTTTTATATGGATTTTGTTTTTAGCCTTTGATGACACTGTTTAGAATAGGAAGTATCTAATAAGTAAAGCATTTTGTCTAATGTGCTGCCAGTGTGTTTAATATATGCCTGGAGGTCTGAAACATTATCTTCTCCACTACAGTAATATGCATTTAATTCTCTGAAAGCACAAGGTCGAACTTTTAAAAGGGACTCAAAGTACATTTTCAACTAAAATAATTTAAAACACATGGGATAGGGGACCAGAGTAATGTACAGTTGGTTTTTATGGTTTAATCATGATCATGTTAATGCACACCAGTAGCTAATTAAAGAAAACTTTTATTGTTCATTTTAAATGGGTTATGTAAAGAGTAAGAGAACTGATATAATACAGCCCAATGATAAACGTTACCGTTACATTTGCTAACAGCAAACTGATATTGCTGTTCTTGACATCTTTAAAGTATTGGCCCATTTATTCTATAATAAAGCAAAGAACTTCTTAGAGTTGTTATACTGAGAGTCATTCTGTCTCATATCCTTATCCCTTTAGAGGAACACCTAAATGATTTCCGAATTTATTACTTGGTGTACTTTTGGCTTAATTGTGAAACTTGATTGGAAGGCTTGATGCTTACTGAGTTGAAATAGATGTAAGGCATTCCAGTTGTTCTTCTGCACCTTTATTTTGTACCCAGTTGTGTTATATAAAGCTGTCTTGCAAATCATTGCTCACTTGTTCGAGCCTTTATAATATATGTGTTAAGAGCATACGTAAGTCAGTTTCATTATGGAACTGGGTGGCATGGAAAACTGTAATAAGATATGGTGTCTTTCACCTTTTGGGCACTGGCTCATATTCCATCCGGGTTAGCACTGAACAGAAGTTGCCATCTGATGGCTGTTTGGTGACCTGCCTGAATTAATTTGAGATGTCAGTAAAGTTTCTGTAGTCAAATGTCTGCATAATAGGAAACACCACAGTTGGGACCAATTAGCACCCGTGTAGTAGTCTTCACAGAGAAACTATAGTCTGAATGGGGATGGATGCAGAGCTGCTTTCTTACCTTCCTTGAAGTGCTTTACATAGACCAGCATGTTATTAAATGCTTAATAGCATAAAGAAGAAAAGAACTAGGTTAAAATAACTCAAATCTCCTTAGGTGTGATAAGAGAGGATCTGTGCAGAATTCAGAAGTACTGTGCTTTGTCCTGCCACGCAGTCATACACATGCAATGCTTTTCTCCCTGAAAGTTTATCATTTAGTGGATGCTAGTGTATTTTCAATCTCTAGCCAAGTCAAGCATAACCTGAATGTCAGGTAGCTGTTAGAAATTTCTGCTCTGTAGAGGAGAACAAGAGAATTTTATGTAGTACCTGTAAAAACATCATTCACTATAGAACCATGCTTTCTAAAAAGATTTTTCATCGGACTGAGCTCATGGCTATGGAGCAATTAAAATTTGCTGAGTTTACCAGCTTATGCCCTCTACTTCATTTCCGACAGCATTTCCATGAAATGAGATGGCAAGATTGTTTCACGGCTCTCATCTCTTCTGTCTTCTGCTTGCCCTCAATACATGAGTGATAAAACCACTTACACCATTTCTGAAAGTGCCATCAGTCAGGATATGAGCAAAATGCTTTAAAGTTTACCTGACAGAAAGGCTGAGGTGTAAATAGCCTAATTTTGCTAGGACATCAAGAGGAGTCAGATTTTCTTGTCTCATGGTGTAGTAATTAATTTAAATGGTCTCTAGTTATTTTTACAAATGCTACATTAAAAGTGGTATCAGATTTACAAGTCAGTGATATGAGTCTCCCATAGAAATCATCTATAGAGAATTTTATTGGTTATTTGAAAAATATGTACATGAGTGAATCTGAAAAGATTGTAACCAGAGCTGGCAAAAGCCCTTTCAAAGAAAATCACAGCTAGTTACTGGTTCTGTTTTAGGATTTCCTCTGTAATACTTCCGTTTAGCATGTTCATTCCTTTAAAGAAAAGGAGGGGGGGTTGCTCCCTTTGTTTCCTAAAACACAATATAAAGGAACCTTTAAAAAAAAGTCTTTCTTTAACTCCTCTACAATGCAATTTCTGCAGTACATGTAGAATCTACTAATATTACTGCATAAAGACCAAAGTTTGAAGAAATGCGGCAATTCTCTGCCCTTCATTCCTGTAGTTAAGTTGCTGATAAATTTGGTAAGTACTTTTAATTCATGATTGTATTTTTTGAGAGGAAGTTAACAGTACGATTTGCTCTAGTTTGCGTTTCCCTTTTCAAAGATTCACTAGGGTGGAGAAGAAAAGGAAACTATTAGAGTAGGCCCTGAAACAAAGAAATTAAATCATTGAATCACTGAGCAGCCAAAAAAACCCAACAAAATATTGGACATTGCCAGGATGGAAACTAAGAACAAGATTGAAGGCATCACTTTACTGCTTTATAGAACAGTAGCGATCCCTCTTCCTGAGTATTGTGTCCTCAAGAAGTGTCTAGCGGAGTTGTAGAGAAGGGAAGCTGAAATGATTAAAGGTGCTGGAGGACATGCTTTTATGAGGAGGGATTAAAAAACTTGCCATTTTTCCCCTGTCTGGAGAGGAGAAGGCTGAAGAGAGCTATCATCAAGGTTTACAAAGTCATAGCAGCAGTGATGAAGCTGAATGTGGACCTGAATGGGAAATCATGTGCTTCAAAAGATTGGGAAAATACAATGACACCAGCAGGAGATTGGTTTAAGCCGTAGCTAAAAAAAAAAAAAAATCAAACCTCAAAGACGCTGCCCCAGAAGGTTGTGGAAGCCAGATACTTTCAGCATGTTTTAAAGGGAACTGGACAGATTCATGGACTAGAAACCCATAAATGGTTATGAAAACAACTATATGGGTGTGTTCCACTGGCAGTCCAAATGCAACAGCTATGGGTGTTTGGGGAGTAGGAGAGAAAGATTGCAGCAAGTGGCCAGGGCCCATGGTCTCTAGGGAGAGTCTCCCCCTAGTGCTGTCAGATACAGTGTGCTGAGCTGGATGGGTCATGAATCTAACTGAGATAGGCATTTCTTGTGTTCGTTCTTGTGTGAAGCAGAGCAGAAGCAATACTTCTGAGCAGCACAGGTGGCAGTGCTAGTTATGCTTTGGAAGCCAAGTAGGGTGAATGCATGGCTCTAAACTCCATATGAATCAGAGTAGTTGGCTGTGTGTTATATTACTGCTATTAGTATTATCATATTTAATTTCTGCAGGTTTGGTTTTTTCCCAAATATTTTAGCATATGCTCCCTACCTTGTCCAGAAGCTCTTTGTAGCATTTCTTCTTGTTTCATGAGCAATACTGGAAGTGTTTACTTCCTTGAAGCACCTTCTTGTCTTGGATATCTCTGTGTCTTGACCTGTTAATGTGTGGTCCCTGGACACAGTCCTGCAACTCTTTGTTTCTTTTGCGTTTCCTGAGATAGAAAGAAGATTCTTTTTACTTTTTATTGGTGGTGTGTGGTTTTGTTTTCATATACTTCTGTATACAGTAATTTCTCATGTGAATATCTGTGAATGTCACAGTCAAAACCATACGTAGCCTTGGTGAGCCTTGGTAAGCTAGGAACTCATACCCCATCACAGAGGCAGCCATTGGATGTTGCTGACATTTCCTTCAACATTGGTGTTTCATGCAAGGCAGCTGTCATTTCAATGGCTCTTAAGAAAAATATTTTTTCTACAACGTAATATTTATACATTTCAACTTAGAATTTGCATTTAGTCTTTTTGTGATTTTGCAGGAGATTAATATCACATTTTGATGCATCTGGTCATGGTAAAATGTAGTGCCAAAGAGGACTTTTTGAACATCAGTGCTCAAAACTGGAAAACTATTCTGACTAAGCTCTTTATTTACAGTATATTATTTAACAGAGATATGGTTTTACATTAAGCCATATATTTCTTATAGATTCTTTAGAGTTTAAAGAAGGAGTTTGAATTTTAAAAAAAAAATAGTCATTTAAGCCTAGAAATCATTACTCCGTCTTTTTCCTTCACATGTTCTTTTGGCATATCTTCTGTTGTGAGTCATCATTTCATTGGAACAGACACCTGCTGTGTTTTCATGAGTGATTACTGTGTTAAAGTTAACTTGGCAGATATTTTTTTTAATTCTCTTTTTTTTACATCATGTTTATTTAGTGATTGTTTGCTGCCGCTGAAATGGAATGTGTTGGAATATGGATATCATAAGTTAATATAATATTTTCCTTTGCAGGTTTCCAAACAAGAACAGAAAAAAATGGATGTTTGTGATGGAGGAACAGTTGAGACGTCTTCCCGTTACAGTGGGGCACAGGACAGTGGAATTGGCAGCGACAGTGTTAAGATCAGAATCGTTCAGATTGAGCAGCACAGTGGTACCAGCCAGTATCGCATTGCCCGTCCTTCCCACCAGTCTTCCATCGTGAAGAATCTCAATTTCATTCCCTTTGATATTTTTGTTACAGCAAGTCGAATCTCCTTGATGACTTACTCATGCATTGCCTTACCTAAATCAAAACCAGTACAAGATCAGAAAGATGGTGAGAAAATAAGCAAAAGCTCCTTGAACCTTCCAGAAGTGAGCCCAGATGGCAGCCAGGATACTAAGAAGCCCAGCCAGCCATGTATTTCCTCCGTCACAGCAGATGATCTTATTAACAGTCATGTTCCTCCGTCTACTGGAAGAAAAATGGGTCTTTTGTCACTAGAAAGTCTTCATGCTTCCACAAGATCGTCTGCTCGACAAGCCCTGGGTGTAACTATCGTTCGGCAGCCTGGTCGCAGGGGAGCTGGGGACATAGAGCTACAGCCATTTCTCTACCTTGTTGTATCACAGCCCTCTGTGCTCCTGAGCTGCCACCACAGAAAGCAAAAGGTAGAGATATCAGTGTTTGACGCTGGTCTTAAAGGAGTAGCCCCAGACTACAAGTGTACAGGTAAGGGCATTAACATTCATTCCTGGTTATAACTGCAAAAATAATTGCACTTCTCAAAGTTACTGGAATGGTGGAAAACAGCTGAGAGAGGCTTCTAGGACATCTTCAAAAAACAATTGGTAAATATACATATTTACAGGATTATACCCTACAGCTGAAACAAGTGAAGTGTATACAAAATTTGAAATTATTATGAACTAACCTTTTAGCGGCCGGTTCTTCCTGTTCCTTGATACTTTTTCTCACTTTAAGAGATTGGATTGCAATAGGGATTGTTGCATTACTCTTAACTTTTCAATATTTCATAAGGAAGTAAGATTTGTAAGCCAAGTTGATTTCATAAAAGGCATGTTTTATGACTGAGTATCACAGTATTTTCTTATACTAACCTACTGATAAAATTTAAAGGTGAACATTGTGGAAGCACCTGGTGTTTTGATGATAAACTGTAAGAAAATTATGGTAATATTCCACATGACGTGTAATGATGTCATGTATTTTAAGTTTTCATTCAGCCAAGTAATTGGTTTTTACAAGAATTTCCTTCTCTTAATGAGTAGCTTTTGTTTTCTTTTTTCTTCATATGCAAAGCTTATAATATGAAATATCAGAATAACTCTTTAGAAGAAAATATTCTGAAAAATTATTTTTCTTTCTTGTCTGTACTACTGAGGAGGGAAATCAAAACACTGTAATTCATTTGTCCAACAGCCACTACTGGGTATAAGAATTTAATGAGATACTTGATTACAGAGTATTAGCCAGAAGAAGTTCAAATGAGTATACAGAAATGTGCTGAATGTGCAGGCTTGAAAGTATGGGATGTTAAACTGTTCACTGAATGAGAACTGTAGGTAAAAAAATATTGCCAGGTGTTATTGTTGTCAGAGTTCATACAGCACACTAGCTGTAAAAAGTAATGTATGATTTTTGTGCAGTTATACCGAATCTTTCCTAAATGAGATGATGTCTTTAGAAAATTGGCATTTAAATATTGTGCTTATGCAAAAAAACCCTAAAAATTCTGGTTTTAATAGATCTTAACTTTTTTTTCCAGAAATGTGAATTATAGTGGAACTTCTAAGGGGGATTAAACAGTGAGGAAGATTAGACAGAAAGAATAAATTTATTTAACACGGAGAAGATTTGTCCTCTGCCTTATTTTCTTTTATCATTTTTTTTCGTTTTCATATTTCTCTGCTGTTGCTGTCCTTTCTTGAAGGAAATATCGCTGTGTTGTATTTGATGTACTCCAAATTCCCATGTATATTTGTTAATTACTATATAAAAGGTGGTCATCATAGTAACTAACATGAAAAGAATTGAGAAATCAGTTAACAAAACAAAGCTGAAGGAAAATTTGCATTGTTCTAAGCTAAAGATCACAACTTATTTAAGTTAGTGTTATGGAATAGTATGATTGGACTTACTAATTTCTCATGTCTGAGGCAGTCAAGTGTTTCCTCGTACAAGCTGCCACCACATTACAGATGAACTGGGGGAATTTCTGCTCCTACAAGTAACTTCTAAAGTCTTTCAATTTCTTCGTAGCTATTGGAGTAATTTCTGCCTACAAATTGGAAGTAGGTTAGTGAGCACAGAAGGATGACAAGACGTAGGGATATGAAACCTGAGAGCTCTACACTCGCTAGCAGGTGTTCAGTGAGACCCAAAGAGTTCTTCAGGACCAGAGACTGGACCTACATGGGTCTTAGCTTTTTGTTTGACTTTTTGTATCAGTGTCAGGCAAAGGTAAAAGAATGTGGAGGTCGAAGTCAGACGTTACATGAAGGCAGAAATTCTGGTCCTATCCTGCTACCTTTGTGGGCAGTAGTAAGTACCTTAACTCGTGTCACACAGAATCCTGCGCTCACTTCCAAAGCATTAGGGCTCTTTTCAAAAGAGATTGAGAACTGGATGCCAAAGTTCTAGTGCCTAAAAACACCATCCCAAATATATTAATAAGTTAATAAAACTAATCCACACTTCGACTCAGACAGTAATTCACACAGCAAAACAGTCAGTATAAACTTTTTATTGCCTCTTGTTCACGAAGACCTGCTGTGCTTTTAATTGCATCGTTGAGGATTAATGTTGTTATACCACTGTAGTAACACGTTAGTTATTGAAATTTCTATTTTTCATTTCTAGCACACGTATTTGAGGGAAAATAGCCGTGAACTGTTATGTGTGTGTGTGTGTGTGGATATACACACACTCTCGATGTTGCATATTGTCTAATACAGCATCAGCAGCTTTGCATAGCATTTTCTGCCTGCAGCAATCAATTTCATCAATCATGCCAATTCTTCTTGATGTTGTGACTACTTGCTGAAAGAGATGTATCATCCAAATGAAGAACAATATAAAATTCAGTTGAAACTATTGTTAGCTTCTCTGCCTCTGTAAGGATAGGTATGCACTGTATTCCTATATTTCCCTGTATATCAAGGACTAGAGGGTGAAATGAATGCACAAATTTTATCTAATTTACAGTGAATGTTGCTAAATGACATGTTCAGTTACACTTTCTAGAAGATTGCTCTTCTTGTGTCTCTATGTATGCATGCAACTATTTCTCAATTGTCTGTGGCAGAATGGGAAAGAGGACACAAGCTAAACCTAAGATAGATATTAACTAGATGCTAAGATGGAGCATATTCCCCCTAAGGCAGGCAAGCCTAATGAAAACATGCATTGCATAGAGATAGGCAGCAGCACAGCTGCTGCAAAGGTGAGGCCTGTAACAGAAATTTTCATCACAACTTAAAAAACTGAGATTTATCTGGGCAAAAAGAAAAATAGATGATGTTTGTTATTATAGATACTCCTATGGGGCTGGTTTCTTGTTGCTTATACTAATATGGTTAAGCTTGCATAGTTAAGCTATACAGGCCTTATGAGGAACAGCTGAGAGAGCTGGGGTTCTTTAGCCTGGAGAGAGGAGCCTGAGGGGAGACCTCACCACTCGCTATAACTACCTGAGAGGAGGTTGTAGAGAGGAGGGTGATGGCCTCTTCTCCCAAGTGACAGGGGACAGGACAAGAGGGAATGGCCCCAAGCTCTGCCAGGGGAGATTTAGGCTAGAGATTAGGAGGAAGTTTTTCATGGAAAGGGTCATTGGGCATTGGAATAAGCTGCCCAGGGAGGTGGTTGATTCACCTTCCCTGGAGGTGTTTAAGGCATGGGTAGATGAGGTCCTGAGGGACATGGTTTAGTGTTATCATGAGAAGTATGGTTGGACTCGATGATCTGATGGGTCTCTTCTGGTTATTCTGTGATTCTAAATACGTAGAGTAGATCCAAACTATGCCACTAAAAGCTCTCCCATTTCAAATCATCGTTCTTTGTGTGTGTGTATGTGTGTATATATATATACATACACACACATCCCATATATGCTAATAAAATTCTAGGAATATATTAAAGCATTTGGAGAAAAAGTGGTTTAAATCAATTTTGGTTTGTTATTCTGAAGATTTGACTACTGCTATTTCAGCAGGGGTAGATTCGAATCTTATAAAATACTGTGCTATTTCTTAGAGCTTTTCTAAAAGATATAAATCTACAGTTCTGAAACAACTCTTAAATGCTTCAGGGCAACACAAAAACATAATTCTGTTGTGAAATTAGGAATATCTTATTTTTTTAAATGAATATTAGTTGAAAAAAAACCACTTTAGGTTGAACAAAAGCTGGTAATAGTTAGGGACTGAGTTATGTTTTCCATCCCTTACTTCCTATTACGGTAGTTCTAAGAAATACATTGTTCAGCTGCAAATCAACAAAGAATACTCTAGAATTTAGGCTACGTCTACCAGGTAATTTGATGAATGTCTTTTTTATGAAGCTTTGAATAAAGCAGGGACATTATCCCGTAAAACTACACTGGCATAAATTTTAAAGAGAATAATGCTTAATAAGGCTGGTGACAAAATGAAGCTTACTGTCTTATGATGGTGTACTGCTTTGAACACGTGTAGGATTGTAGTGTGATTCTATGAAGTAGTTAAAACTGCTGTGAAGCCATGTGCATTTTATTTGGGAAAAGGGTTTTGTTCCTATTTTTGAAAGATTTCAAGTTAATAGAGCTTAAAATTCGGGGTTTTGCACATTAAGCTATCCCTGTTTATAAGAGAGTATTGCACAGGGGCCAAAACCCTAAACTTCACCCAAAGAAATTAGCTTCTCTGCCAGTAGCCGTGTTATTTTTTGCTTACTTTTGAAACGTGAAATAAAATAGGAGGAAAAAGGTTATTCAAATATTAAGTATTATTAGTGTGTTAAGTAGCAGTTAGTAGAAGCACATTTCCATCAGGGCACTGTCTTTGCCTGCCTTGGAGCTAAAGACCTGATGGTTGTGCTTTCAATTTCCTCAGTCCTTCTTTCCAAGTCAGTTTGTAGGAGGAGGAGACTTATTAGGTTATTAAAATCTTAACTCTCTTTTATTTTGGTTGTGCTGAACTGCTTCATTTGTGTCTTAAATTATTTTTGTAGTTGCACAGCTTGATTGCAGTTATGCTATTGCCAGGAGCAGAAACTTTCGAGTACAGTTAAATATATTAATGGAATAAATTTTAACTGCTTAATAAGCACAATTAAAAAGACTAGTTGTTCCTTGAGTTTACTTGTAAGATTCTGCATAAATATCCTCAAAGATACTATAAACCAACCTTTTTTTATTCAGTGCTCATCCTACATTCAACAAAAAGGCATCTGCTAACCGTTAGTTTTTGCAAACTGAGCATTGGCCATTTCCACTTAAACAAAAGTGGGTGCAATTGTTTTTAATGTAATCTCATAAGCCCCTTTTATAAATATTTTTTTTAAATCTTTATTTGCTTTGTTTCACGTAATGTAATCCAGACACAAAATTGCCTCATTTCCTAAGCATTGTGCTCTGGGCAGTCTTGAAAGATCTTTTTTCTATTTGTTTGTTTGTTTACTTTCAAAGAGGACGTTATGGTCTTTGGTTGTTTTAAGGGAGAGAATTTCTCAAGAAATATCTGTTATTCATGGAATTTCTTCAGCTTCCGCCAACGAAGCATTTGCAAAAAGCAGGCATTGTGAGGCCGTCCAGAATTAATCTTGATTTTTATTTTATTTTATTGCATTTTTACACCCACGCCTTTGATGGCAGGGGGTCCATGAAGAGCAGATGCAGTAGCTAAGGCCACATGTAACCTCTGATCTAATGGAAAGCCCAGGCTGTACGGAGAGCAACACAGGCTGGCTCTAGCAGCAAGTCTGATTCACTGCCTCTCTGTCAGCCCATGCTTGCTATGAGGCAGAGAGAGGATTTAAAGCTCTTCCACAGCATAGCATAGCACTAAGGGAGTTCTGCTGGAGTGTCACCTGTTCCCTTCTGAGTGTATTTATTGTCCAGTACATCTGCATCCATGGCTTGGGGTGGGATATCCAGCCCCCAACCATAAAGTCAGGCTAGCCTAGTTACATACATTCCTTGGGTAACTGCAAGCTCTCATTTTTTAACTTCCTGACACAGCACTTGCGAGTGCCCTAGTAGAAATGTTTTCCCATTTGTGTTCTTTAAATTCCAACGGAAACCATTTTTAAAACAGGACCAAACGCTCAACTTCAGAGTTTGAATTGCAGTGAAGATTACAGCTTCCTCCTGGCTTTTACAATTGACTGCAGACCAAAATATGATTCATCCATTGAAATAATAGCGTGTTGCAGAGCTTATTTGGTTTCAGTAGAGTTCCAGCTGAACAGGCCAAGTTGTTGTCCCACGCAGATGCTCAGTAGCCCTGTCCCCTGCCTGGTGGCTGCTGGGGTGTGTGTATTGCTGAGCCCCCAGTAAGGCCTCCTCAGTCTGTGCCCCCTGCGCTGCCCTGGCCTCCGTGTCTTTCCTTTCCCTTCATTCCCCTTTCTCTTTGGAGTCTGGAGGTTGTTCTCTGCCATTAATATTGGAATGAGGGGATAGCAGGTGAAATCAAAAACTTGCAAATTCAAATTAAGTTCAAATTAAGGAGGGTAATGCATAATCTGTGATGTTTAGAGCTGAGGTCTGGACCTTACCAAGACCAAAAGTAGCTTTGGATGTTTGGTTGGATTAAAAAAATACTCAGAGATTATGTTTCTGTAAAAAAACAGTAGGGCAGCATGGAATGTGAACTTTCTGAAGGCCTCACGACTTCTCAGTTCTTATAGATTTTAAATTACAGTCTTGATTGTCAGTCTGTGATATTGGTCTCACCATTTTCCAGTTTTCTTTTGCTGCGACGGACAAATTTTTCACATGGTGTAGAGGATAGAATTTCTGGCCAGTCTTCCCTTCTCAAGCCTTTTCTCTCTCTTGGCTTGCTGTGGAGTAATTCTAGCCTCTCCTTTTACTTATGTATGCATCCCTTGGGTTTTCTCCAGCATTTTCTTTATACAAATAACTGCAAATTTAAGTGTTGATTTTTGGGAGAATCATAGAAAATGGAAATGGAAATGACCTATTATAATACATTATTCAGACTGGTTCCCTGCTGATGCATAATTGTTCCCTATTGTATATTTTGTAGTGTTCTGTCAAGTGTAGTTTTAAGCATTCTGAATGTTTCCATCATTTCCTTGAGGAAGAAGAATCCTTTTTCTAACAGCTTTCCCCATCAGGAATACCTCACTTTTCAACCTAAATTTTCTCTTTTTTGTTCAATTGCTTCTCTGGTGATTGATTTATACTGGGTGTTTTTTTTTCCTTTCTCGATCCTTGATCCTTTGAAAATATGTATACTGTTTTCTATCTTAGAAGGTATTCTCATCAAGATGCACATATTTCAGTTTTTTTGACATTTGATGTAAAAGATTTTGTCCCACCTAGATACGTTATATAGCTCCTATTTGGAACTTCCTTCAAGTTTTTGAGATTTTTGCCAGCATAGTCAGTTTTAAAACCTCTGGACTTTAGCCTTCTTATTATTATGCAAAAACTGATCTATTGCTCTATATCTAGCATATGTGGATGTAGGTTCCAAATTAACTGTATGCCCTGGGCTTGGAAACACTGAAAGTATTTCTTCACATGGCCCTTTGGAATTACTACCTCTGATGCAGAGCTCTCAATACAACTATCCTGCTTCCAGCATTAGATCATTTTCAGAATAACTGTTCCACTTGAGTAGGAAGGAAAAAATGCTTGAAATCACTAAGGCCAGTACTGGGTTAAAAGTAAGTTTGTTTTTTGGGGGTTTTTTTTGGGTTTTTTTTTTTTTTTGCGTTGAGGTTTCTGTTGATCTGTAAGTTCTGGAGTCCTTCTCATTATTCATGTAACCCAGTCCTTCAGTGCCCTGGATAATGAAGAGGTAACAGTGCTGGACTCCTTGGAGACACCACAGAGCAAAGTAATCTTCTGAGAGCCCCATGGTTCCTTTATTTTTTGATTCTGTGCTTAAATGCTGCAATTCTCAGTGCCCTGAGGGCAGTGTTTGTATAGCTAATGTATTATGTCACGCAAGGATTTTCTGCTATGTAAGTTCTTTTCATCAAAGATATTGTCATCGAACTGCTACAACTTTGTAATTGTTAGTAGGTATTTTATAATGTACCCGCATCTTAGGATACTAGGAATACCTGTAAATGTATTCTCCAGAATATATGTTTCACTAAATTTACTGGATTTTCTGAAAAGCCTATGGATGATCTAGGTTGCTTTTACACAGGATATGATGATATATTTCAGAAATGAGACAAAATAATGGCATTTTGCAATATTTCACTCTGTATTGGTATGTGTTTATAATAGTACTGGAACAATAACTTGGAGATCAGTTTAATTGATTCAGTGATGTTCATTGCACAATGTTCAGTAAGTTTTACAATGCTTTATATATTCTGAAAAACATTAGCATATTACTTATTTATGATGAGCTATCAGCACAAAACAAGATATTAGTGTATAGATCCAAGTCAGAAATAACATACTTGTTAAGAGCAACTACAAAACTGTGCTTTGGAAAAGGCATTTACTTTGGTGCAATTTTTTTTTTCCTGTATAGTAGGCAAAGCCCAGGCACAGAAAACAAGATATTCCCTAACGCAGATAGTATAGAAAAGGGAGCGTGCCACACCATTCTGGTTAGTGTAATTAAAGGAAAGGGCTAAGAACCATAAGAATATAGAAATTCACATGGAAAATATACAAATCTCTTGTATGCAGTGACAGCTCTTAAAATAACTGTTGAGAGCTGACTTTATAAATGTACAGACTGTAATGTATATGTGGAGCAGTACAAATACTGATGTAGAGTCATTGCCTGAAAATTGATCAAATAAAAACAGAAGAATGTGCTAACTTTTGATCTTTTCCACATAGATCTAAAGTCATGATCAATTGGTTTCAATAGGTTCTTTGAAATCACATCAGGGTTCGTATGTGCCAAGTTTTATATGAATCACATGATAAGGTCAAGAAATACAAATTCCAAAGCTGACTTTATACACCCAGTCCACATATGACTGTGATACCACAATACCATATGTTGACTACAGCACTGTGTATGTAAATACTGTCCTTGAAAGGAATCCATTCATCAAAACTCAAGCAAAGCAATTATAGCAGTTTTTAATTGACTGAGGATGGGAGAGAATAACATTGGGAAATTCTCTTTAAATGATTAAGGGTAAGGCAGGCATTCAGTAATTCACATAGCAGTTTTGATAATAAAGAATAATAATAATAATAATAATAATAATAATAATAATAATAATAATAATAATAATAATAATAATAATAATAATAATAATAATAATAATAATAATAATGAGGTACTGAGGGGCATGGTTTAGAGATTGGTGGGAATGGTTGGACTCGGTGATCCGGTGGGTCTCTTCCAGCCTGGTCATTCTGTGATTCTATGAATAACTGATTATTTAGAATGTAAGACCTGTAGTGGCAGAATTGAGGACTATTATAATAAAGGTTATAAGTTGATAAAAATTGAAGCCTTTTTTCAGTACTTTTTGCTATTTGTGATATCCAGAGAATGAATAAAAGGATAGCATTCAGAGGAAAATAATTATATAGGCTGATCAAAGGAATACGATTCAAGGTGGTGAGCAAGAATAGCTACTGATTAGCTATTGAGTGAAACTCCAAAAAGAATTATGTAACCACATTGTCATTATGCTGTATTCCTAAGGTCTGTTAGTATTCTGGTCTCTTAGCTTTTATCAGTTATCTTTCCATTATTATCTTCTCGACTGCAATGAAAATACAGTGTAGAAGAAGCAGGTTTTGAGCATAGATTCTCTTCTACGGAGTGCTTAAGTGTCATCATAATTAAAGCTAAAATTGTGTGCTATTTAAAGTCATCTTGTGGTAACTGATGTATTTTACTTGGTGTTTTTGCGGGTTTTTTAAATTTTGTGCTTTGCCCTCTTGCCTGTGTGTGCATGCATTGTTGTACACATGCATCTGTTTGTAGGCACAAATGTTATGTACAACAGTAGTATTGAGAATAGTATTTACTATGTAGCATTTTAAACTTTTATTTTATCAATTTTGCTATGTAGCTTTTTATTATGTATCATGTTCCCAGAATATCATTAATGACCATGATCATTATCTCCTGTAGATCCTGGGAAGACGCTGCCAGAAGCTCTGGATTACTGTGAGGTTTGGTTACAGACAGTAGCAGGAGAGGTAGATGCAAAAAGTGGTATTCCACCTCCTCTTATCACTGTGCAAATTAAAGACTTCCTTAATGGACCAGGTAAGGATTGCACTTCAATCTCTATTTTCCAGTGTAATTTATTTGCAGTGTGTGCACATAAACACACACATTAGGTCATCAGAAAGATTTGGTATTCCTTGCTAACAAATGTGAAATTTTTCTCCAGCAAGTACCCTGAATTGAAATAAAAGTTGAGGAATGGTCAATCCTGGACCAGTTATAAGTTTAAGGTCTAATTATTTATTTCCTTCTCAAGGTAAATTCAGACATTTTACTTCTCGAGACAGCTGAAGTTGGCAAAGTTCCAATGGAGTAAAACCTTCCTGTTTCTAGCTGTTGAAATTTTATTACAGTTATGTTTATAAAAGAATTTCTGAAGATTTTTATAAGCTGCCAAGTCTTGGAATCTGGATACCTGGCATTGCAAATTCCTATCATCTAAAGTATTGATACTGTAAAATATCAAAAAATAGTCATATTGTGTTTCTTCAGCTAACAAAGAAAGTAAGTGGTATAGCAAGAACATTTCTTAGTATTTACTTAAAATAATGTGACTTGAATTGACTCATAGGGTGTTAGAAACACCTACAAATTGAAGTATTTCATCCATTCTGTATTTTGTGAATTGAGTCATTACAGCTATACTGCTATGTAGAATATAATTGAGGTTATATCACTTCTACTTATCAGAATATCAAATCAAACAACCACAGAACGAGACCATACGTACATACACACTGACTATAAGTACTGTGCTTAATTAACTTGAAAATCCAGTTTTTTGCATACAGGCAGACAGGAGTCTCAAGGAAAGAATGAAGTATGTGAACACTCTCCTCATTGCCCCATTTTTGCTTCTCTGTGCTGCCTTAAAAACATTATTTTAAGAGATTTTAGAACTACCTCACAATGCAGAGCTTTTGTTAAATTGATTCCTCATTGGCTTTATCATCAGGACTTCACACCTTTCTACATGCTCTATTCCCATTTGAGGTAAAGCATTAATTGATAGTAATAGTAGATTTCCATCCTAATCATGACCAGCACAAAAGTGAAAGAGATACCTACTATCAAGAAACAGGATTTTAGTTCCATTGGAAAGCCAAAAGGAAAATGTGTTCTCTCTCAAGGCTACAATCTTTGGGTCACTGCTGCCAGTTTGATTTTCTTTATCCTTTCCCCCTTACCCATTCTCCCCAATTTTTGTGTCTTTTCTCCCCGCATCTGGCAGATTCCAGTATTCCCAGACCCTTCATCTGTGCATTTCCTTTTTTTCAAGGTTCTCACTCTAGTTTCCTGGTGCAGCCTCTGTATTTAATTTATTCCACACCTGAAGGTGTTTCCTTGATGCTCTCTTGTCTGTAGGACAGGCTAAATAGCAAACTTGGAAGTTGGTACCAGCTTGGAAAGTATATATTCATGAGTAGTCTTAAGTTTCTATCCCATTCCCAACAATTTAGTCAGATCCTGAATTGGTGTTAAATCTCCCCCATTCCATGGTATTTGACAGAATGGGGAACTGAAAAACCATAAATTAATGCATCATAAACTCTGTTTAGTCTCATAAAACATATAAAAATTCAGAGATTTCCTTCAGGATCTCTTCTTAGCCAAAAGGCATTTTTTTAAATCGTCTTTTTGCTGCTAATTGGAACTATCATTACGCATGACTTAACAGTAGTTACTCTGAATTTTATTAGTGTTTTGTTGGCGCAATATAAGAAAACAGCTCTGCATTCCTGTGCAGATTTTTCAAACCTCAGCTGTTGCCACTATGGGCTCGTCTTCAAATAAACTAACCTTTACCAAGAAGCCTTCTTTGGGAGCTGGAGGTTTCATTGGGTGAGTAATGGAAGGTGTTTTCCGCATGTGATTGCGTCAGAACAACACATGCAAAGAATTATGAAAGCTTGACAGCTTCTCAGCAGGCTACTGGAAAATAAGTTTCTAACTCTCCTGGGGAGAAAGTCTTCTAACCACAACTTCTTCCAGGGTGAGGTAGCTTGGCTATCAGCAGGCCTGGAGAAAGTGTCTACACTACCAGATGCTAACCAAGCTGGCAGTTGTTTATTGAGGACAAGGACCTCAGCAAAACTCCTGAGAGCTCTTCTAAGGTCACCAAACAATACTGTCACAGGAGACGTAACATTAATAAATTTAATAAATAAATGCACTGTGGTTATGGTGCAGACCTCAAAGGACTGCTCATTTTTGGTGGACATTTAGCAAATAATGCTTCTACTAACTGACATTTTCTAAGGACATACTGTGTGGTTTCATAGTCATTTAAGTATATGAATTTTATAACAGCTGTAAGTAAAGTATTCAAACGCATTGGATGCAGTAGTAGATACTGCCCGTTAGATAAGGATGATCTGCACTTCTGAAAAGCTAGCACGGTCTTAAAAGTGGTGCCTATGCAGACAAAAGTCTGGATGTAGTAGTTGGGATAACTCTACCATTTTCTGTATAGATTTTAAGTGTACAAAGTTCAGCAGTTTAATCTCATCTTTTTAACAAAGTACATTGTTGTGTTGAGGTTAAATTTCAACTATAACAAGCATGCCTCTGCTTTATGATGCAAACTACTAAGCAAGCAGTTAAAACAAAAAATCTGCAAGTGGTTCACTGTGTTAGATAAAACTGGTACTTCTTGTAAATAGTTTGTCAGCTGCAGTAGATAAGTAGATAGTGTTCCATAGAAAAATTGTATGGTTTCACCACACAGGAAACCAGGTTGTCAGTCCATATTAGCTTGGAGATCAAAAAACTACAGCAAGTAGCTAAACTTGGAAACCACTAATTAAACGAGAATAACAGGATACATCAATGCACTTCTTCCCACATGAGTTGATTATTTTGTACATTTTTGGCAACTAAGGAAAAATGATATTTCTTCCAGATTTAAGGTAATAGGATCGTAGGAGAAATAAGCATTCATCATCAGGCTTGTGGGAACAGACCTCAACTTTAACCCCACAATGTATTAAAGGACTGTTCTTTCTCTTTCTACAGTAACTAATTATTAAAATTTTTTAAATTCAGTCTCCATCAGTTTACATGGCTCTCTATTATATTCAGTCATTTGCTGGATTCTACATCTAATTCTTGTCTAATACAAGTAAGTGAACTAATTGTTGTTTCAGTGTAAAATATTATTCATTAGATGGGAACAAATATGACCATCTTGTTTTAATATTTCTTTGAATATTCCTTATCTTTACCTTCTAGTCCTTTCTTTGGGTTTGTTTTTTTTTTTAAATCAACTATACTTTCTTAAGCTTTAAAGCTGTCTTTTTGAAAGTTGTTCTTTCTGCTTGTAAATGATATAGAATATGTTTATTAAGCAGAGCTTCATACAAATAGTCTTAAAACACACACTCAAAATGCGGGTGGTGTATGCCAGAATCCTCTTCCCCCAGCAGTTTCTTGTGAAGACTTTAAGCTAAGTGTGAAACAGCTGCAGTCCTTGATACTTAGCTTTTCAAAACAATTTCTACAGAAGAAACTATCTAGCCAAACTCAGAAATGCTGTGTCCTACTGAGAGTTAAAATGAGAACTGAGGAACCTGGGGAGGGGTTGCATTTTCCTGTTGGTCCCTCCCTGGCACAGTTTGGACACGAGTGGTGGATATAGCGTTATGCGTAAGAAGCAACAAACAAAACTGCAGCCTGGCACTCTCTACGGCTTTTTCCCCTCTGATTGCAAAGACGACCATTGTATCCATTAGCAAGGTCAGTGGTTTAGAGAAACCTGGAAAATAGCAGCTACCAGAAACCCACTAGAATAATATCTGCAGCAGGTGATAGATTAGTTGGAACAAATTGGAACCATTGCACTTCAGCAATCCTGGTTTCTTTCAAGCTGTTTTAAAAATGTCGTCATTTTAATACACAGTATCAGCCCTGCGGAACAGTCCACAGCCGGTTAATTTGAATCATATGATGTATCACTGCCCTCAGCTGACATGAGCTCCGTTCCATGTGTGAAGCCATAATAAATCCATTCCCAACCGAGGCAAATTCCCTGTGAGAAGGTGAACTAATCCAGGCCTCACACTGGCATGTTAGCCCTCCATAATTGAAAGCAGGGCCACCTGTTCCCAGCACAGTTAGCCCATAGAGAGAAAATTAGCATTAGATCAGATACTTAATATATTGAAAAATCATTCATACTACTTGCAAGTTCAGCTGTGGGCTGCTTAGCATGACATCATATATAAACCTAGGAATGTGCCCACTTGATCCCAGTTTAACAGTTTTGTTAACCATGGTGTTTGTTAACTTTGAAATGAGAATTTTTTGATTTAATGAGAGCTGACACGTGAGAAGGTGAACTAGCCAGGGTGCAGACTTTTCTAATTAACTCTGGGTCATTTGCAAAACTTTTGAGCTTTCTAGTAGGTTTTTTTTTTCCCCTTTGCTCTTTTACAAACAAGTTTTTAAAGCATTGACACTGTAGCCATGAAATGATATTTATTCGATTAAGAGGGCAAGGAGAAATATTCCAAACAGGTGTATCAGCCTGTAGGTATTGCTTTGGTTTTGACACATCTATTGTCTGTAATATCAGTGTAATGTTGTACACAATTTTAAAAGTACTTTTCTAAAAGCAGTGTCTGCAACACTTATTTTAAATGAAATTTAGTTTCTTTAAGCATGGAAAATAAAGCTTGCACGCTGAAGCCACAAGGATAAGTTTGAAAATATTTTCTTGGTGTCTTTTTCAGTGTATTGACATTTTCTTTAGAAATTTTGTTCCATTTTCTGAAATCCTTTCATTTTTTGGTGCTCCTTTCTTCATGTGTGTCTTAATATAGATGTATTTTTACGCAGCCAAAGCAGATAATAGTTACTATTTATGGGTTCTTTTCTTTTCCACAAACGTCCTCCATCACCTGGAACAATTTATTGAATCTCACTGTGTCGTGCTTCAACTTCCCTGACCCTGTTGAGAGAGTTAATGTTTCCCTTAGGTAGGATTTTCCGTTCATGGTAACGCCTCCAAATGCCCATGTTGTAGTTTTCAGCCTTGCCATCCAACCCTTGACGCACTTATGTAATGTGCTTGGTAACTGCACAGTTGGTTTGGTCTTTTCAACCTGCAACTTTTTTTTTTTTTGTTCAGTTGTGACAATTTAAGAAAAAATTATAGAATTACTTCACTCTGAGCCTTGTCTAAGATCTCAGACCCTGGCACTGGCTTGCTAGAGCTGTTAATGTCTTAGTGTCAACTTCACGTATCACATACTAGGTCATGGAAGTAGGAATTGTTACTGCTGGGGAACATCCCACATGGTTCAAGTAATTAAGCTCCCCCAAAAGCTGTAGTTCGCCATATCAACTAGGGAGAGCTGCTTCTGAGAGGCTGTAGCACACAGATGGCAATGGGTAGAAATACTGAGTAGTGACTACCAGCCTCTTACAGACTAATTGGCATCTGTCTCACAGAAGCAGAATACAAGATGGACTGCAGATGGCCTCTGAAGCCTTGTCTCAAGTTTCTCTCTTGTTTTCCCTTGATCCAAATTGGGAATGATGAATTAGAGAATAAAAACAATTCATTTGGATTCTTCTTGCTTTTCAGTTTCTTTTAATTTGTCTTTCTTTTGATGCCTGACCATGGACAATTGAAACAGTACAGCCAGTCATTTCTTTACATGTTTCTCTCTTTCCTATTTTTATAAATTTAATTTTTGCAATTCAGCCATTTCCCTGTTACTGAAGGGCCACCCTGACTCCAAATCGGAATCAGGGTTCAAGATTACCTTTACCTTCCTCATATTTCCTCTGTTTAGACTCCCCGCATGAGGATGGGTGCCTCCCAGAGAAAGCATATTACTGCTGGTAAAATGTTTCATGCCTGTTGTCTGCTCCTGTCCTGTTTAGGACTAGGAAATTCAATCCTCCTAAGAGTTTAGGGCAAACAGCAATTTCTTCTATCGCGGTAGTATTTATAAGAAGTTTTGCAGATTTCCTGGGGTATGGGAGATTGAGACCCATGCCCAACCTGAGGGAGAAAGACTTGGCTTTTATATATTAGCTATGAGAAATAAAAGATCCACTGCGCAATGAGGGGTTTGAGAAGTGAAGAAATTCTTGCAAAATGTCTTATTTTTCTCTCTCTTAGTTCCACATTCCTTATAGTCTATGAAAAGATCCTAGCTTTATAAATAAAAGCATACAAATAATTTTCATAGAGCTTACTTTCTGATTTTTCATAGTCAGAGTATCCTTTGGTAGTTTATTAGTCAGAGAAATAGTAACCTGGTGTACATTAAGTTATGGCATTTATTAGAATAAGCCCACTGACTTCAGCAAGAGCTGGGATTGACCTAAAACAGCTTGCTAGGAGCTGTGTTATTTTTGTGTTGCTTATTCATCCTTAGCCCACCAAATAAAAAGTCCTTTTGAGTAATATCAGTATTCCAAGTTCACAGAATAAAATTATGTCTTCACAGTACAAATCTGAATGTTATGGAGATCAAGGGTAAAATACTCATAACCCTGAATTTTTTTATCTGAAGCTCTAAGTAATAAAATAACAAAGAAAGAAATTGTTTCGGACAGAAATTTCAGAGTGCTGCTTATAGGTTTTCTTTTATGGATGTTATGATTTTGTTCAAACAGGCCATATTGAATCCATTGGGTTTTTTGTAATAGATTTCAAAATACATAATAAATGTAAGTAATATGATGACTAATGGGTCAAGTGAAGTTGGAACTTTTTAAATGAGAAAATAGCTGGAAACAGTTTTCAGGAAACTATTCCAGTTGATTTTTGGTCCCCCACAAGGTGTACATTAACATAAACTCCGTAGAATCGCCTCTGGGACCTGAATTCCCTCTCTGATTTCATTATTGCAACGTGATTCTTTTCCTTTCACTGTTAAGTCATCTCCTGGTGTGGTGGGATCATATAATAAGTGTAATTTATTTATATTTATCTAATCTCCTTTTAACCCAATAGTTATTTCATCATTCTGTTTCCTAGTAGCTCTTCAAAAAGTTGTGAAGGTTAATTAGAAACTAATAATTGACAGACACAGAATTGCTGGGTAATCTAAAGAGTTATAGAGAAGAAAGAAAGAGAGAAAGAACAATATAAATTCTACACTCAAATGCTACACTGTAATAAAAAAGTATTACTTTGATATCTATTTCAGTCAAATTTAAGTATAAACAGAAATAACTCATTTGAACACAATCTCGTTTGCACAGTAATTTCTTCGGTATTTATTAGCTGGAGATAGATAAAACCTGGCAAAGAAAGTCATTGCTTTTATGTCTTAAGTCTAATGAAAACATTGGGGTGCAACTGAGTTGGCTAGTCACTAGCAGGCAAAGGAAAGACTGATGTAATTCAGGAGTTTACAGGTAGCTTTGAGCTACTTTTTGCCCTATCCTGATTCTGATTTGATTTTGGACAATTCAAAGGGTCGTTTGAATTATAGGAACCTGTGTTTTCCTACTGGTACAGAATCTGCAGTATGTTACATAGAGTGCTTGCCTAAGTGTTTCAAATCATCTAAAAAGACTGTTAGCCTTGGATCTTGCAGTCTGGAAATTTTCTTCCAGATACATCCAGGTCACCCTTTACATTGTAAGATCTCTATTTAGCCTATTTTGAGTGACTGGAGAAGCTGCTGAACAACCATCTTCATCAGCTGCTATAAATAACTCAATATTTCATATTTTCATTGCTTCTGTCCATCTCTTAAGCATGTGTTTCTTAGAAAGAATGTTAGAGTTTCTTTTACAGTGCTAATTATGAAGTATGAAACAGGACAAAGACGGAAAACATGTTGATTACTTAACTGGTTTTTTGTTTTTTGAACATTTTACTTAGAGTGCTAAAGAATCTCTTTACATAATCTTTCCCCAGTTACAAAAATAACCTATGTCATTATGACATAGTTAAAATAGTTGCAGTGAAAGTTCCAGAGCTTCATTTTTGGCAATTATGCTTCTGGCTGGCTTCCGCCTTCTGTCAAGGCGGATTCACTGCTTAATAATAACTTAATACAAACCTTTGTCATGTTATCAATCATGACCGCATTTTTCTGTGTGGCACGTGCAATTTCCAAACAGAAGATGGGAAGTCATACACATTTCTCTGGTGCCTTCGTGTCCATTTTTTTCATTGCTCTCTTGAATGAGCACAGTGCTTGTGAAGATAAGTGAATAGCAGCAGTGCTGAAGCACAGGCCCAGGACCACAGGTGCCATGCATGTTCCGCTACTGAGCTTCACCAGAATCCTGTGTCTTCTTTCCCCTGGCCCGAGGAAGCCCAAGAGAGAACTACTGCTGTCTTATTCATCTCCTTTTAAACCTTTCTCATTCACTTTTATCTCTGGCTTTAGCCAGACGCCTGTTACGTCAAAGCAATTTTGGGATTGTAGGGCTTTTTTTCTTTTTTCTTCTGGGCTCTACTGCTGTATGAAAGTGTTGACAATAAAATGAGCCTTTGACAAAACAGTTTGATGTGAAAGTTGTCATACCACGCAATAACGGTCCTTCCTTCCTTTGCTAACTTATAAAGCTTATTATGTGGCAAAGTCAAGAACATCTATTCTGTTTTACTCATTTACTACTACATCACAAATGGAAAAAAAAAATGATAAAGGTCTTGTTTTAAAATTGCCTAAATTTTTCAGAAACCCAAATTGTAGTGTGAGTCAGATTTCAGACTTGGGTCATTTTAAAAACACCGCTCATTTGTTTGTTTAGATTTTTGTTGTGGAGTTTTACATACTTTTTTCTAAGATTGTTTGAGTTTTTTTTAATTAAGCTATAACAAATCTTACACGGTCACTAACAATTTTCTCTTGTCTTTGTAGAAAAAATGCTAGTTTAAAATTCTGAGACTTATCCATTCAGGTATGAAAGCACCTAACTGAAGTTTAGAACCTCCAGGTATTTTTGAGGGTCAGAAAAGTGCTTTGTCATATGCCTGGGACTCTCTGAAGTCAGTATAAACTTATACTTAAGAGAAGCTCTGAAGCTCTGTTGCAGCACATAACCCTTGTGGTAAAACGTGTAATTTAGCTAAAGAGTAGGAGAATTGAGCTCATCAGTTTTCATCAGCATTAAGAGTAGACCATGATCTTGGACAACTTGAAACTAGGTCCTGGTTTTGGTGAAATATTCATTAATCTGTGTAAAACCTTGAACAAACAGTGTTTCCTATGTATGTTTATAATGAAACTTGATACTAAGTAGTGCCGTCTTCTCTGAACGTTTAATCTAGTTTAAATTTATGGACAGAATTGGGGGTTTTTTTTGGTCTATGGGGATGGGACAATGGGAATCAAACAGCAAGTTGAAAAGCAAACTTCTCTCCCTGCCCAGGGTAACTATCTCATTACTGGATGAAAGCTGAATTTAAAATGAAAAATTCCAAAAACTAACTTAAAACTGGATTTCAATAATGATTTGTAACAGACTGATAGCAGGTAGCAGAATAGAAATAAGTTTCAATTGTCGGAAAATCTTGCTTCCTGTCTGTGAATAGTCTTGGTAATCATAGCATCTAAGGAACTAAAAATGTCTATTATCAATGCTGTCAGTGCTGTTCATATAAGTTGTGATTTCTAAAAGTTCTGTGAGGCTTTGAGTAGTCTGGGAAGTACCAAAATGGTTTAATAAGGAGACAAAGACCATTAAAAAAAAAATTTGGTTATTCCAGTTTCCCTGGAAAGCGAAGAAATATAAACATACCCCAGTTTTTTTATATTCACTTTTTATTTCACATTTAATCTTGAAAATGTGTTGACGAATACTGCCTGTTAGCTGTGTAGGAAACAACAGAATATACATGTTATTCACTCATTTAAATGTGTTGAAAATGTTCACTTTTGGCTTTGGAGTTTAGTCAAATAGTTCTACTGGATGTAAAACTCAAGAGAATGCAAAGTATATTTTCATTCTTACGCAAAAGGACTAATGTATTTACCCTCCTACACGCTCAAATGAAGTGCATGTCTCTTAGATGGCTGTGATGATCTCTGGGAAGAAACAAGGAAGTACAATGACGTTTTGAAATGTTCTTTCATTTTGAACTGTATATAGTGAAGATTGCTTATAGTGCGTTTCATGATGTTTTCACTCGAATTTATTCCTAAACAATATTGCTAATTGTATTTTACTATTGATTCAGTCCTTTTAATGAAACGTGGTAAAAATAATGGTATCTCCACTAGCTGTCTAATATTTTTACATTGCTTGAACAATTGCTTCTCACGTTGCTTTCTCCAATTCTCTCTTATAGCTGACATAAATGTGGACGTATCAAAACCTTTGAAAGCAAATCTCAGTTGTGTCAGACTTGATCAAATAAACCAGTTTTTGAAGAAAATCATAACTACAACTGGTGATGAGCCCAAGAAGGAGCCTGCTCCATCAGCTGACACTGTATCAGATGAGGTTGTCACTTTGAAAACCAAACACCCCAGTACAAAGGATTCACTACATGCAGTGCACACCAGTGCTGCACAAAAGTCTTCAGTACAGGAAAATTTGTGGCAAGTCCTTTCCTGCTTCCAGAAAATTTCCGTTCACACTGTTCAAATGGTTCTTTCAATGGAAACCATCCCACATCCCAGTAAACCTTGTTTGATACTCTCTTTATCGAACCTCAGTGGTGGCCTGAATATGAAAAGTGGACATAAAACTGCAGGTAAGAATTTTTGAAAGTTGGAAGTGCTACTGATTTGTTGAAGTGGTGGTCTAGTAACCATTTTAAAGCATTGGGCATTAAGTATTGCTCCTTTAGCTAACATAATAAATTTTACAGCAGCAAATAGTAAATCCCTGATGGACTCTATTACCTGATTTTTCCTTTCAGTGAGGCAGCACCCAAGAGTACATAATTTTGTAGTTAATATCCCCTAGCCTGTAATTACAAATTACTGACGGAATTCTGGCTGCGAGTGGTTGCGAGAACCACTATTCTGATATTCTGATAATTCAGCACATACCTCAAAGGGCAAAATTTTGACAGTTTTCACTCTATAACTACATTTTCTTGTTAGTACCCTGTATTTCTGCTTAAAAATATATAAAAATAATTGTTCAGAGCCTTGATGTATGCTACTATGTAAATATTGGGTCATATCATTATTCTCTTCAAGGCTTATGAAGTTTTAAATTTTTACATGCTTCCCTGCAAAGCTAGAAGTCACCTAGGGAAACAGGCGCTCCAGCCTCATTACTGTAGAGCTGTGAGGAAACTTTACACCTTGGATACAATTAACACGACACCAGAGACTCATTTAAAATCATAGAATCATAGAATCACCAGGTTGGAAGAGACCCAGTGGATCACCGAGTCCAACCATTCCTATCAAACACTAAACCATGCCCCTCAGCACCTCGTACACCCATGCCTTAAACATCTCCAGGGAAGGTGACTCAACCATCTCCCTGTGCAGCCTGTTCCAGTGCCCAGTGACCCTTTCTGTGAAAAATTTTTTCCTAATGTCCAGCCTAAATCTCCCCTGGCTGAGCTTCAGGCCATTCCCTCTTGTCCTGTCCCCTGTCAGTTGGGACAACTGAGTGTCAAGACATTTTGAGTGTCTTTGTAAATTGTTTTATTATTCTTCTAGTAAAATTAATAAGGTGGTACATTTGCATGATGTGGAGATGATCCAGAAGTAGGTAGTTGCCAGAGCAGCTTGTGAGGTAAAATGGTCCATAGCTGAGAGGAACAAGCTGTAGGCCAAGCAAGGTGGTGATTTTTTTTTTTTTTCATCAGAAATATTTCTACTCAGGCCAGCAATTTCAGTGTTTTAAAAGTTAAAAATGAAAAATTTTAAATTCATAGGGCATGAAAACCTGTGAATGAGCCTGAAACTCTTGAGTTATCCATAAATAAACAGCAGTACAGGCAGGAACAGTGCCTGTGTTCCCACGCTTTTCCAGTCAGATCACAACTGTAACATAGGAAGCACTGCAACTTAGTAAAAGGCCTTTCTGATGTCCTTTAAATAATTTTATTTTTCTTTCTCTGTAATAATCCTCTCTGCTTCCATCACCTCCTTTCTATGATTTATACATCCCGCGATACGTTATGGTGTCCACAACAAGCGTCAATATCAATATCAAAGCCAAGCCCATTCCATCACGGTACCATAGAGCAGTTTGGCAAACTGAGTAGTGTGTATCTTTTACCCTGAAGTTTTTCATCCTCCTAGAAGGAGCATGTACTTTGCCTTGTTTGTTGAGCCTCAAAAACATTCTACTATGAAATTCTGTTAATAATTCTTCTGGCAATCTGAGGAAGCCAATCTTTATTTTTCATGTCACAAGCTGTACATGAATCTTCAGCGTGTTTATAGTCTGACAAGCATTGTTAAGTAAAGCAATACTGATGCTTCATCTAATGAAAATGGAAATCAGTTATTCTATATGAAAAATTTTCATAACCAGATAATAAATAGACAACAACAGACTCTTCACATTTTTTCCAATTGAAGTTGCCTTATCTCTACTTTTTAAAAAGGAAAAAAAGAATGTGCACAAGGTTTTGCATGCTATTGTGATGGTGAAATAAAATGGTCTTTAAGTTTCAAGAATTGCAAAAGACACACTTCCACAAAACTGATTGAAAGTATTGAAAATTCTTTTAATAAATTGTTTAGCAGTTTATTTAAAATTATTAATTTGAAATTAAAATGCTGATAGACATCAAAATGAAAATTATGACTTCGGGGAAGATAATAAATTACTCGGTGGGGGGGAACTGGTTTTACAATCTTGGGTTTAAAATACACTAACTAGATTTCTAGTATTCTATTATTGCAAAGAAATTACGCACACTAACTCAATTTAAAGAAGTGTGGTAGCTGTGTCTTGGGAGCAAGGAGTATTTAAATATGTCAGTTACTCCTCACTGCTTTTCTTTATACAGAACGTTTTATAGATATAACTTTTGAGCTAAACAGGGTTAATGTCAGGGGGGGAAGGTTTATAGATGAAACTAATACGCAAATACTTCACTCTGTCTTTGATTTTACAGTCAAATAATTATTGTGACCATCTGCAGCAGCTGCACTTTACGAATTATTTGCTGAACCAAACTAAGTACAATGACAAAAGTAGTCATCTCAGATGTACTGTTAAAACAGAGGAAGAAAAAGAAGCATTGCTTGCTTTTTGTACAGTATGGCCATCTGCTGTACAGATGTTATTCTATAGAATGACTTCAGATACAATAATTGTAGAAAATTTTCATTAAAACCTCAACAATTTGCACTTGTTTACTTGAATCTGCATAACTCCCCAGTGAGACAACACAATACGCTTGGGGTTTCTTTGGTTCTCACTAGCTTTCTCTTTGATCCTTTTTGATGTGCTGACTTTAATAAACATAGTTAAAAACACTGTTCAAAAACATCATGGAAAAAACTACAAAGGGACAATTATAGCAGTAGAAACTAATCCCGTACTTACACAAGCTATTTTTAGTGAAATATGGTTTTTTACACATTTTATGTGGCAATGTTTTATAAACAGTGTAAATGACCCCTTTTCCAGATGAGTTTTAATGTAGAAGATGAAGTTGGTTTGTAAGGAATCCTATTTGCTAGGAATTATTTAGCAAAAAAACCTCGCAAGAATGTATTGTCGGTATTTTTCCTCCCTTATAGGGGGAACTGAAAAGTGCGTGACCTTGTGTAATGCTTTGATTTTTCTAACCGAAACTAAGAAAGAAGGTTGCAATGTAACTTTTTTTTTTTTAATCGTCAGCTTTCCCTCTAGACTTTCCTGTTTTAATTATGGAAGTTAAAGGCCTTATATTTTAATTTTTCTTCTTAATTTCTTGTGAAAGTAAAAAGATGTAGCTTCTGAAAAGCAGAGGGGCTAATTAGTTAAATTATTTCACTTCTAACAAAAAAAATGGAAGTGTTGAATGTTCACATTGCAGTTGGATCAAATTAAAACACCTCCATTTTCACATATCCTGCTGCACTGTTACACAACCCCTAACCTTTAGTGTGTCAAGGGACTTCATTTTTCAGACATTTTTCATGTTTTAATGCAACAGTTACTTATAACAACATGATTACTATTTCTGTTAGAATACTTATGTTCTCTTCTGTACTTATGGTGAAATCCCAAGTATTTTGGCTTTAGTAAAGTAATACTGCTGTAGAATGTGACACAGTGTATTGGGAGAAAAATAAAGAAAAGAACCAAAACAAAACAAAATCCCTTTTAAAAAAATTATTAACTTTACTTTAGAAAAGGCTAGCGTTATTTTTTTCTGACATTGTTAATGGCAGGAGTTTAAGTCATGCTGATGTTAAATAAAACAAGAATTTGTCGTTTTATATTTTCTGGCTTAGAGTTACAAGCTAAAACTTGTATGCACTTCATACAAACAAGTAACAAATATTTAGCTCATTTTTGGCAGCTTATTTGTACTGTTGACAAAAACTTGGTTTGGTGATTTTTGTCATCTGAAGTCGAGTGGCATCTTCTGCAATGGCTTAGATCTCTTGAGTGCCATGTGTGCAGTCAGATTTGAGACTGTTGGATATCATGCTTGAATTACGTAGCTCACTCCAGAACAATTACAAGCTATTAAAGTTGAAATAATTTTTACTAATAAATACTAGGAAATAGAACGCAATTCTAAACATATAACTTTCAGTTAATTTAGGTTTGGTGTTGAAATTAGAACTACCTACCTGCCAAAAGAGCACATAAATGAGACGAGTTGAGGGCTGTACTCTCCCCAGAGTGAAAGACAGCAAGAAGCCTGTAACCTCTCTGTGGAGCCTTAGTTTGCTCTGGCTGGACACAGGAGGGAAGTCTTTGCTGTTCAGTGTCTGAACTGAGAGTGTTACGGACATAAAATACTCCAGAAATCATAGACAGAATTCCCCAGCCCTTCATCCTGTATGCAGAGATGATTACTTTAGCATATAAATAAGGGGAAAAAATAAACACTAGTTGAGCACATGATAATCCCAAGTATTTTTACTAAACCTGAAAGAAATTACATACTTAAGATACATTACTGAAATATAACAATTAAATGCAGCAGTTAATTGGCATAGAGCAAAGACCAAACTTCATTTTGGAGTTAACTGGCTCTCTTGAGAAAACTCTGCTAAGGCGTTGTCATGTTGTTTGGATGCTGCAGATATGCAAGTTAATCTGTGGGGAAATAAAACATTAAATTAGATATGACTATCTAAACTAATATGCAGCAGTAACAAGCCATTTACTACACCCAGAAGACTTTTGTTAATTTTAGAAAGAAATATAAACTTTTTTCCAACACTTGAACAATAGGAAATTAATTCTTTGTCAGTGAAAGCCACAGGACAAACTAAATATTTAAATGGCCACTGAGGATTGAAGTGGAAGTGCAGCTTGTAGACAGCTATACAAATCACTAACAAACCTTAATGAATATAGGGTGTGGGCATCAGGGTCCTGTCAGATTTGACACCATGTCCCAAGTAGCTTAAACCCAACACTCAAGGAAAGGTGGGAGACCTCATCAGGTCTCTAACATCTGGGATTTTATTTGTCATTTTGGCATACCCTGCAAGCGCAAAAGAAAGAGTAAAAGGGGATTATCCTGACAATGAAATGAGTTACTGAATCTTGTGATAATGAAAAGCAGAAGAATTCTAATTCCTTTCGATAGTCCCTGAGGTGGAGGTGCGTTTATAGTTCTGCAGGAGTAAAATGTAGGAGGGAAGAACAGATGGCCTAAAATCCATGAAACAAGACACCACGTAATCCCAGGACTGAGTACCACTATTAATCCTGGTCAGAGGCCCTACTGGTACTTTTTAACAGGGTTCAGAGTTGCTACTGATGAACTCACCCATTAACTCAGGGTGGGGTGGGTGGGAGAAAAAAGACCAAAAGAAGGTTAGTTGTAGGTTGTTGATTCAGAACTGTGTGCACTAATTTTGTAAAGCTGCATTTACAGTTTAAATACCTTGACTTTAAAAGCAGAATCCAAATGTAATTTGATTCAGAACAAATATGGTTCTTTTGTAATCTCTTCAGCTTTTAATGTGAAAGTAATCACTTACTTTTTTGAGACTAGAATTTTTTTTTATTATGTGGATCCCAGAGCTATATGTGGCAGGAGTAGGTGATAGAGCATTTTCGTGATAGCTTGGTAGAATATTTACATTCATGAGGAAATATAGGTAACAGTGAAAGCTGAATGTTTTCTTTGTACATTTTTATCCTTTCTATGCCTTTCCTCCCAATTCAATCTACATTTTGCAGTGTGAGGTACAGAACACAGACTGGTCGTAATTGCCCAATTTTAAGAACCAGTTTAAATTGTTGATGTACTGACAACACATTTCTCCTTTTTTTCTAAGACAAGAATGGGGTGAGGGTTTGTTTTCTTTTTTTTAATGGGATGAGATCATCAGCCTGCTGCCCAAACAAAATATATGATTCCATAAGAAGTATGAATTAGTGTGGCCACACATTTCCACACTCTTCCTTGTGCCAGCTCTGTAACCAAGGCAGGTGTTCATTCAGTTGAGTCAGGGCACTGATCTGTCTGCAAACTAACGCAAGAGGAAAGAAAAGTTTCCATCAAGATCATCTTCTTTGGCTGCCTCACTGGACAGCTACACTTAAATGACTGTGCTGGCACAAAAGGGAATTCAGAGAAGTGAAGGTGGGGAGTGATCAAAGAGGGAAGACTGTAACATAGTAGCCTGGACCTGGATTAGCCTTAGCCTTGGGGAACCTCATCCCAAGAGTGCAGCAAAGCCTGTTCAGTTTGTGTGGGTTGGGTATATCTGTCAAGCCTTGTCCCTCCATAGGCATAATTCACTGGGTCATAGACACTCAAACAGCTCAGGTGCTGCCAGATGCTATCTTCAGGGTGGTTTATTTTTAAAGGAAAGGTACCCTGTAGTTCATGTACTGTTCAGTTTATTAAAGCAGATGAAGTCCAGTGAACCAAGCGTAGAGCAGAGGAGCAAGCACCAAAGCTAGAATTCTAATTCGACCCTGTGGCAGGCCTACATTTTGAGTAGCTTCCACTCTTGTAATGCTTTATTTACTGATCAACTATTCAATGTCTGATCTTTTAGTAGTACTTAGTATCTACGGTTTCCTTAGTTAGTGGCAGCTGTCTTCTGAGAAGAAACCAAAGTTTTCAACCAACTGCCTAAAATTAAGTGTGAAAATACACTGATTTTTTTTTTTTTAAATTGAAAAAACTCTTCATGCTTATCTATAAAGATCAAATAAAGTGGTCTAGTCATTTCCCTGAAGACTTCTGATATTTAAAAATAAAATTCTTACGATTCAAGAGACAAGTGCTACTCATGTCAGTATAGTACTTAGTTTTGAAAGCTGGTCTCAGGGATGCAAATTGAACACTATTTTTGTTGTTTTCTATTATGCATTTTTATCCACTTAATTAGAATAAGATAAGGCAATATAGAACTTTACAAATGTATTCTAAATTATTGTATACCAATGACAGTCTTGACCAAAAATGAAAATCCCTTTATATCTTAACTTTAATATGTCCTCTCTGATCAGGCATCACAAAATCCAAATTAGCAGATCAACAAGTGAATGGGAGTTTTCGGCATTTAGTGTGCAGTAGTGTAATGTACATGATGTACCTGCCCAGTTATTCTTTAAAGGAGATGAGCTCACTTCAGACAGATAACCATCTTTGACTTCTCTTCTGATTCATCACTGACCTGAACTCCATTTGAACCTTGTTAGACACAAAACAAGCAGGATTTCTGGCCTGAGCTATAAAATATAATTAAGCCCTTTTGAAATGATGTGTAAAAGAACATAGCTTTACCCCCACTATAACTACTATACCACCACAACTAATAAAGTTAAATCAAGCACTGCCTGTAATGGATTAAAATAATAAATGTTCCTGGATTTTAGTGTTTGAAGTATTTGAAGAAAACAGGCTCCCAGCAGCCAGGACTGCTGAATGCATGGGGACATTTATTAGTGACGAATTCAAGGGTTTGGCCTGCTTAAGATCATTACTTTCTGTTTACCGTATGTTACACATCTCATGTTTTTACAGAGCCCACATGTGTCACCATGTAATGCTGAAAAACTCTCTTTCACTAAAGAATAGTTAATTGGTAATGTGTGAATATTGTTCTCGTGGGGAGAATGAACTATCATAAGATTTAGCTTGACACTAATGAGAAATCCAGTGTGGTCAGTGAATTGTTAACTAAATCTCTCCTGGAAAATTGTCCTTTACTACATCTCCCCGTTTGTTTGCTACTGCTGTTTCCAGACTTGAATAAATTGGCTGACACTTAAATTAACAACAGTGTTTCCCCTGTAATTAATTTCATAGCTTTGATACCCTTTCTTCTCAGAAGCTGTTAGTAGAGGATGCCTGTCAACAGAGCAGTATAACTGCTCAGTACATGAGGTATCTGAAGTTTTCTTAAGAGGAAAAAAAACATGTACGTACTTGAATCAGTAGATCTAATAACACATTTACAGATTCAAAGCTGTCTTAGCATCTCTGGCAATTTTGAACTAGCTACTGAACCTGCAGATATGAAGAATGAATGCTCAGAAGCAAACATCACAGATTATCACCTTGTGTGATAAGTGTGACATTAAAGCAGAAGGTAGTAAGGAAAACGACTTGTTAGTTAAACCCTCAGCAGCCAGATAGTATCTCTGCTACCCAGGCATGGAGGGCCCATGGGAGAGCCTGGACTTTTCCCTTCAGAGTGCATTGATATCATTTGGGTGGAAATGCAGCTTGCTAACTGCTGCAGTCAGCCCAGACCATGTTGCTCATGTGGGTTTTGCCCAGTCTGAACCACCCTGGCAGGCTCTGTGCTACACTGCTACACAGTCCTACTTCTGAACTTCCCCGAAATCAGAAAACCAGTTTTCTTCCTAATGCTATGGTTTGTAGCAAAGCTGCTAGCTTTCAAGAGACTTTTCAAGAGGTAACTCAACTATAATCCAGTGTCATTTGCTGTATTTATTATAATACACGAGTTTCCATTTTCTTACAACATTTTACCCATATAGATTTTTGCCAAATAAAATTGTGTTCTGTGTTGTATTAAGTGGCAGTGCAGTGAACCAAACAGGATTTGCAGCTATCTAAGGAAGACAAAATGCACAGATGATCATAGAAGGGAAAAAAAAACCCTTCTGCTACATTTCTTCTTCGTTTAGAGTTGATTCAGATATTGGTAATTTAAAATATTTTTGAAAACAGAAAGTCCATAGTTAATGACAAAACATTGTCTCTACCTTTTTCTGTGAACCCGGAAAATATTTCTTAATACCAATTTTTCCCCAAGCACTAAGTGATTGTCACTGTAAGGCAAGGTTTGTTTTACAGCATTTGTTGCATCTGTTAAAATGGGCTGGCTACTCTTTTCTATATGCACAAATGGATTTTTGCATACAGGGCACTTTAACAAGCATGGAGCCTTCTATTATTGGTAAACACTAATATAACTATACTATAGTTATATATAAACCCTAATATAACTGTATTTATAGCTGTATTAGGGTAAGCACATTCTATGAGATATGTTTGTAAATGGTAGCATGAATAAATCTCTACTGACCTAATAAAAGGAAGATGTTAGAATATCAAAACAAATGTTTTTTATTAAATTTCCTTTGCTTTTTTTTTGTAATGATCTCCATTTTTAACTTCTAAGTGGGTTCATTTCTTGACATTACCAAGCAAGTGCTGGCTTTTTTTAAAAACCTCCTGTGTTATTTCCAATTGTGTAAAAATACCTAGATATTCCTTTTGAGCATATGTTATCATGAAGGCAACCCTTCCAACAGAATGTAGAAGCCTGGTGTAAGTTGTATATTTTGTTCAGTTAGCATGGCAGCATGTTGCAGTACTATTGTGGCCCTGGGTGGAGTCTGACAATGGAGGGCTGGCAGCGTGTTTTAAACGCTGTCCAAAGCAAGTGCTTCATATTTATTAGTCTCTTGGAGGAGTATTTTAAAAGTCATGAAACTATTTGTTCCTAGAAGTAAATTATTGCACGCACTGAAAAGTGTGTTGGTGTTCATGAGCAATAATCCAAACAGAACAAGTTAACTTCTACATATCACAACAATCGTTTACGAAGATATATTACTTCTGTGTGGTGCCATCTCAAGTTCACTTCAAATGGAGACTTTGATTTAGTCTGTTTAAACTGAAGTTAGAATTCTACAACAGGCATTTGTAAGAGTGAAGGACTTTCTGAAAATAGTGTGTGATGGAAAAAAAACAGAGAATTATTTTGCATCTTTACCTTTCTCTGATGATTGCTTTAGTCATAAGAAAGCAACTTCTCCAACTGAGCATAGACTTTGAATGTTAGCATGGCATTTAGCAACCTTAAAATAAGCTCCGTTCTGGTTCATACTGCTGTTTCCTTACTTCCTTCCCTTAGGATGTGAGATTATTTCTTTTCTAACATTATCCTTTTAGGATTTCCATAGCA
Organism: Coccyzus lansbergi; assembly: GCA_033558105.1. Taxonomy (NCBI): domain Eukaryota; kingdom Metazoa; phylum Chordata; class Aves; order Cuculiformes; family Coccyzidae; genus Coccyzus; species Coccyzus lansbergi. The sequence goes on from JAUMJK010000130.1 coordinate 724,356, forward strand.
ATTGCACTGAACTGAAGCTTCTCTCAGGCCCAGAGATCTGTTTAGCATTGCTTTTTAGGGTTTGTGCATGCTTGTTGTCTTCATTTGTTTTGTGTAAGCTTCCTCAAGACATTGCTGTGTGCAAGTTTGTGTGAATCCTCTCTGCATTTTTTTTTTATTAAAAGTGTGGTGTTTTTTTCACGGATAGTCACACTTCATCCCCAAAAAGGCATGCAGATAAAACTAGTAGAAAGGATTAAGGGATGATTCTTGCCTATACAAGAGCAATCTGGGTCACAGCAAGAAAAGGAAAAATCTCTCACTGAGCCCCTGAGTTTTTCCTGATATTTGTAGGACACAATCCATGGATGTGTCTCATAATAATTTATCATTTAAAATTTACGAACACTTCACAGAATCACTAGGTTGGAAAAGACCCTCAGGATCGTTGAGTCCAATCATTCCTATCAAACACTAAACCGTGACCCTCAACATTTTGTCCACCTGTCTTTTAAACACCTCCAGGCAAGGTGACTCAACCACCTCCCTGGGCAGCTTGTGCCAGTGTCCAGTGACCCTTTCTGTGATTTTTTTTTTTTTCTGATGTCAAGCCTGAACCTCCCCTGGCAGAGTTTGAGGCCATTCCCTCTTGTCCTGTGTCCTGTCACTTGGGAGAAGAGCCCAGCTCCCTCCTCTCTACAACCTCCTTTCAGGTAGTTATAGAGAGGTCTCCCCTCAACCTCCTCTTCTCCAGGCTAAGCAACCCTAGCTCTCTCAGCCATTCCTCATAAGACTTGTTCTCCAGCCCCTTCACCATCTTTGTCACTCTTCTCTGGACTCACTCCAGAGCCTCAACATCCTTCTTGTGGTGAGTGGCCCAGAATTGAACACAGGATTTGAGGAGCGGTCTCACCAGTGCCAAGTACAGAGGGAGAATAACCTCCCTGGACCTGCTAGTCACACCATTTCACATACAAGACAAGATGTCATTGGCTGAATGTCAGCCATTCCTTATTCTTAATTGTGTGTTTGTTTATTACTGATTATATATGTTTGAGAAAGGCACTGCTGATATTGAACTAGGAGTAATATGTGCTGAATTCTCTTTCTAAGCCATTGGAGAATTTGTTTTCTTTGTACTTTGTGGAGCTGAGATGACAACAGAAAATGACTGCAAAGCATAAACCTTCCAAGTGTAATCCCAGTGAAAGAAAACATAAATAAAACCACTTGTACTCTGGCATTCATTTTTCCCTTTTGTTGTTCCTGCAACTTGGCAGATATTCCAATAAAACTACAGGATATTTCTTTATGTTGCAGAATTGTACAGAAGTTACTAACCATTTCTCCTCTTTAAATTCAAAATTCAATGTAGGGTATAAAAATAATCAAATTTCCTTATATTGTAGTGATTCTTGAAATTGTTGGATGGTGGGGTGAGGGTGAGCCCTTCCTGTAAAAACATCACTTTTTCTTGATTTAAGACAGTGTGTGAAGCTGCTTCATTCCACCATTTACAGTATCAAGTATGTACTAGTACTAGAAAGAGAGGTGTCAAGGGTGTGTTGATGTTAGTTTTCTTCATTATCACTGAAGCTCAGTGTCAAAAAAACACTGAATGGTTTCTTTCGTGTAAACCTATTACACATGGGACCAGACCTAGGGGATCAAAAGGCAGCCTAAATAACCCAGAGCTAAAACTGCTTTCCCTGTTGGTGGCAAAAAACCTGTTGATTGGCATGGGATAAAGGTTCACTTGAGCCCTTGATCATTCTTACGAACTCCAAACTGCTCAAGGGAGAGATTCTTCTTGTTTGCGGTTCCTGCTTGGTTTAAATACAATTCATTGCCAGTATTGCTATGGGGACTGTACTGACCATTTTCCTAGTGGATGCTGGAAAGAAAGTTAAAAAAAACATATGTATTTCCTTCCATTGTATAAAATATTTCTTAGTATTATGAAATCATAAATCTCTGGATGCAGACAGGCTTCTTTCTGGATTCTAGAAGAGATTTGTAGGAGAATTTTTAGTGCATGTATTCAAAACAGCGAGTTGTATTTTCGTGGTGTTTTTCAGCAAAAGTATGAAAATATAAGAGGAACTATACCTTGAAATATCTGAAAGTAAGCCTTAGGTGGTTATTAATCTTTTGTCTTTGGTAAATATCCAGTTTCATTAGAAAAATAAGTTGTAAGCATTATAAAGTATGGTGACATTCAGTATTTGATACTGAGTCCGAGTACAAGCACCAGAAGAGAAAAAAGTTAACACCAAAAGAGAAAAAAAAACAGAAATAGTTTTCATCTACATATGCATGAGAAATACAGAGATATTAAGTATGGTTCGTTTCATTAAACATTGATTTGCAGTAAGTTAAACGTCGCAAGATATGTGACATTTCTAGATAGTGTTTCTTTCCTAAAAGTCTTTGTGTTTTTAACGAGAGCACATAAATTCTCTCATAAATCTAACCTGCCTTTATCACTTTTGTTTTATGAAGCTATGTAAAGTGCGAATGGTTATGATGTGAAAAGTTTAGATTGAAATGGGTTTTTAGGTGTACACATGTTATATATTTAGACTTACGGTAATTGTTTTGTATTCTTTGAATTTAAACATTACTCTTATTCTCCTGCTAAGCACTCTGAAGTCTAGCAATACAATACTTCATAATAACTAACCTAAACAAAAGTGGAGAGAATCATTCAAAAGAGTCATTTCCTATTAGTTTAAAATATAATCAAGTGAAGGAGCTGTTCGTGTTCTTAATATACTCTTTTGAATAGGACTTAAAATACTCACACATGTAAAAAAACATGATGTTTTGGCAAATAGTTCTTTGAAAGGAACGTGCACATGACCTATTTGCATCATAACTGCAACACGGTATAAAGCATGTTCAATAGTGTCAGAAGAACACACTAAGAAAAAAAAAAATCACAAGTCTAGTGGCCCAATTGTGATGCTCCTGTTTGGAGAGAAAAGCAGTTATCAGTTATCACACAAGTACTGTCATGGAAGTGTCAGAGGGATTGCTTGTTTGAGTAATTGCTTGCAGGCAGCAATTACCAGGCTTATGGTAAAGTGAATTCAGGAAATAAGCACATAGATGTTGGGAGAATAAATACCAGCGGGATTAATTGTCTCTCTTTCTCTTTAGGAATCCATGGATCATATTTTGTCCTTGACATAAAAGATTTCCTACTTAAAACCAGTCTCAAGGAAAGAGCCAGATCTCTGATGGGCCCTTTTTGCTGCACTGTTAATGTGGAAGCCAAGTGGTGTAAGCACAGTGGCGATCCTGGCCCAGAGCAGTCCGTTCCAAAAATACACATCGATTTGAGAGGAGGACTCCTGCAGGTCTGTATGAGTTGCTTGTGGTTCTGCTGTTGACCTGAACTGGCTTTGGAGGATTGAGATTTCATAAATAATTTGCATGAAAGCCTGTAAATCTTTGCAACGTACAACAGTTCATTGGATTGGGGTTTTTTCCTTGTTTGTTTGAGGTGGTTTTTATTTTACCTTTTAAAATAAGTATCTGTTCTTTCATGTAAAACTGTTGATTGAAAAATTGTTTACAGTGTTTGTTTGGTAGGGGCTTTTAACATACAGTTTCAGCTATGTGTTCTAGCTGTATGTGTGTGTTCCCTTAAAACCACTGGTTCAAATTGCTAACACTTAATATCTGGGACCCTGTTCTGATGTATGTGTGTTTGTCTGTCCATGAGCTATGTGTCTTTAGTGCCTTGGGGTAGCTTTAAGTAATATATATCCTTTCTTTTTATACTTAAACCAGTTTCTCAGGGGAGTAATTATAAACTGTTGTTTGTAGCAATTAATACTCAGCTTTCCATGCTATCCTTTGCCTTTTGGAAGTGCCCACAGCTTGAATCCAGTCCAAGAAGCATGGGAGTTCTTGAAATGAAAAATAGATTTTGTGAGGCTTAAACAAGTGGGCTTTAAGATATGTCTTGTTTTAATTATTTTTATTGTAGTATCTATACACACCAAATGTTTTAAAATAAATAAATAAATCAAGCATGTAAAACACATAAAGGAGATTTTGACAGCTAGTCATGTCATTAGGTCTTTTCCCAGAATCAACAGTAGAATTTCTTAAAACCACAGTGATGGGGATAGGGTTTATTGAATAATCTGAATTTTTAAAAAATGCATCTTAGTGAATAAATAAAATCAGTTTGTTTCTCTGTTGCTTTTTATTTGTTATTCAGAGGTACTTGACTGACTGCCTCTATATATTTTTAATAAGAAGTTGTGAAGGGAGGGGGTTGTTAAAAATTTTTGGGGTTTGAGAACCAGAAAAACACCATATATTGTTAGAATATACACTGGTATAATTACCTTTTCCAGAAAACAGTTAAGTATTTGGTCTGGCAGACTAGATTTAAAAATGCTGACAAAAGCTTTAGTAATTCTGTTAAAAATTATTTAATGCTAATGGTTTTATCTGCTCTACACATGCACTTATCTTCTACCACTGTTAATTTTCATTGCAGCAGAGCTTAGAGAGGTTATGTGAAATTGGTGCCTCACCTGTGAACATTGTAGTAGGAGTTCCCTGCTCTGGAGTTCCGGCTGCTTAAAAGTAAAATTAATAAAAGTCAGGAGGCAAGCATATTCCTCTCCTCAGTCAGTGAGGGGCTGAGGCCTCTGGCATCAGCTTAGGTGACACTGAGCTCCTCTGAGGTGGTGCTATACCAAGTGTGGGACTCTAAGCCCACAGATGCTCGACAGACACAGTAGAGATGCACTGAATTAGAGAGGTGACCTGGGTAGCCCGGGTCTAGCTCAGGACTGTTATGCCTGTGTTTCAAGAGGGTCTCAGTTTATTAAATGTCTTCAAGTTGCACCAGGGGAGGTTCTACTCCTTGTGTGAACACATGACTTGTTTACTTTACTCCTATGCTTACCATGGACTTCTAAGTTACTTCTAAGTTATTTTGATTTCATCCCATACTGGTCCTAAGTCTTATTTCTTTATGAAATGCTTTTTTGCCCTCTCTGTTGTTTCTGGCCCAGCTTCTGCACATGAAGACTTAAAGGATTTGTTCACCTTAATGTGATTCTTTCAGTCAACAGTTTAATTTGAGAAAAGCAGCACTGCTTGTCAAAGCTGAGGGAGAGTAATGTCTGCTTGCCTTTTATTTTGATATCAAGCGTGTGAATCTTCTGGACATTGAATGCCAGATTTTATTAGCTGTTTCTCTTGTTTTAGCTAATTTTTTTATTGTTTTAGACTTTAAAAGTGTTTAAACTTTTAAACCTCACTCTGAGAACTTACAGCACATCCTATCCATATGCTGTGTAGTCTTGATAATCGTGTTTGAAATAATCTTTCATATGTTTTTCTAGTAATCTTCTTTGCTGCACCCATTACTGAGTTTTTAATGCATTCCAGAACTCTACTTTTGGACCAACATGCTCTTTGAACTGTTAAAACCTTGCATCTTTAAGTTCTTTTTGTTAAATCTTAAACTGCAAAACCTGAGACCAGTCCTAACATTATGTACTGCACTCAGCTTTAAGTTCTTGTGTTTGACCTTTAAGTTCTGTGTTTTTCCAGATAGCATCAGTATCAATTGTAAGTGTTAAGAATTAATGCTTTTCTTTGAATGGTGAAAAGATCAAATTTGTCAAATGTTTTTGTAGAGTTTTCTTGTTGTTCCTATTCTTTATTTTCACATTAAGGATACTTGCAAGAAATTAAGTTATAAGTAGAACAGGCTGGAAGCGGAATAAAATTCCTATTGTTTTGGGGAGTTGTTCTGCTTCAAAAATAAGTAAATATTTGTGTGTAATTGTTTTGTCTTTTCTCTTTTTTTTTTTGTTTTGTTGTTTGTTTGTTTGTTTTAAAAAAAAGGTTTTCTGGGGTCAAGAGCATTTGAACTGTTTAGTTCTTCTCCAGGAACTTCTGTGGCAGTATCTTACTAAAAACGGCAGTGCAGAGACATTTATACCTGAGCATACAAACCCCACTTGTTTTCCTATGGAAAGGAATCAGGCCTCAAAAACTGCACACACTTCAGATGATTTGAGAACAGGCCTATTCCAGTATATACAAGATGCAGGTAAGAAAAATAGTATTGCTCTTTTTCTTTTTTTCAATTATGAAGTAAATACAGTAGTAACCTATTAAAAATTACGTGTCTTACAATGAATAATATTGCTTTTTTTTTTTTTTTTTTTTTTTGAAAAGCACTTAAAAAGACATCTACTAGAATGAAAGAAAAAACAAACCTTTTTTTATTTCTTTTCATTAAGCTATAATCTTTTAAAAGTGAGGGAAATTGCTTTTATGTTCTCTCCTTTTGATCCTGAGGAGCTTATTTTTAACTACTTTGGGCAAATAAACCAGCATGTTTCTTTCTAAAAATTATATAACAGATTATGACTTTCTTTCATTTGACAGAAGCACAAAAACTGCCCTGTGCCTATGAAGTTGTGTTCTACAATGAAACTGAAGATAGCCCAGGGATGATGTTGTGGAGATATCCAGAACCCAGAGTGCTCACTCTTGTGAGAATTAACCCTGTTCCTTTTAATACCACTGAAGACCCAGATATTAGCACAGCTGACCTTGGAGATGTACTTCAGGTGGGTGATGAGAGTTTTCTACTTTTATTAATAAATGGAACATTAATGCTGTAAAGTGAATGTTTTCAAACTTCAGACTACTAAAAATGAGCTCAAAACAAATGTCAGAAGCTTTTGAAAATCAGTAGGAGGTAAATTCCACAGCTTGAGCACATCTTTAGTTTTCAGACTACTTCTGCAAACATTTTAATCATTTACCTTGGAGGTTTTTCCATGGCATAATAGGCTATAGCCCAATTTATCAGTTCTGCTTTGCAAGCATGCAGAATTTTTTATTCTGGTTTCCTATGATTTCATCCATTAGCCTCTACTTAAAGACTTCATTTTATTTGAAATGGAAACGTGAGGAAAGAGCTGGTCTGAAATTGCTAAGATTCACTCAAATCATTGAGTCAAGCCTCCAATCTGGCCATCCTTTCCAATGTCTGATGACAGGTGGCTGTGCTGCTTCTAGTAAGATCCACAGGGTAGAGAAAAAGGATCTGTTTTCTCTTGCTTTGCTTTGAGAGGGTTAAAGTAGGCAGTCCAGTTTGACTGTGTGAGATCATGGAACTGCCTTTCAGAGGAGGGCTGAGTGCTGCAGCTGTGTGGCTCTGTGCCCCCCAAAACCACCACACTGCACAATTACGGTGATCCTTAACTCTGAGAATTTTTGCTTTCTAAAATACACGATGTTTGTTACATTCTCTCCTGTCCAGTGTTATTCACCTTTATAAATTCACTTACTCCTTGCATACCTATTTTTATTTTAGCTCAATTTTAGTTTTTTTATAATCTCAGTTTCCTTTTTGTATCACAAATTGGATCTTTTTTTAAAATTTCAATCTGCTTGTTAATCAGAATGGTATTGTGAGTCAAGGGAAATGACTGTATCCCAATTCTTCCTGTTTGTTCAGAAATGTTGAATTATATTCCATTATTGCTATAACATTAAAAATTGTTTTTAAAATTGAATTATGCACCAACATGCTTTGAGTTTTGGATAAGTAGGATAGACTTCCTCAGATAAATGGTGTAATGTTATTACCATGCACTTACCATGCACATACTGTTAGTGAGATCAATTAAATGTCCTGTCAATTTCTTTGCCCACTAGACAGTCAAATGTCAGCTCCTTTCAGTTATAAGAAAATTCAAGTTAAGGGCGGGGGGGGGAATCAACTTCACTTAACAGGAGATTTGAATCAAAGACCAAAATCATGTTATTATATGCTGTCTTGATGACCCTATTTGGTTGCTATGCAAGCCAAGTTGCCTTCATTCAGGGTGGTATTTTCAGAGCACAACACACCAAGGTTTTAGTATAATTACATAAAGTTGCCGATGTAGATAACAGATACCATGAGCATAAAGTATGTGCTTGTGTATTAATATGGCCCTGTATAGGGGAAATATTGGTTCTTCTACAAGTGGGCATATGCACACACATTCTGCTGCTTTTTGCTTCCATGGCTGCAGTCTAGAGAAAAGAAGATACTAGCAATCCTCTTTCATTTATCTTGCAATTGCTTCAGAGAGTAAAACTGAAATGAGTAAGCAGTCAGCTACCACTCCTCAGGTTCTGTAACCTCTACTGGTTTTCAGGTAATTCTTCAGATTTGCATTTAGTCTTACACATTGACCACAGAGATCTATTTCCATCAGTGTTGTTTTAAGTTTGTAGTCAGTTGTTCCCGTCCAGCTTCCCTTCATGATGCTTCTTAGTGTGGCGCGCTCTCTTCTTATGATTTGTCAGTTTTATGACTAATTAATTCTTAGTAAGTCATATATTAATACCTTGTGCTTTCAGTTAGAAGGCCAGAGATGAAAAATATCAGGCAAAGAAAAGGAAATCTATTCAAAAGCTGTGCTTTTCATCGCATGGAGCGCAGAAATACCTACAAGAGGATCCGTGTTTTGGTAGTGAACCATTAATCATGGCAGTAACTCTTGTCTGGCCTCAAGGTGGTGATTTATGACATTTTCTAGAAATGGCCACGCACAAGCAGCTCCACACAATGTAAATACACAGCCATTTTAAACATGGGCAATATGCATTTTTGTATTAGTCTAACTTAGATATGTGATGGTATAAGTAATAGAATCAATTTTCAAATTCTATAGGTGAACTACATTTACCAAATACTCATCTTTACTTTGTGATTTAAATTAATCAGGAGGCCTTTAATCAACTGCACTTCCCCCCACTCCCCGGTATGGATATATGTATTTTTCTTAATATACAACATATTACTGTGTATGGAAAATTCAGAGCTACAAAGATAAAAAAGACAAAAGACCACTTTTTTATTCTTAGCATGAAGCATTAGAGGAACATCTACAAGCCAAAGGCTTTGGCTTTTTTGAAAGAAGGACCTAAATTTGAAGACAATAATGATATCAAAGTATACAAAGAATATATTTTTAAAACTTTCGCAGGATTGTGTATATGTTCAAATGCTAGGAGGATCCATAATGTCACCGTCTGTTACCTGTCTCCCTTAATCCTTTACATCACAAAAATCCAGGAAAAGATACACTTCTGTAGTTTGTCTTGAAATAAGTTTGCCAATTGCACATTCTTTCTTTTCGAGTAACTTACTGGGACATTTCATCTAGCTTTCTGTCTTTGTTAAACTTCTTTTGGCATATCATTTTAATCATGGGTAGGTTTTAGAAGTCTCTTTGTTTTTATAGCTATTCATCAAATTCCTGGAACTGGCAAAATCTTCATCAGGAAGATTTTTTTGAGTTATTGAAGTTATCTGCTGAGGCCAAAGGATATGCAAACAGCTTTCAGGTTATAAGAATTGATATGAACTGTATTGTTTCTGTAAAACCTTACCTTGATGCTGTTTATGGATTATCCCAAGATCTTGTTTTCTTGTGAATTTACTTGTGTTGTTGCAAATGTAAGTAGTTTCAATGGCAGATTTCTAATACTTTTTTTACAGTCCCAACATAGTTGGTTTTGTTGCAGTGGGAAAAGCAAGAACTTATATTTCTGAATAGATGTTTGATCTATTTGTTTGAAGGACGTGAGAGAGAATCCCAGATACACTTGCAAGAAACTGCATCAGGATTGTATTTGTTTGGGAAGGTGAAGAGTATCTGAACTTTATCTTTGTGCCTGCTGGCCACTGCAACCCCTATTTTGTCTTTAATTGTTCATTGTCACATTTTGACATGCTACAAATGTTCTACAACTCTATGTGATTTACCATTCTTTCAGACAACTGGTATTTGAATAAACACCTTCAGACTTCCCTGGTACCTCTCCTTAACTTTTTAATGAGTTTGTGTTTGTTGACATAAGGTGTGTCTTATCTTCCAGTACTAAAGCTACTGTCTACCATCACTTCTAGCCCATTCTGAGATGGAGAACTTTTTGTTTCTCTTCACTTAGGTCTACATCATTGCCAAGACCTTATCTGAATATACAGCTCAAGAGTATTTTAAAGTTTATATAGTAGTAGTTGCAAGTTCTTCCTAACAAAGAAATGGCATATACAGGTATTGGCTTTGGAACACAAAATCTATTAAGTGAAGCAAAAACCAATTTGGCACTGTGCTTACAAGTGTCAATACTTGGTTCTGTGTCAAGAAAGAGATGTGCTATGGATGTAGAATATTCCTCAGGTTTTTATACTAAACATCCTTCTAGCTCCTTGTTCAAATCTGTCAACTTTTGGCTGTTTTGTCAGGTTCTGTTTCATTTCTTTTAATGGTTGCCTCTTTTCCAAGTTGTAAGATTTTTTGATTGGTGATTAGAAATCTCTAAATACAGCTAAATATCTTAGTGAAAGTCTTTGTGGGTTGAAGGAATATACACACAAGCAGTATTTTCATATTCTGGTATGAAGAAAAAGCAAACAGGCAGTGTCTTGTGCATGTAATGTGATAAATACTGCTCTAAGCCACCACTAATGTACCCATTTTATAAAGGAGATCCACAGAAGACCTTCAGGCAGCAACTCAAATGTTGATTAAGACATACCCTTTTGATATTGACTTCAGCTAAGATTATTTTAAAAATACATGGAGAAGAAAAAGCATATTCCACTGACAACTTCACTTGAAACAGCATTCGCTTCATGGAGTGCTAACTCCACCTAATGTCATGTAAGCTAGGGTAATCCACTACTGCCTAAATCAGCAAGGGCAGCGGGTAGAGCAGTGTTGATGTGGAAAAGGTATTCATACCTCAGGAAAGTCCAAACTTTGAAAAACTTAAGAAATTTAATTCAAAAGATAATAAGCAAGATGAAGGAGCAATGCCATTAATTTAAAGTATCGATTGATATTGTTGTGTCAAAAAGGATACTCTCTGAGACTTTCTCAGTTACAACAGGTGAAACTTATAAGCCATTCAAGTAGACTCTGAGTACTAGAAATTCTTGTGGTTGAAGTTATGTGGATGAGCAACTTTAAGAGCCTATTTTATTATGTGCTTAAAGAAAATAAGTGCACAAAACCAGAGAGACAAATCCTACTGATCTTGCTCCAAAACAGTTAATGTAAGATTTAGGACACTCCCTTGTGCAGATGATTTCTACAGTAAAAATTTTGCAGATGCTTATATTGTAGAATTGTATCAGCAAGTATTCACATGTAAAGGTTTAAGGTATACCTCAGTTTCCCAGTTTAACAACAAACTTTTCTACAAGGCAACCACCTCATTGTTATAGGGCAACAGGTCTTTTATTTGCTCTACAATGTTTTTGTTTCATAGCAGTTAAAGTTGGAATCTGTTGGTGGTAATTATTCTCACAGTTGTGAATGTATCTGTAAAATGTCTTCCACTGAGGACTTTGAGGCGTAGTAATAGCCTTCAAGCAGAATATGTTTTATACAGGATATAGAAATGTCGGCTGGAGGGATATGAGAGTTGTAGAAGATACACGAGCAACTCGGGAACAGAACTGTGCTAGACAATATAAACTGCAGAAGAAGGACTTCATAATCTGTCCTCATCTCCCAGAGAATGAGAACATTGGCTTGAGATGGTTACAGGGACGTCTGAAAGAATTTGTGACTATTCCTCCATCCTGATTGTTCAGATTACTTTGGAAATACGGCATTAGGAAGAAAGGAGTAAGAGTGATTTCTATTTCCAGACAATAGTTTGCAGTTATGCAGATAATGCCACTGTATTGGAACATGAAGAATAATTGAAGAAGGACATATTCCACACCATAACAAGGGGCTGTATTTCAGAGCTGACACATAATGCTAAATTCAGACATGCTCATACAGTTCCTTGGATCTGTCAGGTTGCATGAGTTGAGAAAGGGTAAGCATTTTTCAATTTTGTGGTGTTTTTACAGTTTGGAGGAGAAAGCTACAGGAAAAAAAATCTAGTAGTAATTCACAGAATCACAGAACAACCAGGTTGGAAGGGACCCATCGGATCTTCTAGTCCAACCATTCCTATCTAACACTAAACCAAGTCCCTCAATACCTCATCCACCCGTGCCTTAAACACCTCCAGGGAAGGTGAATCAACCACCTCCCTGGGCAACCTATTCCAATTCAGTAGTGACTTTCAAATTTTACAGTTGTGATATGGAGAAAGCTACATTTAGGCATTTAAGCTCAAAGAAAGTGCTGCTGGGTATCTATGCTGTGGGGCTTAAAAATGTGCTTGTGCTATGCTTCCAGTTTCCCAAAGTCTTACCACATCTTCCTGCAGTCTTAAGAATCTCGGATTTACTTTTGTCTTTCCTTCTAATTAGCCTATGTTGGTTTGCTTTTCTGATTTCCGCTGGGCCTCATTTTTATATACTTATCTTTACCAAAACCAAGATTGACAGGTTTGGGTTGGCAGGAGCAAGGTTTGGGAGGGTCTCACCAAGATAGGAAAGAAATTTGTATGCTGTCAAGTAAGTATTCTGATTTTCTGTGTAAGCAGGCAAGCAGGACATACACATGATTTCCTGTACAGCTGGAGGCCTATTTTAGTTAGTGATTTTTTTACAGAGATGCTCAGCATTTGCTATTCCATTGTGGAGTTATCTTTCCAAGAAGGGATATCGCTGGCACTGCCCCATATCTCAGACAAAAAGCTATGTATTGTCACAAGAGTGTTTACACAAGTGGCCATGGATTTAAAGGTGGAGAAAACCAGATTTGTCTAATAAAAGTCATCATATAATGTGTAATACTCCAGATTCTGAGTTCTGTGATTTATATAAGCTGCATTACCAACACAGACTTAAGATTCTTTCTCCTGGATTGTTACCCAGTGAGAGATACAAGCTGTTAAAGCTTACAAGAGAAAAAGAAGATAATCTATGGCATTTGTTCGTTTCTCCATATGAAGATAAAATAAAATATCTAATGAATTATAACCCTGACAGGTTTTTGTATTTGAGGATGTTTCCCTTGTGTACCTGCCAGGATTCCTTTTGCATGCAAGTGTAGTCAGCATTATAACAGATGATGAAAAGGTGAACGTGTGCTGAAGTCTCCTTTTTTGGCCTTTTTTCTTTGAACAGTGCCCTAATAAACAGAGCACTTATTCCTAGTTTAGTAAAGTGGTGATTAAATTAACCCAGTCTCAAGGTCTGCTGGAGAAAATTAGAGCAGTGAGTGTAATTCTGAGTTTGCAAGGGCTTAACTGAGATTTAATATGGAAAGACTAGGTAAATAAAACCACTATGGTAAAATTCACTCAGAGCATTTGCTGAGACAGTGAAATCCCTTTTAGGAGAATATTTCCAAATATTTCCAACATCAAAAGGTGAGGATTCAAAAAAATTGTCTGCCATACTGCCTCACATGCTTATGCTATTTAAATAAAGCATTTTCAAATTCTGCAGTCTGAAATCTGATCTTTTCAACATTGTCAGCCAATAAACAGTCATTTTCTAACACCTTGTGGCTGTTTATACAGTGGCTTAAGGAAGCATGAGCTTAAGAGTGACTGACATTAGACCTACTGTAAGTTATTATTCCAGGAAAGATTTGACATGGCAGTCAACAGGAAAAGAATTATGATCAATGTCAAAGACATTCATTTTGCCTTTTAACAGAGAATACCTCATTTTTGGCTGGCTCTGCTTCCTTTTTACATTTCATTCCCTGTTGGGGCTACCACAGGGCATTTAAGAGTCTGGGAAAAGAGCTTTTTGGGAAACCACAAATTTTATTCATGTTTGATTTATTTCTTACATTCCCAAAGCAACAACTATTTTGGAAATCCAGATGATTTGTGTGCAACAGGTTAGTGATTTAATTTCATAGTGTTATTAGATAATAAGCTATAAAGTTCAACCATGCTTATCAATAAACCTGTCAGTTTGCAAAATTTTTAATCTACTACCATGCAGTTCAGTACTGTCTTCAAATAATCAGACTTTTCAGATGGATGGCGAAATAATTTGTCTAGCTATTGTGAATTGCTCAAAAGACAAATTTGGTGCTATGTCTAGGATTCTGCTTTGTAAAACTTATATTCCTTGTTATTCTACCTTTTTGTGTCATTCAAAATGACTGTACTAGTCAGACAACTATACATAGACTGTATGGTGGGTTTATGATCTCTACTGTGTGTGGAGTTGCAACAAGCTTGAAAGCAATACAGTAGCAATACAGCATAAATACAGCAATACAGTATAAATATTGAGCATATCTGATCATAAACTATAACTGTAACAAATGCCCTTTATTCTAATATAGGAAATTGCTGTTGTGTCAGTAGAAGCAGTGTTTACATCCATGCATGTGTACAAAAAAAAATGGATGCAAGTCCGTCATGTAAACAACTGGTCCGTTTTGGAGGGCTGAAGGCTTGCTTCTAGCCTGAGCCACTTATACTGCAGTTGATCTGGATGTGAGTAATTTCTGTGATGGTGGGCAGAGTTTTGCACATGTTTTCAAAAGTTAAGACTCTACTAATAAGTGCTTCCTTAATTTTCTTGAAAGAAGGGAAGCAGGGGCTAAAGGAGTTGCACTGTTACATAGTGAGTCTTAAGCAGATGTTGAAACGGAGCCTGTTCTCTTTAGGAATTCCAGCTTTAAACATTATTCTTTGTACTTCCTTGCCTGAGAGTTGGATTATCTCAGACTTTACTATTTCGTTACTGTATTTTGTGTGTATAATCTTAATTATTTTGCTGTGTGATCTTAGTGCTCACTATATTGAGATGAGGCTGGATCGTTTGGCCCACACTTTCTGCGCAGTCTGCAGGGAGTTAAGCGTAACTTGTTGGGAATGTTAATGGAAGTTGTGCATAATTTGCCTGTGCATCACACTGAAATTTACCCTTTGGGGTTACTAAGCCAGTGAAAATTCTACCGGGTGCCAGAGGACTGACGAAACCATCAGATTATCTTAATGACAGATTTACACTCTCTTTTTGTTCTGTACTTTTCAGATTTTGTAACTCTGATTTATGAAACTTTGCAAGCTGAAGTCCTTCCTGCTCTATGCTGATTTTGTGGCATTATGAGTCAGGCGTTACTGTGAGCAGAATATGTGGTCAAAATAGTCCATACACCAAAAAATTATGCAGTACTTTATGTATTAATAGACTACTACCCTCAGTCCCAGAGGTGACTACATTTCAACAGCATAGTGCTGATATTATTAATAAATACTGAAGCTTAGAAAATTAAAAGCCTTAGATAAAATGTGGAAAGTTGTTCCTTTATCAGAAACAGAGAATAAAGCGTGTTGCAAGAACTAGTCAAGTCCCTAAGGCAAGATCTTCTATCTATTTAAATTTCTCAACACGTACAACAATAAATTAAGACCCTAATAAGTTAGATGGAATACTGTTGCTTTGGCTTTTAGGAAAGCAAGCAATTTTCACATAAACTCAGTCTCAGTGACAGTTAATAGGGAAAAAATAAGTTTGATGCTTTAAAGTAAGTACACTTTCCTGTTTAAAAAGTTCTGCAGAAATCTTCTCAGTTAGACCATAGTGCTATTCCAGGCTTTCTTAACAAAAGCTGTTAGTGTGTTTAGAGTAATTTTTTCCATAATAAAAAAGGCAGTATCTGTGACAGATTACATTACTATACACACCTGCATTCGCTCTGAACCTGCTAGCCTGATAAATTGATAAGATAAGTTGGTCAGATGTTGTTTTAAAAAGGCAAAGAACATAGTTCTAATGAAAGAATGCTACATATTTCTTCTAAAAGGTTAAAAAGCATTTCTCAGGGCTCTTAAATTACCATATTCTGATACCAAGGGAAAATAAAACCTGGGCTTAGAGTCTTGTTTGTACTTAGAGGGCTTTCCGGACAGGAAGGCAATCTTGATGCAATTCAGTAAGCCACAATACCAGTGAGGCATTACAGGTGAAAAATTTGCAGCTGTACCCCTTACCACAATGTATTACAACTGTACAGTGGAATATTTCCTGTACAGAAATAGGGCTTGGTTAACTTTGTTTCCCAAGAGTAGATCACATTAAAATGTTATAAAATCATGATTTCCTGCATTTGAATACTTGTGGTTTCTCAACTGGTTCCAATATTACAAAGGGTTTTTTATAGCTTCTATTACTTGAAGATGTATAGAAGCTTTTTTTCCAAAGTCAGCTAAAAGACAATTACATACGTTTAAAAAACATTTTCTCTCAGAAGACAAGAGGTTTTCTTCACATCTCTTTATTATAATTCTATTTAATATTTATTTTATAAACTGCAGTATAGATGTAAATTTAAATAAATGTGCTGATAGGACCATAAATTAATTTCTTAAATGAAGTTGAAAGAGCCAAGGTATATGTTATTACTCAGTAAACAATAAACAAAATACTAGTTATTTTCCTTTTTCAGACAAAGACAAGAGTGGAAAAAAATGAACTAAACAGATATTGCATATTTAATTTTAAAGCAAGTATGTATAATTCAAATGTTCTAGCTTTAGGACAAAATTTGTTAAAACAAGTTCAAAGAGGCATAAACCAAATTATGTGAAGTTTATATGGAATAATTTTTTAAAACTTCTCCATTTGTGGTATTTGATTATTCCAGAGTGTTGAAAATTGAGTGTGCCACGGTGGAATAACTTTTGCTGCCCAAAACATATGAGTGTGTAACATGTCAAAATTATTTCAAAGTACGGAAAATCATAATAAATATACTGAGGAGATTGAGCAAAGCAAATACTTTGTGCAGCTCAAATGTTTTTAATGCTAGTACTACTGCTAATCCTAGTACTACTAATAGCAAACTGAATTCTTACCTCACTGTAAACCACTACATCTTTTTTTGTTTCAATTTGGATCTTCATGAAAAGGGAAAATTGGTGGTCTGTACTTGAGCCAGGAGAGGCTGTTTTCCACACTGATATGATACAATCCTAGCCGTGAGGAAGGCTGGAAAAATGTTATCCAACGGGCAGTGTGGTTTGTAGCCTGATTTCACAATGTCGATCACGTGAGAACCTGATCAGGAATGTAGATGTTGAAGTATCTTACAGTTGTTCAAAATGTTGTTCCACTGGTAAGCTTGGATTATATTTGTCGTGTGAACAGGTTTTGTTCTATTTAATAGTAATTCTCTTTTGAGCAAATTTTCTACATTATGTTTTTTTCTGCAGGGTATCGGGCTTTTTGCTGCTTTTGTATAAGTAATACTTCAAAATCAGATTTGAAAGTAGTGCTCTTGGCAGCTATTGCCAAGAATTTTTCCCTAATAAAAATCTGGGTAAAGCTTTTTATTTCCTACTACTGTGACGTCTGTCCACCTAATGGGAGAATTGTATTTTTAAGGCACTTGGCCCTAAACCAGTAAAATATCCTAATAACAGAATAGCATTATTACAGAGCAATTAGTTTATTCATGCTCAGGAAGCTGGAGTTAAAATCTCAGCATGGGTTGGCGTCCGACACAAAGTGTTAGATTGTATTGTATTCTGCCTCTCCTTCACTTAGGTGGCCTCGCTTGGAGAAGATAAAACACATACACGCTTCCTGTCTTTTGTGTGCATTTTCTTGTCCAGTAGTTGTTTTTGGAACAAGAATAACTTAATTTCCAAGAGGAAGCACTTACCATCTGAGGGACTGAGATTCAAGAAATGAACAATTATTACATAAAAGCTTATTTTCTTCCAAAAATATGACTGAAAAGGAAGCATCACTGAAAGCAGCATTAAGCAGATTCTTCTGTATCTATCTTTTTTTCTCAGCTGGAGAAGATGTATTTTGCAACCTAAGAAATCCATATATATATGTATAGCTAAATATCTGGTTTTATATCGAGCTTAAAAATTATCTGCACCAACATTTAAGTAATAATACTTTTATATACAGTTCATTCAGCCACCTTAAAGCAATAGGCAGATGACTGTAGCTTTTTCCAAGAGACAAAAAAGATACCTGTGAAAAAGATAGAATTAGCTAAGAATCATAGAATCATAGAACAACCAGGTTGGAAGGGACCCATTGGATCTTCTAGTCCAACCATTCCTATCAAATTGAGGTATTTAAATTATTTCTGTCCTAAATGGCAATGATACCTGTGTCTGACACCTTTTGATGTTAAGCCAATATGTATAGAGAATAATAGATATGATCATGTATGGTAACATGACAGCTTGTGGAAGTGCACTGGTGTTTGCCCTCTGCTCAGCTGAAGAGCTTAACTTGAGAAACGTTACCCAGTGATAAGTGACTTTTCAAGTCCATATTAGCAAAGTACTCTAAAGCTAGGAGGTTAGCATCAGGTCACAAGAAAATCTGGTAGCAAGTTATGATCATGAAAGCCTCTCTAAAGCACAAATGGATCAACAGGTTTTTCTCTCCCATTGTGTCTTATTATTACACCTAAACTTTCAGTGGGAATAAGGAGTATCCATGTGGTTAATGGGGCATACAACAATGCATGGATGAAACTATTAACCTGTAACATAGAGTTAATAGGTTCTGTATCATGTCTTGAACACTAGTTTCCAAATAGGAATTAAGTGATTCCAGTACATAATATACGATGAATAAGAAAAACATACTCTGTCACATAGTGGTGCATTAGTGGGAATACTTCATGTCAGTTATTAATACTGCCTTGCTGATAGTTTAACAGCGTGCAGGAAATTACTTGAAGGATGCAGCATTTTAGGGTTTTTTAAATTTTTTCTGCTGTTTTCATTTTGGGAGAAAAGTATATGATAGTGGTTTTAGCTTGGCTGAAATTGAGACAGGCTCTGTTTGTAAAGAGATGATGTATGTTCACAGAGAAGATTTTTGTGATGTCTGTGTTAGTGTAATATATATTTCTTCAAATAGAGCAAAATGAGAGATTGCACAGAACAGGAATCCTCACTCTTCTACTTCAAAAGATTTATGCTCCCAGGCAACCCTTTCAGCAGAGTTGTTTCTTTGTGTCCTGTACTCTAAGGGGGCAGGACTGGAACTGTCATTTCACAGAATCACTAGGTTGGAAAAGACCCACAGGATCATCAAGTCCAACCATTCCTATCAATCACTAAACCATGCCCCTCAACACCTCATCCATCCATCTCTTAAACACCTCCAAGGAAGGTGACTCAACCACTTCCCTGGACAGCCTCTGCCACTGCCCAATGACCAAAGGGTCATTGTTTCTGTGAAAATTTTTTTCCTGATGTCCAGTCTGAACCTCCCCTGGTGGAGCTTGAGGCCATCTCCTCTTGTCCTGTCCCCTGTCACTTGGGAGGTGACACCAGCCCCCTCCCCTCCACAACCTCCTGTAACTGCTTTCCTTTCTATCAGAATTTGTTAATACACCGTTTTCATCCTTCATCAGAACAGTGCCACACCATTCTCAAATCTCCCATGTCTGTATTCCACAGAAGCAAAGAGGAAAAGGAGGTACCTTCAAATTCTCTGCTTTATTTTAAATGTATTTATTTATTAACAGTTTTTGTTCTGAGTGCTTAGCGTTTAGGCTGCTTTCATGTAGCTGTTCACTGCTGCTTCTGATGCCTGTTGTCAATGCTGCTTAAAAAAAGCATTTGACTGGTGTTAATCATCCTTCTCAAGAAGTTTTTTTGTCCATGGTTTTCTTGCAAAACAGAACTCAGAGATTCGTGGTTAAATCTGACCCCACAGTTCAATAATGGTTTTATGCACACATCAGTGACAAGGGCTGTGTAGTAATCGTTTTATTTGCATTTTACAGGAGGATAAAATCATTGCAATTAAAACTTGCTTTGAGAGCTAGGTAAGGAGACAAAAAAACATAGAGAAGTGAGGGCTGATGAAGCATACTTGGTGTTTAACAGAGAAGTTTGTGGTTAGATATGCTTTGTTAGTGTTGAGTTTTATAGAGGCAGCACTAGCTGTCACATTTTCCAAGAGGTAACAATTACTGAATTATAGCTTAGGTTTTATTCAAATATTTTAAGGTAAAAGCACCACATTTAATTTTACATATGGGGAATTTTTTGTTGCAGCTAATTCGCTTATTCCCACTGCCTATGACTCAGTTCTGGCATTATAGCCCATTTCCAGGCTTTCTCAACTGTTATTTTTGGCAGCTAATATTGCCCAGAGCTACCATCTTTCCTTAAACTTATCCAGATCAGGCATTAGTAATAAACCCCTTAGAACAAATAAAGCTAGATATGTATCAATCAAAGTTTCTAAGTCAACTAAATCTTTTGCAAGCTTCAAACTCAAAAGCTTACAGTTTTAAGAGTCCCAAAAAATGACCTGTGTTTTGTATAGGTGATCACATAAAGTGCATCTTTGTCTTTTTGTTTCTAATGTACAGATGAAGTCTTGAAACACAGTCTCTTGCTCCAGTAGATTTCTTGACATATTACAATACAGCAAAAAAAAAATTGTGAGACGAATGAAGAGTAATAATCTTTTCAACATGCTTACTAGCATGTTTTTCAGCCTGCTTTAGTTGTTAGGTGATCTGTTCTTGTGGATACTCATAGTGCTGAGTCCAGTGGTCATTCCTGTGCTTTTCCAAATTCTTCATAATTTACTTAAGAGGTTACCATGAAGATCCTAAAAGGAAAATGCACTATGTTATATTATACTAGAGCCTGAAGAAGAGTTATTACTTCTTTATGGCATAATAATTGTTTGGATCATTTTATTTCACCAAAGTTTCAATATTTCCACCACCTAATGAGTGGGTGGGAATATTGAAGTACCTGCTCTAAAAAGTATATACATGTGAAATCTGCTTGTGTTTTTTTCTCAAGTTTTGTTCTGCTTTCATTTTCAGTCTTTTATTTTCAATCTGTCTGTAGTACTTTCCTCAAGCCTTACAGATAGTTCTATATTTTTCATGCTGTAGTGCCACATATGAAATTACCTTTTTGTGTTCATTAACTTGTTCTTCCAGCTCATTAATCTTAGTGGGAATAGAATTCATCACCTTGCTTAGTCTCTCTTAAAATATCCACTACTTGTCATTCTGATCCATTTTTGTGAGATTCTCATTAGTGAGACTTGCATATTGGAAAAAAAAGTATTATTGGGAGATGTAATCTAAAAGAAATAAGTATTCTAAATAGTAAGATAACTTTACAAGACTTCTGTTGCTCATGTGTTATTCAACAGCATTGATGAGAAAAGGTAACTTAGGTGTTGATAGGCAATAGGAAGCACAAGACATATTATTCCATAAGATACATATCAAATTAGACTCCTGAAATATCTCGAAGTATTTTAAGGACTGAGATTTTAAAATATGCAAAAGTAAATACTGCTGTGTGTAGAAGTGCCTGTGCAGCTATGAAAGGCTGCAGCCTTTTATCACAAATTACATAGATCCTTTTGCAATTATATAATTCCACAATTTATGCTACAGGAAATATGCCAAGTACTGCACTATTTTAAATAAAATAAAATGTTTTGTCACCAGTGGAGACTGGAGGTTTAGAAAAGAGTATGTAAGTGTGAATGACTCCACAGTGTAGTATGCAAGATAGCAGATGATGGAAGTTGCTGTTCATTTATTCATAGAATCATGTAGGTAGAAAAGTCCTTTAAGATCATTGAGTGCAACCATTAGCCTGGCACTGCCAAGTCCACCACTAAATTCACCATGTCCCTAAGCACCACATCTACAGATATTTATAGTTAACATGGGGCAATTCCTTGGATAGCTTGGTAATTGAAGGGTAGGAGCATTACTGTGGTATTACAGTTTTGAGTGTTTGTCGACAGGCATTAAAGGTCAAAGTAATTCAACTCTGAGAAGTTTTTGGAAAGATCTAAAACTCTATGGTGACACTGACAGCAAAAAGAATAAATATAGTGTGACTTTGAGATACAGGTCCGAGCGCAATAATATAGTGTTTCATACCACTGCTGTTGTGCACAGCACCATTGTAGAGTAAGCAACACAGAACCAAGAAAGATGTTATCTAGGTCATTGAGCCTAGCTTCCTCCCATTGCTGCCATGCCGATAATTACCTTCATCTTATTAACAAATCAAGGTTCTAAAAGCAGCTGTCAAGAGCACCAGGGCTATCCTTGAACCCTCCTGGCTTTTTCTGTTTATGTTTATTCATAGAGCATCTCAATTTTGACCCACACTTTCTACGGACCTTTTTTCTGTTAACTGTTTCTCTCCTGATGTGTCTGTGTTGAGCAATCATGCTTCTTTCATTTTCCTTCGTGGTCAACTCAACTCTGCACAGATGCCAGTGTGAATTAATGCAACTTTAACAAGAATAATTAGAAATACATGCCTTATGCTAGAAGAGGTTCCACTGATGTCATGTGAAATTCAATTAATATTTGTCCTTCTCTTTTGGAAATATCTCACTTGATGACACTCAGGGTGGCATTTGCTTTTTCCAGGTGTCTTCATATTGCCTCATAATTTTCCAGCAGACGTTTATGTATCTTCACCATTTCCAGCTGAGTATGCAGCTTAAAATCAAATATGTTTCTATCTTTATATATAAGATGTGTGCTTTTTGATCTTAAATCAATCCCTTTTTCTCAGACTCTTGTCTTTGAAATTAAATCAGCACTCCTGATTGATATTGCTGTGCTATTCTATGTTATATACATTACTAGCATCGACGTTTTGCTGACAGTTATCAGATACTTCTTCATCCTGACCTAAAAATGTTTTTAGTGACTGTAGTTGTTTTTTCAGTCTTCAGGTATCATTGAGACTTGACAGATGTAGTTTAAGTCCTTGTTTGAGGCTCTGTGGTTCCACATGTTAATTCTTCCAGAATTCTTTGGTGGTTATTTATGTTCTCTTGCCCTCTCCTGCTTGAACCACTGAGCTCCCTGAATTTTCCTTCTTAACCTTCATTCCTGTTAATTAATCAGCCTGCTGTCATCTCCATGTGCGCTATAGTCTTTACTGAGTAACAAGGAAGAACACTTAGGAAGCTTTATCTAGCCATGCCTAGATTTACTAGCATCAATACAACATTCTTACTTTTTTCCTGGTTCTTTATATATACACACAGACACGGGGATAAAAAAGGTAATAGGATGTACATATGTATATGTGCATTTTTTAACTATTTGCTTTATGCCAGCTTGACTTCCAGTTTTTCTTGAGCGTGTATAAGTGTCATAACTGAATCTTACTGCTAAAATCTTCATATCTTACTGATTTTGCATTTGTTTCTATAAATTCATATTCTCATTGATGCTTTAGCAAAAAAAAAAAAAGACACACTCCTTCTGTATGCTTTTGTTAAGATTTGTTTTCTGTTGTTTTTAGTAATGTCTATACTAACACACTCTTCATTACAGTGATGCATCAAAAAATAATCCAGATGGGTTATTTACAGACTTAACATTATGGATGTGACTAAACTGAAGCTACTATGTAGTTATTGGGTTCGGGTTTTCAAACTCACACAGTTGTCACAATAGGATGTTCGATGAAAAAATTGAATGAAAGATAAGATCATGTGATTACAAGTACTTCATGATTTGTCCCAGGATTTTTACTCATATGTTGGCCCACCACAACGCATTCTGTTGCATATTATCATTTTTTATTTTGCATCTTTGATAATATGACAATAAATGGGTAATTGATATTTTGTTATGTAATAAAATTACAAGAGCTGGTCCAAGCAAAACAAAAATAAAAATTAATGATGATTAGGACATCCTTGCTACCATGACGTGATGGTACCCGATGGAAGTTTGGGCCACATAGTACAAATAATGATTAGTGAAATTGTTTTATTGTCTTGTTATTCTTGGGTAGTATGGAATAAGTGTCTATTTCTCCCTGTGAAAAGAGGTTGAGAGAGGTGGGTTTGTTCAGCTTGGAGAAGATTCTGAGGAGACCTTATTGCAGCCTTTCAATACTTAAAGGGGGCTTATAAGAAAGATGTTGGGAAACTTTTTAACAGGGCCTGTAGCAATAGTACAAGGAGTAATGTTTTTTAACTAAAAGAAAATAAATTTAGACTAGATATTAAGAAGATTTTTTTTTACACTGAGGGTGGTGAAACACTGGGACTGGTTACCCGTGAGGTAGTAGATGCTCCATCCTGGAAACATTCAAGTTTAGGTTGGATGGGCCTCTGAGCAAACTGATCTAGTTGAAGATGTCCCTGCTCACTGCAGGTGAATTGGACTAGATGACCTTCACGGTCTCTTCAACCCAAACATTGTGTGATTTCTGTGTGTAGTAAGAGAAAGTTTGAAGTATTTACTGCAGCATTTTAATTTAAGTCAAAGCAGCACAGAATCTGAGTAACAGTTACAAGTCTGGTTTTCTATATGAAAGCTTACTTTTATTTAGTTTAATTAGTTTTGTGCTTTCAACATGTGCAGTAAATCTCATTATATTTGGAATAAAGTAATTATGCCTTCTCTCTTTTATCACAGATTCCTTGCAGCCTGGAGTACTGGGATGAGCTTCAGAAATCATTTGTTGCATTCCGAGAATTCAGTCTTTCAGAAAGCAAAGTCTGTGAACTACAGCTGCCCAGTATCAACCTTGTGAATGATCAGAAAGAGCTCATAGCCTCCGATCTGTGGAGGATTGTCCTAAACAGCAATCAGAATGTGGCAGATGACCAAAGGTAATTTAAAAGGAAGAGGGGAAAACAGAAATCTAATGCTACACTCTTGAGAGATCTTTTTCAAGAGACTTAGGAAATAAGATACTGTTTTCGTATGTGGTAAGAGTAGCTGCTCTAAAATGGGCTTCACACTGTAGTTCACATTCACCCAAGGGCATGCATTCTGCATAAAAAGAGCTCTCTTTTAGATTTATAGGCAACCTTGCAGCATCATATTCATCCATTTTCTGAACACAAGGATTACTGAAGAGTGAAGACAAACAAACCATATCCTGAAACCTCTTAACTGCACAAGGCAGTAAAATTAGCTAATTAACCGAAGAAGGCTGAAGTGCAATCCAGGGTGTAGTGTAGTAGTAGACATTCTTATTCCATGTACCCCCTTGTGCATCACCTTTATTCAGTCCTCAGTACAAGTCAGTGCCTCTTAACTCTTATAAATTTGTTAAACAAAACTTTAGTACTTCAAGAGCATTCAGTTATTATTCACACAGCTTGCTTACAATGCTAACAGTAAAAAAAAATTTCATAAATGTTTTCAAACTCTGGGGATCAATTTTTCATTCTGTTTACAGCTGGGAACAATGTACAATGACAGATATTCAGTCTTCTTGCATTCATTCAATTTTGGTTACTATGTAGAGTAAGAAGAAATGAGTGCAAGTTCTCTCCACAAACAACTGTAGAATTTCTTTCAAAGACCTTCTTAACTTTTTATATTTTAAGTGGAAAACCCAGAATGACCTTATTGGATCAATGGTGTTTGCTGATTGTTGCTGCCTGCGTATAAGCTCATGCTTGAATGAGTGCATAGCATCCACATACATGTTACATGAAGCTACAGAATTGAGAGAAATCAGGAAATATGAACATAGCTAACAAAATCAATGAGTAAAATTTAACATCTGGTTTCCATTAACAGTATCAGGTTAGAAAATGATTTCTTGATGTTAATTGTGAAAGAATGCATTTTCATCATTGAGAAGTTAAGTGTTTTAGACAAGGTTAATTCCTCTGAATGTGGGACCTTGGCAAAATTGCCTTCCTGGTCAGCTTAACACCACAGAAATGTGAACTTAGTGGGATCTGAAAATGAAGTAGTGAAATTTAGTAGCTTTTTTTTCATCAGGGCATTTGGCTCTGTAATCATGTTTATTGTTTTCTGCTCAAATAGGGTTCATCAATATACACGATGTTTTGTTCAGGGAGCTCTGCTAAGCTAATGAGTAGCAATCATTCAATAAGAGTCTAGGGTTAAATAATTAAGAAAAAAATATAAAACCGGTTTAGACTGTGATTAACATCAGAAACATTTTACAGCACAACATGCTGTACATATTTACATCCACATGCCTAGAAGGTCTAAACTCATGAGTTTTCAGCTGGGAGGCTGCAGGCCTGCTCCACAATAGTGACCTCTCAGTGGTATCAAGGTGCCAAGTTGTAATGGGGTAGAAATATCCTAATGGCCTTTGAGGTTCCATAAGAGTCCAAGAAAGACAATTGCTCTGTCCACAGTGATGATATTAGATGCACTAAGTCCTTTAGACGATGTGTGTACACATTAAGCTAAAGCAGAAACTACAGCTGAAAAAAAAATAGGAATTAAACTGAAGTACTAGCAGATCACTGAAAAGGTGTAGCAGGAAAGGAAAAAAAGGCAGAAGAAAAAGCATGTGCCACACTACTGAAACGTTTGAAAATCAGTAAACAAGGAGAAAGGGGCAAGTCAAGGGAAGGTGTTACAAACTGGTAGCTCCTTAGGCAACTGAATGAAGACTGCAGAGTCACTAGTCCTGATACTCTTGTCCTGAGGATTTTTTTTATAGTTTTAAAAGACCTAGTTTACATCTGCATGAGCCAACAGTACGTTGGAAAGTTAAAGATTCATGTAGGTCAGGGTAAACTCTATCCAGAAGCCAGAAACCTAAGGGATGCACTAGGAAAACCTGATTTCAGTCAGAGGAGAGAAAGAAATATGTTCCCTGCCTCATCCACAATTTAAGGTAGGAATTCACTAGCTTCAAACAAGTCTGTACTGCTGGCTTTCTTAAGGGTGACTGCAGGAAGGACTGGTGTGGAAGAAGTAGTCCTGACCAGCCTGGACTGATCCTTCTCAGTGAAACTTAAAGGTAGAGAAAGAGCAGTTGTTGCTCAGAGATGAGGCTTTGACCTGTGGTGTTTGAGGCACACTGTCTCTTTCTTAGAGCCAGAGCAAAGCATGCCAGTCACATGTCACTGACTGTGAGGATTTGAGGCAGTTCACCAGCACTGAAATACATATAGTTACAGATACAGAACAAGTTTAACGTGACATTTAAGTCCTAAATGATCATGTTCTGTTAAAGGAAAACCGTACTTAGGAGGTGATGACAGATACCGTGGACCTGCAGAGAAGGTCAACCTTTCTAGATGCCTAGGAGCCTAAGTCCATGGTGGCAGTTACTTGACTGAAACTCTGTATCTAACTTCATTAAACAGGCATACTGCTAACAGGATGGGTATTTTCTTGTGACTGAGCATGCTAAAAAGTATTCTGGATTCTACTTGGCAAAAGAAATTCCCAAACTTTTTGGGGTTGAGAGAGAGAGAGTGCCCTGTGTCATGCTAAATTTAAGTGTTAGTCTCATTCCTAAAGCAAGTGTTTAACATGAGATCTTAGACTTGTGAGAAGAATCACGAAGAGCTGTGCTTAAAGTCAACGCCAAGTGTTGGGCCAGGGAACTTCAAGGCAGAGGATGTCTGCAAATGAGAGCAAGAAGTAAAACCTGTATAAAAGTTGAATCTCATTTTTTTTTTCTGGAGACTCATAATAATTTAATATTACAGCATCAGCATGCTGTAACTGTATGATTGATTAGCAAGTTTAATTTGCTATTAATTGTAAAGTATAAAAATGCTTAATTTAAGTTTATTTTCTTGTATTTTAGGTCAGTCTCTAACACCTGCCGTATGCATGCAGCTACTCCTCAATGATAATATTTTCCTTCATATTCTGCAGGGGTTTTTTTGTGGTAACCTCTGTGATATGCTAGTTATTATTACCAGATAGCTGATCCTTTCTGTTTAGGTACTTTATTACTGACTCTTAACATCAGTTATAAAGTATGAAACTTACGTGGCTTGTGTGACAGGAAAACAAGATTTGTGAAAGGATGTGGATCCAACTGATATGTTGAGGAGTAGCTGGCAGGCTGAATTATATCAACCAATAATGAATATGGGAATATGCAAAGATGTCGTGATCCAAATCCTGTGATCCAGCTCTTTCTGAGATTGATCAGGAAGTATAAAAATCAAGGAGCTG
This sequence comes from Coccyzus lansbergi, assembly GCA_033558105.1. Classification (NCBI taxonomy): domain Eukaryota; kingdom Metazoa; phylum Chordata; class Aves; order Cuculiformes; family Coccyzidae; genus Coccyzus; species Coccyzus lansbergi. The sequence goes on from JAUMJK010000130.1 coordinate 752,216, forward strand.
TCTAGTTAAGGACATAGTATATATGTATATTATGTTTATTTTTAAGAATTCCGTAGGCCATTCATTATCCAATGAATGAATAAGATTTGAATGAACATTTATGTATACTTATTCAATGAATGAACAAATCTGAAGTCATTATTAAATAATGTAGCATCCCCTTTGGGGTTTAGTGTATAGTGTCTATGGAAGGAATCATATATGTTATAAATAACTTTTATGGAAGACCTTCAAATGGAGGATTAAAAGGAAATTATCATAGAATAAATTATTTTTAAAGGTTGCTTTTTCATGTTGCAGGACTAGCAAATTAAAGTGTAAGTTAGTGTTATTGAAATCTCTGTTCGGTTGGTGAGACACTTGGGCCCCTCCCTGATGAGATTGGGAAGGCTTTCTTACTCTTTGTTTAAACGGCTTATGTTACAATGTTTGTGCATCTCCTGTGTAATCTAAACAGTATTTTCATAATTATTGACATACTAATGTGAAATAGTAATTGAAAATGCCCTAAGATACAAACCGTGAAACAGGAACAAAACCCTTTAAATAAGCCTTAAGTTGCTACTTTTTAAAAATTAAAATGAGGAATCATGATCATGTTTATTTCTAATTGTTTTAACTTTTATTCAAAGTAGATGTATTGGATTTTGACCTTTTAACAATTAGGGTTCAGACCAGCATTTGAGTCATAAATTAAATCAGTTAAGTGATCTCTTTTGTTCTTCCCAGTGGATATTTTCCCATGTTGTGGTTTCATCACAAATGGCAGTTTTGGTTAAAATATTCTAATCTTAAAATAATAAGATTAATGCAGGTCACTGTTAAGTCATTGTTCCCAGTTGCCATGTATTTAACTTGAATTGATTTGCATGATGTGAAAACGTCATACTTTCTTATATATGATGACTTCAAATGTAGGTATTTTCCATTTTAAAAAATTTGATAATGCTCAGGATTAAAGAAAAAATAATTGGTGTTAAATTCAGGTCAGTTTTATTTAGAATTTCTTCTGGCTTTGCTACACCCATCCCTCAATGTGCTGTGCCAAATGCAAAGCAGTAGAAGTTACTCCTTTTCTGCACTGCTGAAAAGTTGTGGACAGTCCACACTACATTTTTGTAGCTCCAGAGAAGCCAAGGGAATGTGGGATTTTCTGATATTGTACTCATTTGATGCATAGATTTTGATTTTACAGTCAGATCTGCTTCTGTGACATTAATTCTCCTACTGTTCTCCACCAAGACAGCAGAAAATTTCCTGGGGTTTCAGCTAACGCTGCTTAATTTCGTATTTGTGCACAGCATGTGATGAAGGATTATGTCTGATTTCTGTCTATTATACAAGGTAGAAGATGGAAGTAGTGTTAAGGGTGTGACAGAAGTCTACGTAGCCAAAAACTTTAAATGAGATTTCATTAAAGTCATGATAGTGATTGTAAGGACTACAGTCCCCCTTTAAAAAACTTTCATTCAGTATTATAATCTCTTATTACAGTTCTTTTAAGGCAATATGGTAGTAATTTGGATACTGCTTTTGTTATGTTTTGTGCTTTAACTGATTTACACTGTTACTGTATTGTTATTTTCATAACAATATGGGGGCTGTAATTCTGGGTTTGATTTCTGGGTGAGTAAAATTCAGATGGACCCCTTCACAGATAAAACAATAACATTTGAACAAAGCCTGGTCAGAAAGGAGAACAGTGATGAAAGAATACTTATTGCATTTCTTTTCAGATTATAGTCCCTCTCTAGAGTGACTTTCCCTTCTAAAAATATGGCTTTGCCCACATTATCTTGCTTGTCTCATTCCTCTGCTACCTAACAGGTGGGAATGCAAGACTAGTTCTGTCCCAGGGAGCAGCATTGTCCCACCCTCATTTACCTTATGGTTAGTTTTTTAACCACGTGGTTGGACTCTGAAGGTTGTTAGGGAATTATATCAGTGGTGGAGTGTTCTCCATGAGGAAACAAACCACAATTTTGCATCTTTTTGCTCTTAGATTTTAAGTTCCAGAGTACTACTTCTGATTGCTGTGTTGCTTGTGGGGCAGAAAAATCAGGGCAAAGTATGGCTAAATGCTTTAAATTATTTCCCTGGCATGAAGCTTCTGCCACATTTCCTCCTGCATCAGGCACGTCATGTTGCCCTGTAATAGTTGTGGTATGAATGAGAAATAACAAAGGTCTTATTGTAGTAAAATGCTCAAGAAATAAAAAGCATCTATATAAAGTTTGACTAGACAGGAATTTGGAGTTTTTTTTTTTATTTTATTAAAATATCCATCAAAGAAAAAATATCTTAAGGAAAAAGAAACACCAAGTCAATGATAGGTGACTCAAGGAGAAGGTGTCTGAGGAAAATAAATGTATAATCTCAGACTAAACCTCAAATTTTAGAAATAAATATTCTTACCGTTTGTTACAGTTAGTGTTATAGCTGTTTGTGTGAGCTAAGTTTTAATTCAGAAAATCAAGGTGTAATTTTTTTTTAAGAATTCCTCATAAGTTGGTTAACATTTCTGTGTACCCCTCTACCCTTTTTTCTGTTTTCATTCCTTGTCCCTGAATTTGTTTCTAATCAAAATGCAATGACCAAAAAATCTTAAAATATGGAGATATAATCTTAAAATTCTGAGAGAACTAACCAGTTTCATATATTCAAAAGTATTTAATAGTCTAAATCAGCATATGAATTTTGGTCATGCTTCAATTTGCTTCCATGCTTTTTCCCAACAACCTAAGGAATATCCATGGCAGAGCAAAGAAACACATCTCATTTCTCTGACTCTGTTCCACTCCCATAGATGTTTTGTCATGTGAACACATAGAAAAATTTTACTTCCAAACATGCCAGTTCTCAAAAGGCCTACAACACCATTTTTAAATGTAAGCAGGCTTTTTTGAAGAGGTAAAGCAGCTCAGGAAATCAGGATTAAATGATCTCTCTTACATCCTTCACCAACCTAATCCATTCTTGATATCCTATCTTGTTTCTTTGATAATTAGCTAATTTTAATGGTGTTTTACTGCTGCACAGGTATTTTGATTTATGTCTGCAAGTCTAAAGTTGGATTTTAACACCATAAGTAAATACTATACTAGCTACTGTGTTACTGTACTGTAACACCAAATAATACTTTTGGATTTACCTATCCATGGAATTCTGTGCATTTTGGAGTACCTGCTATATGTTAGCATAATTTTGCAGTTAAACACGTGTTGCTTTGAAAGCCAATGTTCAAACTTATACTCCAGTTTGAATATAAAATGTTCTATCTTTAAACTGTCAATGGGAGTCTATTCATTCAAGAATAATAAGTTGGACTTAGTTAACCCTACATTAAATTTTATTTTAAAAATAAAAGCAGTATCGGACTGGGGGCATGGGTTTAGCTTTCTTGAATCACATTTGTGCTTTTAAACTAAAACTCTTCAGTGCCAAATTGCAAAGGGAGTTAGAATAAGGAACATTGAGAATATATTTGGCTTGTATTAGAAAGTTTGTTTGTACTTCAGTGGTGTCTTAGCAACCTATAGAATTGTGATGTAATGTTAGTTTCTCTCAAGAGACTGAAAGATAATGCTTGGAAATTCATGGCATCAGGAACTCGACTATGGAAAAAAAAAAATCAGTGGGGTGGCATTTTAAATGTATAGTTAATATGGTGTAGTAGGTGGTAATAAAAGGCTCCAGGCTGAGTTTATAGCATTCATTCTTTATAAATGATGACTGTAGAATGAGAAGGGGGAAGAAAAAAGCGTACAACTACAGGTTGTGAGTTGGTATCCTCAAAACAAAACAAAAAAATTGCTCACCAGATTAATGTTCAGCTCATTCTTACAGCTTTAATAATGTTAATGTTCTCTGTTTAGCTATCTCAACAATTAAAGATACTTGGTCTATTTTCTTTTTATTTTTCTCTAAATATGTTTCACATCTGTGATTCACGGGTTTCAGTTTGTTAATTGGAAGTGCAATGTGATAACAGCGTTGTTGGATTGCAGTCTTGTCTGCTATGTTCTGCTTGGAAAAAGTACCTGGCATTAGCAGTTTAAAGAAAACGGTGATATTGGCTGTTTCAGAAAACCAACATTGCACATAGTCAACAATTACTGGATGTGCTTAACTGCTACTTTGCTATGTACCTTCCACAGCTCGGAAAGTGAATCTGGCTCTCAAAGTGTGTGTGATCAGCTTGTAACTCCTACAGCACTGGCAGCCTGTACCAGGGTTGACTCCTGTTTTACTCCTTGGTTTGTGCCATCACTGAGTGTGTTGATCCAATTTACTTATCTGGAAGTCCACCTCTGCCATCATCTTGATCAACTGGGCACAGGTATGTAGTCCTTTGTGTAGATTAAGAAGCGGAAATAGTTCATACATGCTGCTTACTCAGTGTTTTGCTGTCTGTAGTCCCCTTTTCATTCACACAGGCATTCTTGAAATAAATGATCACCCACAGCCACCGGTGGTTCAGAATTCAGGATAAAACTGATGACTTCTGTGCACTGTGAATGTGCTTATGGTAGGCAGCGGGGCTGGCTGATCAGTCCTCTTCCTCCCTCCGGAATGGGTAACCGTAGAAGCCATCTGGTTTTCGTACTCTGATTAGTGACAGCAGGTGCCACTTCAATTTTGAGCCATCTTAGTGAATGAATTTGAGCTTTTAAATTTTCCACCAAATTAACAGCACTATTAAAATATTTCAAGATTTTGCAACCCCCTTGGTAAGAATTCCTTGGAACAGCTCTGAGAACTGCATATTTAACTGTTATTTCAATTATGATCACTTTTGGAGATACATCTGGTTTTGTTCAGTGCTCTCTGTCATTGCATTAATGGCAAGAACATTCCAAGAGATCTTTAGATTATTGTCTGATTTTCAAATGCCAGGAATGCTTTCCACGAAAGATGAGCAAATATCTTTGATAATTTTGACAGGGCCAGCTTTCTGCATAAGTAGGTTTTGTGTTGCTGCAACCACTGTAATATATGCAGGATCAAATCATACCAAAACTGACACACAGTGACTAGCAAATAATTCCTCGTCTATCAGCTACCTCTATCAGTACATAATCTTCCTCGCTATTATGCTCAATTCCAGATGCTTGATCTTTAAAACTATACACACTGGATAAAAGCAAAAATCAGATTAAAATCCAGCCCAGCTGTTTCATTTTTCAACAGCGACGGAGTTAATGCTGATGCTGCCGTTGTTATAGCACCTAAAGGCCTTAAGTTTGGAGGCTCCATTGTGCTATGTTAAAAACTAAGGGAGCACAAAACTTATTGTATCTGTTATGCTTTTGTAGACTAATAGGGCTTGATCCTGGAAAGTGATGTGTGTTTTGGTTCCAAATCTGTAGACCACTTGAGCATATGCTAATTTTAAGCATGTGAGTAGTTCCAGCAACATAAATAATAACATCAATGGAAGTACTCGCATACTTAAATGTTACACAAGTGATGTACGTGCCTTGCGGTGTCTACTGCCACAGTACTTAGCTCTTCGCAGGACTGAGACTTCACTGAACATGAGAAAATCTTTTATTATATATTTCTCATGTTTTAGTCTTGGGATATCATTTTGTTTAATTTCTAGTATTATGAACTAATATGTTGCATCTCAGCAGGTTTGTGGTCTAGAATACTCTGTAATCACAGCGAAGGCAATTTTCATTGTGGAGCCGGTTAGCATGCAGTCATGTGTCATTAAATGTTATATTGCTATTTGTTATTGTATTCATAATGTGCTATATGAAGAATATAATATACATCTGCTGTAGCAAAAATTCTCATAGGAATATGATCTCTGCTACAAATAGGTGACAATCCAAAGTATTGTGCAGCATATAGATAAAGCAGTTGTTTGGCTGCTCTGTTTACCATGAGAAGATTTTGATTTGCAGATGCTTAATGTTTGCAGCTGCTCTTAATTGCAGTTCTATTTTGCGTCTAATAAGCAGTGTGAACAGGATTAATTTCAGATTTCAGAAATGTTGAGTCTCTGACAATTTTACTTGTTTTCACCATATGTACAAGTAGATAGAACTTGCAAAACTGTTCAGAATGTGACAGTGGTGATGTCCTGTTCTTGTTTGTTCTTTTACTTTTCAGCACCGCCAAAGTTTCTTCAGCCATTTTTATCCGATAAAAACATGCCATCTGAACTAGAATATATGATAATTTCCTTTGATGAGCCTCACGTGTATCTTCGTCGGTGGAGCGATGAGTCAATGTTCCAGGAGATCCAGTTTTCAACTCAAACTGACTGTAAACTTTTGGAGTGCCGAAATGTGACTATGCAGAGTGTCGTAAAACCTTTCAAAATCTGGGGGCAGGTTACTCTTTCCAGCAGCACAGGCGGAAGGCTCTGGGACTGCACGATAATGTTGGACCCCATTTTCATCAGCTTTGGCCAGTATGCACTTCACTCCCTAAATACAGCAATTCAGGCTTGGCAGCAGGTATGCAAGTACAGTAGTGAGAAAAACTGTACCTATTGTCATTAATTTAATAGCAAATTAAAGCACCAATTACATTCATTAAAAGTAGTCAAATATATAAATGCTTTAGCTTACGCCAAAAGTAGGTTTTACTAACACAAACATTCATTCTATAATAACGATGAAGATTAGGAGACAAAGAATGCTATATGTAAAGGTAAATGTAGCCAGAACTGCTTGAATTTCCAAGAAACTACATGGATTTATATCAGAGTAATCAGAATCTTGGTCTTAAAATGCATACTATTCTTTTAATTTGTGAAAACATGAGTGATGCCTGACATGTAATCACAGTTCAGTCTGAGTGGTAGAGTGTGTTATTTCCAGCTACTACTTCTATCCTTATTGAAGTTCAACACTAGTTTCACGTTATATTCTGTGCAAGCAGCATTAATGGCTGAAACTAGTCCCAGTATAAGGAGCCTTGCTTCTGCAATGACCCCTCAAAGGCCTGTAATTCCCTTAGTCCACTATAGCCTTGAAATCAAATCATTCTCTTCATCTGCCTGAAGACCTATGTGGAGCCTGGGAATTAATTACCTATCATGGCACTACAATAACAAAGCCCCCCAAAAAGGATAAAACATCTGTTTTATATAAAAAAATTCTTTTTTAAGGGCATTCCATGGTTTTCTTGTTGCAAAAGGACATTCATAAAACAAGATCTAGTGTGATTTAAATCTTTACAGCTGGCTCAAATATCAATGTGAACAAAAATCTTTGTAGCTCCAATTTCTGGTTTTTGTCATATTTTGAACAATGCTTTTAATAAAAAACAAACATAGTAAGTATAAGAGAGTCCTTGGTAGGCTGTTTAAACCCAAAATATTTCTGACTTAGTACTAGTCCCTCATCTAAGACATGTGTGGCAACTACTGCAAAATGGCCTTCAGAAAGGTCAGTTTCCTCTTAGGATGGAAGAAAAAAAAGATCTCTCAGACATAGCTATACATATAAATAAAACATGGTGCATAAATATTTTAATGTTTTAAACCACATCACAGTGTGACTGACTGACTGACTACTCTGTGCCTTGAAGGAATATTCTGAGTTGAAAAAAATGGAATTGTATATTTGATTAAGTAGAGCCATATGTCGCATAGTATATTGCTGACAGGTACATTCTATGAATAGTTGGTACTGATTTATACACGGATTTGGCAATGTTAACATGAGCCACAGGAGGATATACTTCTGTAATTGTTGCTGTAATTTTCTCGTTTCCTCTCATGTCAAGGGTACTTGCCACCATGTTCTGATGTGGTGGGTATCTAGCCCTGAGTATTCGAGATTAAAAACTTGCACTGCTTTGAAATTAGGGAACAGTTAACACACAAGTGGGTTCAAAATGGCTTATTAAATTAATTGTTATCAAGATGTTTTGTGTGTGGTTTTACCTCCCGATTGGGAGGGTGGCACGCACTGCACGGGGAAGGAATGAATTTCCCAGTGATAAGCTTTGTTTGATGTTTGCTGTTCACACAAAATACAGTATATGTGCTGCCAACTAGAAGCATGAATCCAATAAGCCGGAAAGGTTGTTTGAATTCTCCACATATTTTTATTTACTGGATTAATATCTGAAACAAGTGATGTTTTAGGCAATGGACAGGCAGATGAAGCATGAAACAATTTGGCCCTGCACCTTTAGGTCAAGAGTTCAGGATTAACAGAAGCTTATGTCAGCGTCTTTGTTTCCTAGATATGGACTGATATTTTTTGTTGTTGCTCTTTAAGTAATGATGAACATTTTGAAAGTAGATTAAACCTAAAAAACACCAGGCGTACAACTTGCTGTATACTTCTAAGTCACATGCTGAAAATCTGAGAGAGGATTAACACTTTTTAAAAGCAGTTTCCCCTTTTGACATATTTTACTGTATAATCTGAAATCCCTGTTTAAATACAAGCATTAACAGGCTAGTGCTTATCTAAATGCAAAGCTGAAGTAATGGTTTTAATAATCAAAAAAACTGGGCAGGGAACCTGAAGATTGTTATTAATTTAGTTTTATTATTTAATAATAACACACAGAGTGTCAAGTGATATATATAAAATGCATGTCTCCTGTGAATGTACAGGGGGGAATGTTTGCGGGTTTTCACCTTTATTTGGGTATCTAAGCCTTCACAAATTGTTTTTTATCATTACTACTTCGTGATATCTGGAGAGGGTCAGCTGCGAAAACAGCTCCCTGGGTATGGTGCTAAGTGGGTATTCCTGGGGAAAAAAACCCTTCCTTTGTGGTCTTGAACTGCAAATGTTTTCCTAAACCCCTCAGAAGTTATAAAAGCTCCCGTTTTAAACCTGGTTTAAACCATTAGAACTTCTTTTCCTCAAGGTCTGTGTGGTGCTTAACCTTTCTGTTGGCAGTTGCATAAGTTTTCTTAATGATCTGCAATCAGTCAGAATGACATCTCTTATCACAGTAGTTTCCCCATCCTTCTATCATAAGGACAAAGAACAAAGGAAAAGGTTACAGAAAATTTGCATGTAGCTGCAATTTAACTATTCAGCTGATAATGTCAGGATGCTGACATAAGAATGAAGCTTAGACAATCAGAAGGAAAGTGTTCTTTACTTTTCGAGGAACTTTAAGGGAGATAAGAAAATTGCTAAAGACTTCCCATCCATAAAACCTTATTAAGTACTAGAGAGAGAGTGTGTGTGTGTGTGTAAGAGAGAGAAAGCTTGCACAGTTCTTTGGTAGCTTGTGAAGCACAAAGAAAATAACTTTGTACATATAAAGAGGCCAAATCCAGAAATGTTTTGAAATAAGTATGAGCTGAGACATGAACAGAAAGTCCTGACACACGGAAAGCCTGGTGACTAGTATTATGTGAGAAGTTTTTCACCTCTCTAAATACAATTCACAAAATATTTGAAAGCCCAATAAAGGAGAAACACTTTCCAGGCCTCTCTGAGAGAAAAGAACAGCTGAAAAATGATCTAAAGAGGGGCAGGAAATTGTCCCCCAGGAACTGACCCTAATCTGTATCTGATTCAGGCTGTTGATCTTTTGCTCATTCTTTTGATTTGCTGTTTTCATTCAGGGAGGGCATTTTTTTTCTAAATCCACACTTAGGTGTTTTCAGCTCCTGCAGTCATCATGCAGCCCTTCAGCACCACTGCCACACAAATAGCCCACTTCTGTTTGTTTTTATTATGTCTGGTTTCTCTACCACTCTTTTTTCAATCGAGATTTCCTCACTCTGTCTTTCTGTTGATTGTTTCTGAAGGTTTTTGGTCCCTTTCTGCTTACCCTAGAAACTTCTACTTTCAGAATTTAGCAGCAAATTTTGAATCCAGTTCCCTGAAGTGGGTGCAGGGAGCTGCTGCAACTGCCCAGGACAAAGAAGCACGGGCAGTACCCTATCTGGAAGAAACCTCCTACATTTACTGTGAGGAGAACAAGAGTTGTGTATAATCTTACCTGCATGATGCATAGTTGTCATAGTGAGCTAAAGTATCCCCAAGCTACCTTGATGATCCTTTAGTCAGCTGTTATTGTCAAGACTTGAATCAGCAGTAGCTCTCTCTTAAGCCTGGCAGCACGGAGCAACTCCTGATTATGCAAATCTTGGTGTTTCCTTAGGTAGAACTTTGGATAATAAAACTTTTTTATAAAATTGAGCTTAAATACCTCTTTTGCTTAACTCTGAGAAGCATTGTTGATAAATGTAGTGTATTCTAATAGCAAGTCTAGCATATAAGACTAATGATTGATGTGCACAAGTCTATTAATAATCCCTGATGTGATAATATTCCCCAAGTAGAATTTAGGAGTTCTACATATGCCAAAAACTCAAGACATGATTGAAGCTTGCTAGATTCCGTTTTTCCTTCATAAAATGCAAGAAGCTATAGTCTGCATTGACTTAGTTTAACAGTAATAGTCAGGTAAACTAATGAATTTCATCATCTTCTGGTGATATTCTTCCAGTCTGTGCATAATCAGCAACAAAATGTATTGAAGAAAAGAATTTTCTTAAAGTGCCCTTGGGTTATATCTTGGTTTGACTGTAACAACATGTTGAGCTCTATGAGTAGTAAATCCTTCCCTTTAAAAGGGAACATTTTGCAAAGCTGCAACAGGAATATATGTATTTGTGGTAGAAATGTGGGTATGGCATCTTGACAGTAAAAAGTCATAGATCCACCACTAGAAAATGCCAAACTAAATTCTGCACTCTGAAGAGGTACTGCAAGCACCACCCTTCGCCATATCCAGATCTGCTACTGAATGAGATACAGACATATTGCTCTGTAATGAGTTTTACTGCTTTGAAAATGTGAGGGTTTGGTTATGCTCATCTGACTCTTGTTCCGCAGAAGTTACCTGATTTTGCGGAAAAATTAATGAGACTTGGAGATAAGTCATAATATAAATATTCTCATGCTTAAATGCTCCTAGAGTGAATAATTTTTTGCACAAACACTCCCAGGCAACCATTCTGGCATTCAGTGACAAAAGGAATTGCAACCCACACCTTACGTTCTTCTGAAGTTAATAACAGTAGTGGACGTGCATTCAAGGATGCTAAATTGGACATGCTTTGCACACTTCACTTTGCAGAAAATCTGTTCCACATGTATCACCCAGCAATGTGCTACAGACTGTTTTTCATGGATAACTAAGGATCCATAGGGATCTATGAGGAAATACTTCTCTCTGTCTTGTTTGATCTCTGAATTTCTGCAGGCTTCCAGGCACATTGTTATCAAAGAACTTGAGACCTATATGATCATAGGCAGAGGAGGTGCTAGCTTCATTATGTGTTTTTGAAAGGTCTGTTGAGAGACCAAAGAGGGGAAACAGAACCAGCTCTCAAAGACCATGGCGGTCCCATAAGTTAGAGAAAATGTCATGGGAAGAAAGGGTGAGAAAAGAGCAGCTGGGCTGTATTGTGGAGAGAAGAGAACCAACCAACAATAAACCATTGTCCAAAGTGTGTGCTAAGAGAGATGGGTCAAAAAGAGGTAATGAAAAGCACAAGAGGATGAGTTTTTTGTGTTACACCCACTAAACTACATGAAGACTAAATGTTCTTTATTGCAGTAATTGTTATGGTTGCTAGATAGTTTCTTGTAAATGGAAGGTGCCAGCCCAGTAGTGACTAGGACAGAAATATATGAGAGGTGATCTCGGAATCAAATTCTGAGTCACACTTTGACCTCTCCCATATAGGGAATTATAGTTCATGCCTTCAGGGGTTGAAGACCTGTAGCTCTGGTAGTTTTTATGACTATCATATAATCTCATTATGTCAACAGAGTGACAAGCAGCCAGATGAAAAACAGAAAGAGAGGGATGGAAGGATGCTACATGCGGGAGATGTAGTATTGTAAAATCTAAAATACTTTTTAAAGCTGTGATAGTTCATGATTTTTCCTGTTAGACTGTCAAATTACATGATGCATTTTCAAACTAGCTTTGTGGAGCTGTGAAAATATTCTTCCCATGTCTCCTACTTTTTCTTTAGTTATTTTTTTAAGTGTCATGGTATCAGGAGAGAGAAGAGTCTGCTGCTGCAGACTGAAACAGCAGCTGGGGAAGAGGAAGTGCAGCTTCTTGGCCCAAGAGATCAGTTGTCAAGCATGGAGAAACCTCTTCATGCCTCTCTGCTCAGCCTGTGGTGTCCCACCTGCCCTATGTGACATGTCATTTCCAAATGAAGTTGATTTTGTTGAAGTTCTTTTATGGAAGTTAGAAAATCTAGTTTTTCTTGTAGTTTTAAGTCTTTAAGATTTGCATTACAGAAACATCAAGTAAAATATGTTAAGCCTTAAGATGTATTTTGTCAACTCAAACACTAGTTTTACAGAGAGCAGGGTACTATGAGAGCAAAGCTAATGGCAAGAGATCTTGAAGCTTTTCTGTGTTGTAGCAGTTGCCACTGGGCAGACAGCTGTCAAATATCTTACGATTAATCTGATACTTATTGGCCTTTATATCCCTTTCCTTTCAGAACCAACGCCCAGAGGCAGAGGAGTTGGTCTTCAGCCATTTTGTGATCTGTAATGACACACAAGAGACACTACGGTTTGGCCAGGTGGATACAGATGAAAATATTTTGCTGGCTAGTCTCCACAGTCACCAGTACAGCTGGCGCTCTCACAAGTCCTCACAGGTATGTCAGAAATAGCCCTTCAAATGCAGTAATACCTAGAGCTGACTGGTGGATTTATGCATTTATTCTTCAGTTTTCTCTATAGTCTGAACTATGTCTGATGCTCCAGTTCTTTCAGAAGCCAGGTAGTGGGGCTGCATCTGAGAGGAAAAGGAAAACAAAGAGTGAGGAAAGACAGAAGTGTTTAGAAGTTACTCAGGGGTAGAACTGGATGTGCACAACCACCTTCTGTAAAACTCAGTGGTTGTGGAAGTTGAAGCTTCTGAAAAAAAGCAGAAGATGATTGCTTGCCAGGTTTTTATAACTAAGTGATCGGTATCTGTTTTCTGTGATGTACATTAGAGGTTTGGGGAATTTTTTTAATGAATTGTTTTTACCAGAAGCATCTGTTCGCTGAAATTGTTTGCAGAACAGGGTCAAACTGGACAAATCTCTCAAGTCAGCATGTGCTTGCTTTAGAAAAGATTTGAAATTGTCAGAAACACCCCACTTATATAGTTTAAATAATGCAGTTTCTGTTTCTTGGGTGGTTTTTTTTAAGGATAAACACTGAAACTGAAATAAGATATTTAAAAATTATCAACAGGAAATATTTCAAATAAAAGATGTTGTTGGATTCCTTGAATAGTAGTGAATTTGGACTTTTCATCTTGATCCAAAATAGGGCAAGATTTTAAATCTAAAAAAGTGTTTATGAAGACAACAAAGCCATTTCTTCTCTTTTGTTTGTTTGTTGTTTTTTTTTTTAATATATGCCCATCTCCTGAGTGGGAGGCTAAGAGACTTGTGGCACCCCACTTGCTGAGAGGCAGTCCTGCGCTGAAGAGTTAATAAAGTTTTTAAGAGATCCTAGGAGTGTGCAGTGGATGGGGGTTCCTAACTCCTCTAGAGCCCTGGAAAATACCAGCCCTACCCTGTGAGAAAGAAGGTGAAATTTGAATGGTAAATCCAAACAGGAGCTGTGCCCACTTTCACTGCTGACAAGCTTCAGGTTTCACTGGGAAGCAGAGATGGCATATTTACTGTGGTTTTTGTTCCTGTGTCTGTTGGTGGATACACGAAACTACTGAATTTTACATGAATGCAGTAATCTGTGCAGAGCAAATTCAGCCAGAGTAAACAGTTCCAGTTGACACTGAAGTGAAGGCGTAATTTAAGAGGAAGGCAGGCTAATAAAGGACCATCTCAGCCCAGTGACAGATGAGTTGTTACAAACAGCGTGCGCTGGTGCATAGAAAGGGGACTTTTGGAGACTTCAAGTCACCGGAGTACTTTACATCCCTTGTCACGTTTTCAAAGGTGCAAGCAAAGTGCCTGTGATGACCCAGCCTATGTGTGAGCAAACTTAATGGGTGACTATGCTCTGTGCAGTCAGGAAAGTGTGAGATTGCAGGACAGGATCTGCACTCGTCCTAGCAGTACTGGCACTTGAGTAACTCCCTCTGGTTACATGAGGAAGAAAGAACAACCAGGCTTGTAGAAAGATAGCTAATATTTAAGAAGAAGTTATCACTTGTTTTTGTAGCAACCACCCAAAAAATCATTTAAACCTTTCCATGAAAATATGCTGAAAAGAAGGTAATGCTTAAAGCAGTTATAAGTAAGACTAGAACTAAGTAAGTCTTTTCTCGTAACAATTTTTCTTATGCATTTTCTGGTTACTTATATAAAATTGTTCAGTTAAGAGAATCCTCCTTTTAAATGTAGGTCTATATAGTTCTGCTAATGGTGTAGTTCAAATTCTTGTCTATTTTTAATATTAGTGTACTTCTGATAATGGTGCGAACTGGAGTTTTGAAAATCAGGATTGTCTCAAGCAGAGGGAAAAGTGGAAGAATTCAAATTGCAGCTTGTTACTGATACTTTCAATCAGTTGCAGCCGAGCTGCCTAAGACCACCAGCATAACATATGGCACTAGCCATCCAGCACCTGGCAAACTTTAATATTAAAACATTGATCTTTAGCTTGTGTTTTCAGTCTCAGGTTTGAGCAGTGCAAAGCATTCCATTTTCACAGACACTATATAAGTTTCTTATTTAAAAAAAAAAAAATAGTGCAGGACGAAAGGTGGAAAAGCCCAGCAGAAACCCAGATCACATATTAGGAAGTGGGTGAGGTGACTGTAGGAACTTCAGATTTATTTTTCAGATATTCATTCTTCATCTGAAAGTTGGTGATGTCAAAGGGTTTCCCCATTCTGTTTTGTGCTAATCAGATTCTGAAGAATTTGGATGATAAACAGAGTTTCATGTTGGATTCCTATGTCCCAGGAGATGGTGAAGCTAACAGCTCACTCCTCCTGACTCAACCACATTGCTGGCCAGCAGGCTTTTCTAGGGGGGGGGGGGGGGGGGGGGGCTATACCTCCCTTGTCCCAGTCCTTGGAATAATATTGAAAATAATTATGCTCTTTTAACATTTTTAAATAGCCATTTCTTGTTGGGAAATTTAGAGATTGAAAAGTAGCGCTGAGGTAATTTCACTGAAAAGCCATGAACGGAAAGGCTTTCCGTATACATTGAGATAGAAACAAATTTTCATTACAGAGGTTAGAGAATCTTGGCCCAAGATTCTTTATTTGATTAATGTTAAATACAAATCACTGTAAATTTATCACGCTTCAGAAAGGCAGTTTATCTGAACAATCTTAACGGCACAATCCTTTCTCGTTTTAGATCATGCAATGTAAGTTTGTTTAAATAGTATTAAAAATGTTGTTGTGTAATTTTTGTGTTAATAATACAAATCCTTGAAATGTGAATGACAACTTAATTAAAATACTAGATTGTCCCTCTTATGCTATGGCACTTCTCTAATTGTTTCCATGCAAAAATATCTAACAGCTTATTATCCAAAGGTCAGAATAATGCCCAAGCAGGGACAGACCTTCCAAGTGTCATATTCATGGAATGCTAGATGACTTCATAGTTATGAAATTATTTCATTTCTCATGATAATTCCTGACTTGCCAAGTTAGTGAATTTTACGAACTCAGAGAGCAGATTGTAAGATAAATGTGAAATAATCCATACTTCTGGAGTCAGGGACTTCCCTCCAGGCATTAGTTCATACTTGACTTACTTGACTTACTCTTGGGGATAAAATGAGTTAGGACAAGGTCTTAGATACCACATTCTCTTACTGGGAAAGAAAACCAACTTGCACAACTTCGGCTGGCTCATGTTTCTTGTTACACAGGCACTACGAAGCAGCGGTTGCCATGAAATACTTTATTTAACCTCTGCAAAATGTTTTTTTAGTATAGCAAGGCAGTTCAGTTAAATGAAAATAAATAGTTTTTAAAAGGATTGTATTTCTTTCACATTCACATCGATAAAATTCTCCATTTTTCTTTTGCTAATTAAGCATAATAAGAGATGCATTAATTGCCTGTTTGGATTATTTAACACAATTAAATATATATACCTAAAATAAATTTTGTAGTAACAGGTATTTATATTTAGAATTAATTGTAGTATTAATGAAGCTACTATAGGCTATAATTAAAAATCATTTAACCTTTTCACATTACAAAACCAGCTATAGCATATTAAGGATCTGGATTTATCAGCAATTGATGTTGTCCCTCCAACTACTTGGCTTAACTTAAATCTCCTTTCTTCCTTCCTTTGTTTTTTCCCAGCCTGGATCTTCTACATTTCAGGGAACCTAACCTTTCCCTTTTAACTTGCACTCCGATTCCTGCAAGTCTCGCTAGTTTGGGTAATATTTCAGTAATAAGCCTGAGGTCTGATTCTCGCTCTTCTGCTCCATTCCATCCCCCGTGTTTTCCTCAGATTTCTTCAGATTTTGACCTTCCTTAGGGGTAAGACACCCCCAACTATGTAGTCCGTTTCGGCATTGGGGTAAGTCCAACCCTGATGATATTTGAGGGTTTAAGCAATTCTAGCAAAAATTGCCAGACCTTGTAAGTTCTTTTTGCAGATTTTAATGAAAGTTACAGGTCTGTTAGATCTCATTAAAAGGGAAAAGAAGCTACGTCACTCCTGTGTTCGATAGACAGCACTGGCTCCTACATTATTATTGGATCCAGTCTGCACTCCTTATCTTGATCTTGAAGTTGCTTTGTGGGATGGGCCCCAGTTATGTCTAAAGTCATGTTTGTCTCCAAGACAGCTGTGTTTTTTAGAAGTGGAGCATATGATACACAGAGTGAAACTCTTAAGTTAGGAGAGATCAGATCTTCCTAGCAATTTACTCAGAGTTAAGGAATTCTGCCGTGCAAGACGGTAGGCTGTCGGAGGGTCCCACTGGGGATCACAGCAAATGTAAAAAACAGCTATTCATGTGAGAGTCCCCTGAATGTATTCTGCAGAGATTATTTGCTTGCAAATAAGAAATCTTCTGTAAGTTGTAGTTATTACAAATTATTTTCCTCATGCTCAAATTTCAGCTAAGTCCTGCAAAGAATAATTATTTTGCTTTCTATGGAAAACAATGTTGCATAGGGGAAGTCTGCATTTAAAGTAGCAATGGCCAAACCTTTCTTCCCAGTCTTCTCCCAGAGTTATAGTAACAACCCACTTTCACTTCTTGCTGTCCCTAACTTGAAGCAGTAGGTGTAGTGGGTAGAAGTCAGTTCCTGTGTTGATTTGGGCAATTACTTCAATCAGAATATAGTCAAGTTATAAATAAAATAATTAATTCTTATCGAAGTAGATAGATATGCCTGAAACAGCTGTGTGACACTGTATTGATACTTACATGGAATTTGAGGGAAAATACCATTTACTTTTCTATTCTTCTGGACATATAATTCTTGAATAGATGCTAGTAAAGTTTAGTATTTTAACAATACTTTCACTGGAACCCATTTAGACTTTTACTTCTCTTTTTAAAATAGTGTGCCTGCAAAGCACAACTTCTGCTATAATTTCAGAAACATAATTTTTAAAGGCAGTTGTAGATTTGGAAATAGCTTTAAGAACTCCTCCTCATTCTCCTGCAAAAAAAGACTGAAGCCAAATTTTAATTTATGTTGCATCTCCAGCAGGATCGTAATTCATTCTTATTTATTTCCATTATTATTTATGTATTGCTATTCTTTCAGGTATTGGATTATATGAAGTTAAAGATTATATACAGTACTCTGTGGGTTCAGACTTAGAAGCTGTGACTTAGGTATCTTATGTGACTTATTATTGGGATGTTTTCCTGTTTTATTGTTTAGGGATGTTACAGATTCTCTGCACAACTTTTTGTACTTTACATAATCCCTGCTCAGGTCATTTGCAAAACAACATCAGGAGAAAAAGAAACGGGAAAAAAAAAAAAAGTGTTATGTTATTTTACACTGTTCAAGTAGTGAGTAATGAGTTGCTTTCCTTTGGGGTCCTGCATTCAGAATCAATGGTTATACTATATTATCCATAATTGACTTCCCAGGTAATATCTCAGACGAATAAAGATTGGTATTGTCCATGAATCACATGAACCAACATAATCAGATTACTGCTCTTTAACCAAAAAGCTCTTCCACAATGCTAGAGGTAGTTCGTACCTGTGAGGTTCAGGCCTACATTGCAAAGCCTGTTGTGCAAAGTCTTATAACACCTCCAGGAGCACCTGAGAGTCAGAATTTATCTGCCAAATGTGACTTTTTTTCTACCAGCCAGTACAGCAGTGAGGGGAATGTTTTCTCCCTTGCTCCATACCGGCCATCTGTCTTGCAAGGGACAGTGATGTAGAACTGGTCACATCTTCCAAGTCCCATGAGAAAATGAAGCCAAACTGAGATCCAGATTGTCTTGATGGCAATTGACAATATGCAGAACGAACTTTTCATTTACTGTTTTCCCTGATCCTACTTGGTTTTATTGTTTTAAGTCCTAATCCTGGTCCAGGGCCACGTTGTGTCCTGAAAACACAATCAAAAATCCACCGATCCTTCTCCTTTAATTTTTCAGTTAGAAATTGCTTTCGCTTCAAGTGTTAGAATTCAGCTCCCATCTCCAGGTCTCCATTTCCTCTGCATCAACACAGCTTTTATTTTACTATCTCGTATCTTTTAAGACAACCAACTGTTTCCTCTCCATTAATCGGGTCCTTCCTTGATTCATTTTCACTCTCAGAGTTCTGGGCAATAACCCTTATTTTTTCCAAAAAGCATTTTCTAGTTTCTTGTAGAAGACTGGTATAATCTAACTGCAGTGAAACCAAGTTAACTTTGGTGGATCTACAAGCAAAGCAGAAATCAAATTTGTATCACTAAGCATTTTGAGGGCACAAGCTTTAAATTACTTATACAGCTGGAAAATGCTGCCTTTTCTGGACAGACTCCATTTTTAGCCTTATCTTTAATTCCCCATTTTAGTCTTCATGCCTTGTCATATGACACTTAGCTCTATTTACTCAGATCACATCCTTCACTCAGACATGTAGCTGAAAACCTAAGTAAATTTTGAGGAGTGCATAGAAACATTCTGTGAAGAGACATGATAAAGAATACCATTTTTCTGGCCATTCACTCCAATAGGAGCAGCAGCATCTTAACCTCCCTGAAGGTAGTTCCTTTCCCTCTCAAAACAGAAATCCATAATGACCCTGAATCACAAATCTGAACCCAAGCAAAGCCTAGTCAAAACAAAAAAATTCTGTGTTATCTGTTGATACGTTTTCCTAACAGAAAATGCAGAAATCAAATGGTTACACAAATGAGCACCTATCTTCACATATAAAGTAGACAGTCTGTTTTAAATTCTGTCTAAGCTATAAATTGCGACTTATCACTGGATTGTATTTGTTAGAAAGCCTTTGAAGTCCCCTGAATACTTTTTGTACCTTTTTGCAATGACTTCTTTTCTTCCAAAACATGTACCATATTTAACTATACTTGTTGAACTTTTTATAAGCAGTATCTAATAAATACTTAGAATTTACTTAAAGTTTGATAAATGAAAGGGAATTATATGGCAGTTACTATGAATCAGTAGTTTTAGATTAGTTTTCGAACATTGAGCTCTGCCTTGTTGAGTATCTAAGCCATCTATTATGATATCTTCTGCTAAAAGAATGTTAACACCTGATTACTTAATTTTCTAAAATTACTTCAATTTTTGCTTCCTGCCATATATCTCTGTATCACTTAATGTCATTTGCTAATTACTTCTAGCCATGTTTTCCAGAAATCTCGCATTTAAATAACTGGTTCACACAGAGATCTCTCATTTTCATGGAATGCAGTTTCTTGGCTCAAAAGTAAACTTCACAGTACCCAATTCTTACGTTGTTATGTCAATACACATATATTAAGTAGCTTTAAAATAAGTTACAAATATTGTTCCTTTATGTGTAGCATTTACCAGTTTATAAATACTATGTTTAGAAAAGAAGAAATTACCAATACACGATGATAGCTCTTGTTTTATTTTTCTTTCTGAACCGTGAAGTTAAATGCAGACTAATCGTGCTACAAAGACAATTAGTAAGGCAGCGTTTGGGAGCTAATGACTGCTCAGGGAAAGCTGACAACTTGTTCCTTGGGAACATTCAACTTGTGAGCAAAGTTGTTTATACAGGGTGGGAGACATCCTAACGTCGGAGCTGCACACAATTGCTGATCATCAATTATGGCATTTATATGACATCTGTCTTTGGAGCACACTGTATTTTGTATGCCTTTTAGCTGAAACTGACCACTTCGTACCTTTTCTCATTATTTGGCTGTCTTTTCCAGCTACCAGTCTCTCCAAAGTAAACAGTTTTCTTGTTTCTCTTGGTTTTCATATGTGATGAGATTTATTCCCAGTTGCCTCTGTAAGAAACTGAACTGATTCCAGCCGCTGTAGTTGGATTGTTTTGTTTTGTTTTTCCTTTTCTATAACTAATACTTAAAAATCAAAGCAATGTGTTTGTTTATGGGTTTGAATATCCTAGTGCACAGCTTATTCTTGAATATAAAACTGCCCACGCATGTGCACATCCAGATGCATGCCTATGGCACATATTAGCCTTTGTGCTTTCAGCAAAAAACTAATTTGAATCTGGATGTGACAATCATCACTCTTGCAAATTCAAAAGCCACACACTGAATGGATGTTATTGTTCTGTGTGTAACTTGTGCTGAGGATACCACAAATTGCAAACAGGCTACTGAGCTGTAATATCTTTGAAAGTTCTTGCTGCCGCTGTTTCTTAAAACAGGGAAAAGACCCCAACATCTAGCCATTCACTATGTCTGACTGGCCAGATCTATGGTCAGCAGTATCTCTTTTTGGAAACAAATCACGGAGAATATCATAATTAGGGGTTTCAATTTTTGTTCATGTAAATAGTCAAACTTTGGGCCCGATCCTGTTCTCAATTACTTAAATTAATTAATAACAGATGTCCAAAAAAGAGTGAAATTCAACCCTCGAGAGAATTCCCACAAGGCCCTTATGTAACTGCTTTAGAGGACTTAAGTGATGCTTAGGCCCTCTGCAAAGAATAAATTTTACCCAGAATGCTTACTACTTTGATCCTTTATATATAACTCACATTCTTAAGTTTGCACAGCCACAAAAGATCTATACAGAGCTAAATAGCCAGATCTTCAGCTGGCGTAAATTTGTGTAACTTCATTGACCTACATGGAACAGTACCAATTTTCACTACTCTGGCATAAAGAATCTCCATGGGATAGAGGTAAGTGTGTATGGTGGGTAAATGGATGAAAGGCTCTTCAGATGATGAAAGACTATATTGCTCTGGAAGTGATTTAAGTTAAACTGGAAAAAAAGCCACTCCTTTTCCGGAATAAATCACAGAGGGAGTATAATTAGGCAGTTAAATTTCTTCTCATGCAGTCAAGCTTGAACTTGCCACCACATTTGTGTAAGAAATGAAATGTTTCCCATCTCTCGGCAATATGCAAAGTTCTGCATTTAGCAAACATACGTGTGAGCTACATAAGTATATGTAGAAATTGATTTTCATCTTTTTTTTTTTTGAAGGGTATTTCTAATTTTCTGTTTTATTCTGAAGGCAAAAAAATATGACCTGGACCTTGTTCCATATCACCTTGCTGGTAATAAAGAGGGTGGATTTCTAGAACAATTTCAAGGGCTATAAAGAAAATCTCTTATTTCCTGTTTTGTGCTCTCTAGTCTACATAATGTTTTTTTTCTGAACAGTTCTGTGCTGTATTTTTACCATCTTAAATACACGATTAAAGCAGGTAATTTATGGAAATGTATGATGTAGAGTCATCTTACATCTTACGGTATTGTTGATTCTTCTGTTTGTATCTGAAATCACAGAATTGCAGAGTGAGTAGATCATTCAGAGAGCTGGTCTGCTTAACACTGCTGAGTTTTAAAACCAAGAATATTTCTATGTCATGGGAATTCTTATCCTACTGCAAGGCTGGGATTTTTTCACCAGTATTGAAGTAGTAATTGCTTTCTTTCCAGCTGTTACACATCTGTATTGAAGGCTGGGGAAACTGGCGGTGGTCTGAACCATTCAGTGTGGACAATACAGGGACCTTTATTCGTACCATTCAGTACAAGGGCAGGACAGCATCACTTATTATCAAAGTTCAGCAGCTTAGTGGAGTACAAAAGCAAGTAAGTATTCAGTCCAGTTAAGAAGAAATAACATGAATAATTTAAACTGTTACCTATTTGTGAATTAATCACCTTATTACTTTTTCTACTATTGGGATCAGGGAAAAACAAGTCTTCTAAGGGCATTTTAGGGAGTTTTTACGCTTATCTTTTACTCTTTTCTTCACTTTGTTATGGATCTTAGCATTTAAAGGCTCCATTACCACCACATATTTTACATGTTCCAGTAAACGTCCCTTTACATGGTTTATAAGTTCTGACAGTGCTAAGTTACACGATTGCTTGCATGTTTTAAGCAGAAATCATAGGTTTTTTAAGAAACTGTTCATATCTTGTACTGGATTGTAATTCAGGTCTTTGTACTGTTAAAAGACAAATGAGTAATATCCAAATTGACATTTAATAAATGGGCTGTTGTGCAGTAACTTTTCACATACTATCTTTGTAAAGAGATATGTCATAACACATAATGCTGAGGCCCTGGAGCGTGTCCAGAGAAGAGCGACTAAGCTGTTGAAGGGACTGGACAACAAGTCTTACAAGGAGCAGCTGAGAGAGCTGGGGGTTGTTTAACCTGGAGAAGACATGACAGTGTCTGCTCAGAAAGCGCTCTGCACTCAGAGACCATTACAGTAGTCTTAAAATCCAAACTAGAGCTATGTCAACCATGGGCAGTACTGCTGAGTTCAGTGGGAAAGGAAGTAGATATGTTACATGTTTCTCTGAAGCCCAGACACTGCCTTAGCAATATTTCATGTGTTTGAATGCGTAGGTTTCTAGGAAGTTCCACACACATTTGGACAATAAAAATAATGTTTTGCCATTCACTGCCTTCAGCATTGCCTGGGAAAACCTAAAATAGGGAGAATATTCTTGTACAGGTTTTCCCTCTGTAATTCAATTTTGACCTTTCATTTTTCACTATTATTTATATATCATCTGCATATTTTTGTGTGTTTTAGATCCTAATCTGTGGAAGACAAACAGTCTGTAGTTACCTTTCCGAAAGTATTGAACTGAAAGTGGTTCAACATTATATTAGTCAGGATGGAGAAGCCGTTGTTAAAGAACACATCGACTGCCTTGCAGCCAAGCAGAAATTACCTTCATACATCCTAGAAAACAATGAGCTCACTGAGCTGAGTGTGAAAGCTACAGGAGATGAGGACTGGTCTCGAGATGTATGTCTAAGTTCTAAACAAACAGAACACAGCACTGTCATTCAGGTATGACTAGACATATGTTTATGGGATACAGCTTAAAAATATCTGAGAGAACTAGGCATTTATGTTTTGACTTCTATTAGATATGATGATGAACATTATCATCCTGAAATAATTTTAGTCTAATGCTGTTGATCTCTCTACATACAGGTACCATCTTCAAAGAGTTCAATTACATTTGTGTGGTGCACAATTTTGACTTTAGAGCCCGACTCTCACGTGCAACAACGATTAGTAAGTACATTTAATGTCTCTGAATCTACATTTTCATGCCTTACATGTCATATAATAAGTTAAGACAGAAAGACCTACTTTAAAGATTTATTAGTAGCTTGTGTTAACAGTTGTAATGCTAGAATAAAATTATGCTTAAAATGTTGTGTACTTTTGGTTTTATAGATTGTTTTCAGCCCTCTTTTCATTGTAAGGAGCCATCTTCCAGACCCAATTATCATACATTTAGAGAAGAGGAGTCTGGGATTGAATGAAACACAAGTGATTCCAGGGAAAGGACAGGAGAAAGCATTGCAAAATATAGAACCTGATCTTACGCACCACCTGACATTTCAAGCCAGGTAAAATGCTTGCTTTCCTTGAAAATGGTTCATTTGTATGGAAAAGAAGGAATAATTTACACATGCACCAGAAGTTAGTTTTTTCCAAGAGTATGGCGTGTGCAGAGGAAATACAACCCACTAAGTATATGTGGCCTGAAATGATATGATAGGAAATATTATATCTGGTATAACTATCATAAGCACCTTGACATTTATTTGCTTACACAGTCCGTGGTTTTGGTTTTGAAAAATAAATTCCTAAAGGACCTTGAAATATTTTTTGAGAGTACGGAGGGTTCATAGGATCTCAGGCTCAAAGGCCACTACACACTCATAAAAAATACTTGTATATCAGTTAATGCTCAGGAACTTCTTGGACATAACTTTATGCATCCGTGATTACCATGAGAGTGTTCCTACTGCACAGTATGCTTGGAAAATTTCATTTAAGGTAACATTCAATTAAAGGTAACATTCGATGATCTGATGGGTCTCTTCCAGCCTGGTTGTTCTATGATTCTGTGATTAGTGTTACTAATGCTTGATCCGGTTGCTTAAGTGACTGAATGTGCTTCCAATCACAGGGAGGAAGATGATCCATCAGAGTGTGCCGTCCCTGTCTCAACTACACTAATTAAACAGATAGCAACTAAATCCCATCAAGATGTCAATGTCAACCAAATGCTGTCTGAGTTCTACAGCACTGCTAATCCTCCTCAGCCTGCATGGCCGTATAATAGGAAGGATTCAGACAGGTAATTTTTTGCTTAACCTTCTTCATGGTTGTTGCATTGCCTTTCCAAAGAAACTGAAATCGCGTTCAAGAAGACTACATGTGATCAACATTGAATATGTTTTCAGTAATTACATGAATCCTGTATGTAAGCCACAGAATCTGTTGCAGGTGGGAAAAATTTGAGGTCAGCCTTGGGGCTGCCCTTGATTACTCTAAGAAGATTGCATCAACAAGGATTAAAAAAAAATGGAACTGTGTATTTTTTGTGAATGTACCTTCTGTACTGCAGCTCTAGGATCTGTTGTTTATTCAGTAACTGTTTGATTACAGAAATTGGGAGTTGCTGTAGCAAGAGTTGAAAAAAAGGTGACTTTATGATTACAAAAGTCACAGATTTAGCTCTGAAGGATAGTGGTAATTCTAGTAAGGCATTTCTTTAATTGGCCAAATATAGATTGAGCTTGTGCAGTTAAAAATATATCTTTATAGGCTATATGTAGCTGGATATGTCTGACAGCATCTCAATATGTTCCAGAGTGATGAGGAGATTGTTTTTCTATTTCAAAATCAGAAAAGCCTTGCAAATTTCTGGAAATGACAGCTTCTCATTTGTAATCTTGAATCATTCCTTTGAATTTAAGTTTTTGTTTATTTGTTTTTGAACAGCGGTGAACAACTGTCCCAGTGGGATAGCCCAATGCAGGTAAAGCTGTCAGTTTGGAAACCATGTGTTAAAACTCTGCTGATAGAACTCCTGCCCTGGGCTTTGCTTATCAATCAGTCCAAGTGGGATCTCTGGCTGTTTGAAGGAGAGAAGATTGTTCTTCAAGTACCTACTGGGAAAGTAATTATACCTCCCAACTTCAAGGTAACTTTACCATTCACATTAACAGGCATAGTTCTGCTAAACATTCCAGTTCTGAAGAATGGTTATTTATCCAGGTGATTCCTACTTCCCAGTCACTCATATGATGAGGAACAGAAAAAACCAATAGAAATTTGCCATGCTGACTGAGCCACTGAGTGGGCAGCAGGACATACTAGGTAGCAGTGTTTGAAGAACATGTTTTAAAGATGCACAAAAATTGTCTGTGAGACACTGTACGAAGAAGACCTGCACGTCAACTGATTCAGCAACCTTTTCTCCTTCCTCCCAATCCAACCAGTGAATCCACAGTGTGGGCATAATGCAGCAGCCCAAGTAAATTGCTATGACAGCCAAATATAGGCTTTGACCTCTGCTGTGCTGACTTGTAGCTTGGGAAGTGTTGTCCACAGCAGGAAAGCTAACAGTCTCAAATGAATGTTTGGCTCG
Source organism: Coccyzus lansbergi (assembly GCA_033558105.1). Taxonomy (NCBI): domain Eukaryota; kingdom Metazoa; phylum Chordata; class Aves; order Cuculiformes; family Coccyzidae; genus Coccyzus; species Coccyzus lansbergi. Next base: position 778,257 of record JAUMJK010000130.1, read on the forward strand.
AGAGTGCTTTATGTCAAGTCGTTTCATAGCTTGTATGTAACCAAGAAAGTTTTGGTAATGAGATAGGGTTTACTGCATATGAGGAAGATCCTTTGGGATGCACGTCTTCCTGAATTCAGAGCTTAGTGTAGTGAATCTTCTCACATACCTTGGCTTGACTATTCACAATCTTTATTACAACCCCAATGTTCTTTATTTTTGAAAGGGTGAAAATTATTTGACACAGCAGGTTGTGGATTGCAACTGCGCAATTTGATACTTCCTGTTTGTTTTGCCATCTTCAGATTATTATCATGTCTCAGTGTAGACTCTGATCTTGATTCCACAGTGAGGATCAATCTCATATCTGCATTGTGATTTCACCTATCCTTATACTTCACATAAATAATTGGAGGGAGAAGACAAGGAGATGGGATTGACTTCACACTAGGAACTATATATATAGCACTCTAGTAGAAGTGTATTAAATGGTCATCAAGTGAAAATTGATCATTTTTTACTTGCAGGAAGCTTTTCAGGTTGGAATATACTGGGCAAACACTAATACTGTGCACAAATCAGTGGCAATTAAACTGGCTCATAATGTAACCTCCCCGAAATGGAAGGATGCCGATAACGGGGAAGTAGTAACACTGGATGAAGAAGGTTTCGTTGAAACTGAAATAAAACTTGGCGCTTTTCCTGGTCATCAAAAGGTTGGAAGAAAATTCTCATGATTTGTATCTTTATAATTTAAAAACAAAGTCATATAGCAGATGAAAACGATGTATGCAGTGTAAAAGCTCCTCCCTAGTTATGGTAATATATGTAAAACATAATGAGAGTATAAAGAATGTATGAAGTATGATTTAAAGAATTAGATTGTTAAAACCATTCTGCCTAACTCATCAAGAGAATACAGTATCTCCTGAAGAAATAATTCATGCATTATCGAGTCTTGTTTGGAAAACACTGACAGGTACAACTTCAAAAGTATGTGATATGGTTCCAGATACAAAGCGCTTTAATATAGACAGGATTTCCATAGTTAAAAAGAAAATGCCAATTCCGTAACTATATTTCAATACATTTGTGGTTTTGTTTGGGACCTCACAATCGTTCCTATTATCTTACAGTTGTGTCAATTCTGCATATCTTCTATGGTTCGACAAGGTATACAGATTCTACAGATAGAAGATAAGACAACAATAATCAATGGTACATCATATCAAATCTATTATAGACCACAGCTTTCTATTTCCAAGCCCCACTCAGGAGAAGAGGTACAGTGCTGTGGATGCTGGTTTTTTTGTCATGGGTGGTACATGCATGTTCTAATTGTATGGTCTCCACTGCAGATAGCAGAGCTTGAGCAGAAACTTTTTAGACATAATAATGTTAAAGCATTTCATATCATTTTAGGTTAAAATACAGAATCCTGGGTAAATTCAAGTCCAGTAACTAACTGTGATCAGAAATCTGGGCAAAGCAGGAGATTCTTGAACGTAGCACAATTAGTTCTGCCTGTTCTCCATCTGTTCGGGCACTAATGGCCATTTCTGTAAAATAGGCAGTGTAATCCATAGTAGCTGTCGAAATTGTTCTCAGAATTTTACTGAGTTTGTGTGTAAAAGAGGTATATTGGCCTGGCAGGCTGAAAACTTTTTGTTATCCTTTTGGGAAGATTCCAGTTGTCTGAACAAAGCTGCAGAACTAGAGGCATGCCCAAAGTTTATGTATTTCAGTGAACTGCATCAAATCGTGAATATCAGTTTTCTAATAATTGAACAGTATATTTAAGGACTAGTATACAGGAACCAAAATGTATGCATGGTCAATATATTTTAATCAACCATTTATACATATTTATTGAAGATTACAGTTATAGTAAAATATGTGGAAAGAATTCTCAGGGTCAAATTTGCTAGAGGAGTTGGCAGATAAACAAGTTTTTAAAGTTCCCTATTTCTGTATTGTTTTACTTCTGCATTAGTTTTCTTTACATCGGTATCTACATTTGTACATTGTGAATTTTCAGGCAGTCTTATGGGATTGGGAATTGGAATGATGTTGTGGCTAAAATCCATTCTTAGTTTTATATCTAAAAATGGATTTTCTTCTCACAGTTCTGTTAGTGATGTAACTTTTGGTTTTGATAGAGTTATGTTGTGGGACTGAGCATGGACTGTACATAACTGTGCTTGTTAACAACATAAATATACCTGAAGACAGAATTTGGCCAAATACCTTTTAATGCAATGGTCTTACTGCAATTTTTAGTTAGTTGTGTTCAGTTGGCTACTTGAGACTGTTCTATGCAAGATCAACATGAATAAACTCCCTGTTAGGAGTCAGCATGTCACACTACTACCATCTTTCTTCATTCCAGGACTTCCGTGCACCAGACAGTACGGTGTTCAGCATCAGTCCAGCCGGGACACCATCCGGCGAGACACTGAGCGCCGTGCCCTGCTGGGACCTGATGTCAGATACCAGTCCCTTCGTTTCAGGGACACCTCTGACTGAAAAGCGCTTGCAGCTGAGTTTCAGTCCAGGCAGCTGTGCTGGCAGTTGTGAGCTGTGGAGCCTACCAGCTGTCATTAAACAGGAGTTTCCTAGACAGAGTGTGGCAGTGCCCACAGGGGTTTGTAGTGAAAGCGGATTTTGTACCAGGTACTGTACACTGAACACTCATAAATAACAGACTTTGTGTGTTGCTATAAAGCCTCAGCCAGTAAGGAACCCTAAGACATTAATGCAATAGTCAGAGTAACACATGCCCCCCATATGTAAAGGCAAGTCTTACTTTAATTTAAAATTTGTTATCTTGTGATGGTTTTGATGCTTTTATTATAAATCGTCTAATGTTATGGCTGTGTACAAGTTGTACATTTTTTTATAATGTGTGGGCTGGTTTTTTTTTTTTACATGCATACAAAAAAAGAACATGAAAACTTTATATTTGAGATTATTGTCTTTTTAATTTGTGGATAACAGGAGCTCAAGAAGAGTGTGAAATAATACAATATGTTTATAAAAGGTAAAAATATATTTTAGTGAGAATAATAAGAGGATAATCAGGAAAAGCAGAAAAGGGATTAAGCTATTTTGAGGCTACAGCAAGAAAAGATCTCCAGGTTTTAAAGTATGAAAGATACAATGTGCATTCCACTTAGGAAAATATGCAGCCAGCTAGTTAAAAATAGCAGCGCAATGCCTTGTCAGATGCCCAACTTCACTTCTCAGACCTGATATCTGAATCCATTCATGCTTGTACTAGTATAAGCAATAAACAATCTGCTGAAATTAGAGAAGCTACATTAGTATATACTACCAACCATATGATCTTAATCTTGCCTGAAGCACGTGGTGTCATTCAGACCTTCATACGGTTCCTCTACAGAGTCTAAAAGGTGTCGTTATGGATACTAAAGATTCTGACACAGACTTCAGACTAAGAAAATTTAACAACAGGAAGAACAGGAAAGGATTCCTTATAATACTGAGTTGGGCAGAGAGGCTCTGATGTTCCTAATCAGATTTTCAGACTGTTTGGATTTTTAAAATCACCACGAGGTGAAGATTTTTAGGAATAGCTAATAGATTTTCCCATGTAGAAAGGAATTAGTGTCTATGCATGAAGATGTTTTATGCAGCTAATGAACAGAGGAAAATTTTTTCATTTTGGAAATTTATGTAGTGATGATCCTTAATGGTAATATTTGAAAGGGCGATGGCATTGTGGATCATTCCGGCTGAGCAGTCAGTTACAGATTTATGTATTTGTTAAAAATATCTTTCATGTATATCAGAGAAGTACGTGTCCAAATTCGTCTGGAAAATTTTAAAGATTTATGTTGAAAATTTGGACCTACAATCCCATGTTTTTAATTTAATATAAATCTCTGCTGGCTTGAGCTCTCATCTTGCAAACACACGTGTTCAATTTAACTCTTGAGTAGTCTCTATGAAGTGATTTCTTCTCTAATGTTGTTTTTCATGCTGTTTCCAAGTGTTCTTCTGTTTAAGTGTAATTATCAGTGGAGATCTGTATTTGTCTAAATTTATATCAGTAGCTGTGGAATTGGAACTTGATCATAAAGAATCTTACAGACGCAGGTTTTGAACGTTTTTGGTTGTCCAGGGTAACAATATGTAAAGATTTCATCCAAAATTTGTATAATCAAAATATATCTGCTTCTATTTTAGAGCTATAGCTCTGACTTATCAGGAGCATCTTGGTGTGACGTACCTAACACTCACAGAAGATCCTAGTCCTCGTATAATTATACACAACAGGTGCTCCGTTCCATTGCTTGTAAAAGAGAATTTCAAAGGTAAGTAGTAGTTAGAAACAGTGTCCTGTCTAGTATAAATTGTTTCACTAGATTGCCAATGCAAACTTGAATTCAGTATGTGTTTTAGTTGTAGAAGAACTTGATGCCCTCATAAAAATCTATCTCAAAATGAGAAACTCTGAAAGGTACTGCAGCCTGGAAGCTGTTGGTGCTAATCATGAGGTCAAGAGTATGAACATACATGGCTCTTTCCTTTTGGGTTGCAGCTGTCAAGGTAGCTTGGCTGTAGGAAACTAGTAGGCAGTGGAGTTTTGTCAACATTAGTTCAGTTCCTGTGGAGCATTTAAATTTTCTCAGATGTGCAAATGTAATACAAAACATATTGCAAAATACTAATTATGGTATATTACTATAATGATCAGTGGGACGTTATTTATGTAAATCTTAATGACAAAAAAAAGGAAAGAGACCCAAACATTAAATTCCAACTTATAGAAGTCTAATGTTTTTATTTATTAGTAATATTTCAGACAAACTTCCTTGTTTGTGTAATAATAGGTGAGTTTTGATTTCATACAGGTTTTAGAAAGCCTTAATCTTGTATATTTTATAAAATTCCAGATACACCAAAGTTTGAAGTTTATTGTAGAAAGATTCCAGCTGAATGTTCAGTTCACCATGAACTTTACCACCAAGTCTCCAGCTATCCGGATTGTAAAACAAGAGATTTTTTGCCCAGCATTCTTCTGAAAGTGATATCATCCGATGGATTAGTAAATGAATGGAGTGATTTTGTGGACATCAACAATCAAGGAACACAAGTAAAGCATTATAAACTATTTCCTAGTTCACTGCATAATTGATTGTCTCCCTGACCTACACAGTATATTGTTCCTCTGGAATAAGTATATCTGTTATGTTGGTTTGTGAAGTTTTAGTTAAATCTTGGGAGCACTCCTTCCTAAGTCCTTTCCTGTAGAAAGGAATATGGATTTCCTTCTTCACTGGCTGTTTTTAAAAATAGTGAGATAAAAAGTCCAGGCTTTCTAGTGCTGACTTTTTTTTAATCAACCTCGTATCCCCTGGAAAAATTAGTCCTGGAAATTTCTGGCTCTGGAAATCCCGCAGGATCCAGGAAAACCCTTCTGATTTGTAACTTAATTATCACTGGATTTTTATCTTTACATCTTGTAGGAATCACCACTGTCATTCTCCCTCTGTGTCTTCACAGAAGCTGTGCATGTCTTTCTAAAACAAAACATCCCCCCCCCTTTTCTTTCCTTCTGTTGGTTTTCCTCCTGTTTTGAGGTAAATGAAAACTTCCTTGAGTGAAGTAGTTCTTTTTGATGGGAATATTTTCCATCTTTGAAGTCATTAGTTTACATGGAATCAACGTAAACTGCTTGACTCTTTGAAAGAAATACTGGTTTCAGATGTTTTCCCTGGGGACCAATCACAAAATGCTCTTGATTATTGAGTGTTATGTTATATAGCAAGTAGTTCAGTTTCATTCAGCAAGCCAGTCAAGCAATGCAAGGTTTCAAATTTCAGTCATTAATGTTATGCCAGACCAAGGTTCTTTATAAGTATCTGGCTCCTAGAAGGAATTAGATGCTAAGACAACATTTGGGCATCATTGTCTACTTCAAGAGCTCTTCAAATAAAAAGTGTAGCCTTCTGTTATTGAAGTTTTAGGATTTACATGTAGAATATGTCCCCAGGGTTTCTTAGTCAGTCTTTATCATAGGCGACTATAAATATAAGTAAATAAGGAATATGCTAATAGCTTTACATACAACTCAGTTCAGATAGTGAAATAATTGGAATTTAGAAGAACTAAAGTAATTTGTACTCTTTCTAGCTGGCCACAGATAAGTACTTCTTATTCTGTGAGAACGAAAATTTTATCAACAAGCTAAAATTTTGATAATTGCCTTTACAATCAGAATAATCTGAAATTGGAATTAAAATGGTTGCTCTTTAAGAATGATTAGGGTGTTTTAGAATAATGCGGGTATATTGAAAATTCAGTAGATACCCATTTTTATCCAATTCCGTCTTTTAGGATTATGAATCTTTTTCTGATAAGCAAAAGTTTAAAACCAGCATATCAAAATTAGAAATTCCCTTACATGTAATTATGAGAAGAATAAAACATAATTTGATTAAACAAAATTTATCACTATGAGTTTATTATAAATAGTGCAATAAGAATCAGTTTAAGTGCTGATCCTACTGAACTCTCAAGTACTCTTCCTTGTAAATATTCTTCAAGACAAACACCAACTGTTTATTTTCCATGTGCTATCCTATTATCTTTGCTTTATTCCTTGACTTTACATTCCTTTCAGTTACAGCTTCTGTCTTTACAGTCTAGCAAATGGTTGTGTTGATAATAGCCCTACAAGAAAACAGAAGCTATCTTGTTCTTGCAAGGACTGCTGCAGGCTTTCCAAACATTTAAAGACTTAATCTTTTGTATTCTTGAAAAACACAAAGCTTGATGGAAATATTACAAAATTAAGCTCCAAAAGCAGTATACCATTTATTTAAGTAGGATATTTATTACTAAGGACAACTTGTTTTGAATGAATGCTTGCACATCAGTAAGATGTAGCCCCATCTTGCTTGTGAAAGTGTTCTTGCCAAACCAGTTTAGATGACTTGAAAATGCGTTCAGTTGTTAAGCAACTCTTCGTGAATCCAAAATGTGACTTTTTTTTTTAACCTTCGTGTGTTTTGCATCATGCTATCAGCCATTCATCTAACCAGCTCTGAGCTAGGACATAGCAATATAACATTAATTTAGGAGCTTTTTCCAGAGGAGAAGGTAGGATTTTACAGAGCTCTAGAAATATGCCTTTCTCCGTAATCCAAAATCACAAATTAAAATTTCTTATTTATTTTCCTTATTTACAGAGGAGTTTTTTATTTAAATGGATTCAGGTATACAGGTAAAAGATGAAGTGCAGATTTCATCTTGCTGTACAACAAGTACTTTTAAGTATCAGAGCTGCTATTTTCTAAGTACTGAAATCTGTTTCTATTTTTCCTAAACGATATCATGATTCAAGTGAAGGATCTCAAGTAGAAGGCAGTAATTCAGAGTATGATGTTAAAAATAGTAATTTCAGTAGCATTTCATATATTTCTAACTCTCCACTAGATTGTATTCTTAACTGGCTTTGGCTATGTTTATGTGGATATTACCCATCGGTGTGGAACAATAGTCATAACCTTGGCCCCAGAAGGAAGAGCAGGGCCCGTCGAGATCAACCTCAACAGGTATATAAAGCACATAAAAGATGATAAAAAGCATTGCCAAACAGTGCTCAGAGGTCAGTCAGCTTTCTAAGTGTTAACTGACTTACAAACTTTAGTTTATTTGTTCATGTTGTTTAATACTGCTGCATACTCTGTGGCGTAAGTTTAGACCATATGTTATACTTTGTATATCACAGTTAAAACAGGACAATCTAATATCAAAAGTCCTGTCACTTAAGGGTAAACATTTGATGTCTGATACAAAAAGAAGTCCTGAATTATTTATTGGGGGGAAAAAAAGACATTTTCAATCATAATTAATTTTGAGCGTGTTCATGAGTTTAAAATTTATTTAGCTGGGTCATATCATCCATTATTGTACAAACTCTCATGAAAATTAGTAGCAAGTTTGATATGCAGTGGCTGTAGAAATAGTCTTATAGTCAGTAATTAACCGTACTTGATTAAAACACTCTTCTTTAGACTTACATACAAACCACAATCTTGTGCTCAGCTCCATTCTAGTGTAATTATAATACCTATTTCCAAGATGCAGAATGCCTGGCCTCCAGCAATGCTGTTACAATTAGAATGGAATTTGTTGTACTGGTTTTACTTGCACTGTAATTAAGTATTAATCCCCAAGAAACTGGTCATCAGTATCCCACTTGTCGTGGCAATGGGCAGTTAACACTGGAGGAGGGAGAGGCCTTCAATGCCACCAACATAAAAACGCTGTGGTGGCTTCGTGGGAGGGCACTCACTGCATGTGATGTGAAATGAATTAGTAGTAGCTCCCAGAAAAGATTGTAACAACTGAGGTTGTATGTGAATTATGATGAAATTGTACTTTTTGTCTACTTTAATATCTAGTTCTGTGCAAATCCAGTGGGGAATTACTGTGTATATAGACACATTCATGTCCAAACTGCCCAGTTAACAGAAACCTGGTATAGATGTGTAATATCCCATTTTTTAGAAGATCTTCTGGTTGGTACCCACAGTGGTGTTTAAGGCTGCCATATCCCATTAACATTAATGGCACTTGCACAGTCAGTTTCCCGTGTATTACAGAGAATGTCTCCCCTGATAGCTTTTTGAGAAAGTAAGATGCCAGGTGAAGGAACAAAACTTTTTTCTCCCTCCTATCTAGAAGTCAAGAGAAGACACTGTCACTGAAAATGTTCATCAGTCAGTTAAGCCTTGCTGCATTTGACGATATTACAAACCACAAGGTGTCGTCTGAACTTCTGCGTCTCACAGCAGACAACATTTTCCTCCACATGGCCCCAGCCAACAGCTACCTGAAACCCCTGTCACAGGACTTCCAGCGGGATGCCATAGAAAGCCTCCCACAATTTCATAGTCTCCAAGTCTATTGTGAAGACTTGCAACTGGACAATCAGCTGTACAGCAAATCCAATTTCCATTTTGCAGTCCTGCTGAGCCAAGGAGAGAAAAATGAGACGGTGCAGTGGACCAGAGTGAACAACCTCATTGTTTGTAACAAAGACTTGGAAAGCTATAAGGAAAACTGCTTTATAAAACTCTGCATTGCTTTTTCTGAAGAAGAGAATTTCATGTTTCATGTGAATGACCTCAGCTTTGAGCTCAAACCAGCCCGGCTATACGTGGAAGACACCTTTGTTTACTACATTAAGACTTTATTTGATACATATCTTCCAGAAAACAAAACCACTTGTCAATCCATTAATATTTCAGATACTACCCTCGTACTGCCTGAACAAGTGAGAGAACATGCAAAAGCTTTAGTCAAGCCAGTGAAATTGAGAAAATTAACAATACAACCTATTAATCTCCTTGTCAGTATTCATGCTTCATTGAAACTGTATATAGCCTCAGACCACACCCCTCTCTCCTTCTCTGTGTTTGAGCGAGGACCCATCTTCACCACTGCCAGACAACTCATCCATGCCTTGGCCATGCATTATGCTGCAGGAGCACTTTTCAGAGCAGGTCAGTACTTCTCCGTAACATGTAACATCTTTATTAGGTACCCGGATTCTGTGATTGCCTCTCAAGCTGAATAACCTAGATATTAGCTATACGATTATTTTTTTACTCAAACACTGTGTGATAATGGTATTTTCAGACACTTTTCATGCCCTGCCACATGACAGAAAGGAAATAAAATGGCTGAACAGACACCAGTGAAGATTTGTAAAGTTGTGTTAAGCATTAGCCAGCCACCTGTAGGCTTTACAAAAGCCTGAACGCAGCATAAAAATGTATTCTAGCTGGCTTAGGTTTTGTCATTTTATATTATAGCGCTAGTCAGAATCTAGCCGCATTCTTAACATAATAAACTCCCCAAAACTACATTTTATCAAATTATTCAGCATATTGCTCTGCTTTCAGAAGTAAATTATAGCCCTGAATGTTGTTTTGTTGTTAAAAGTCCTTTTGGCTGCAGTTTATGATGAGGAATCTGTCTTTCTTCATACAGCCTTCATGCTAAACTGGCACACAGATGTTTGTTGTCCTTTGATCCAAGAACTATGAAGTTTGCTGTGACTGATTTTTTCCCATATAGGATCAATAGTGAGCAATTAGTCTATTGGGTTAGCAGGTACATTCTGTTTCCCATAAATATTAATTTAGAAATAATGAAATTTGTTCTGTGCTGTGTCTTATCATGGAATGGAATTTGTACCCGAGACAGGAGGAAGCTCCTCCAGGATCACGCACAAGTGAAGTACTCCACACTGAAACATGAGATTTATTTTCCTACAATATAATGGTCATATTTTCTGAAATTCTGATGCTGCATCCATTTGTGCCGCAAGCATAGCTGCGGTCTGATGTCTGTGCATGGTTTCCAAATTGTACACATGCATTTCAGGTATTTATAAACAAAGAACTGTTGATCTGGTCTTTCGCTGTGTACATACCTGATTTGCATAGCTCATTGTGCAACTGTGCACCAGAACTTTGTGCATAAATTTATTATTTTCTTACATTACTTTATTTGCAAAGTTTGCAGGTCTTTTTCTTTTACTATTTGTTTGAATTTGTTTTACAGTCAAATCCCATAATACAAAAGAGGAGATCTAGTGTCTTGCTCATTTAGAGTAAAACTGTGGTCAAATGTGTTTCACAGTGTGAGTGTTTCTCCCCCCAACTCGCTAGAAGTGGTGATACCAGTCATGATAGACTGCAGCAGGAAATTGGGGTTATGCTGGCTTTTTATCCACAACATCCCAGGTGAGGCACATATGCTAGTGAGGGATTCTTGAGCCTGGTCTGCACCTTTCTTCCCATGCTACCCTTTAACAGTGTACAGCAGCCCACAGGCCACCCCTGGCTCTGTGCTTGTGATGTAGGTGAAATCAAGCAAGTGTAAATATTAAGAAATAAGATTCACTTCAGTGGAACTTCTCTTCAGGAGAATGCACAAGCATATATTTAATTACTACTTAAATCTCACTCAAAGCAGTAAAACTAAAAGCTGTTTTTTGAAAGGGGATACCATGATTAAAATGGTGAATTGTGTTGATTAATGTTCGCTTGTTTAAAGATGATGCTTTGTTTTGAAAATTTTGTGACACAAACTTAAGTAGGAGGGAAGAATAAAACAAAAAAAGTTTTATAAGTTCTGCAAACCCCAAGTCCTTTCCTCACCATGAGGTGAGTTCAGTTCTGGGTCTCTTATGTGTCTTCTAACCACATAAATTTGCAAAACAAGGGGTTATTTGACCCCCCCTCCTACTCATCACTGCCTCATGCATAAATTATTGCAGCATCTGCACAAACAGCATTCCCATACTGTTATGCCTTATGCTCCAAGCAGGATGTAGCCTCATTTTGCCCTTAGCTGTGTGCAAGACCATTACTGCCCTGTGAGAGGAGGCAGGATTTGCCCTAAAGCCTGCTAGGAGTGTATCAGGCTGCCTCAGATGTTGCAAAGTAGTGGCCAGAATCCATGTCTCATAAGCAATGACTGTGCCTGGAGAGCTCTGCTCAGGTCAGCTGATTAGCACTGCTTGCCTCAAATTAGTAAAACCTGCAATGGAGATCTCCCATCCTTTTCTAATTAAGTTGGCTTCTATTTAAAAGTTAATAAAATTCTATTTAAAAATATTACTGGTATCAGCTAGATCTAACCCTGTAGTTGCCTATAATGAAAATACAGTAGCTCTCTGCTAATATAGTCATAGTAATTTCATATTAGTGCATATAATTACTATGCATACTTTGGGAAATGGTAACCTGGCATGATACTGTATGTCTGCAAAGTAAAATGCAACAGAGAGTTTGTGAACTGAGTAACTATTCCTGAGTTGTCATTTTCCTAATCCCAGTTTACTCTCATGCCTTGCTCCTTGGGTTGGGTGGTCCATGCTGGCTGCGAGGAGCTGTTAGTTTTGTTCCAACCAAGAAGGGTCACCCTTGCTGCAGGTTGCACTTTCCTCCCATGTGCTCTCCTAGAGTGAGCGTGCTTCTTCCAGAGCTTCCTCAAACTAGCGGCCTGTAGGCCAGGGCCATAATACAACACTCCATCCCTGGAATACCAGGCTGCTCCTCAGCTGGGTGTTAACAGGTTTCATTTCTGGTTTTAATCTTATTTTCATTCCTGAACAGGTTGGCTGGCCAATTAGGGGAGTGGAGTTGGATCCTCTCGTGTACCAGCCTGGTGTCTGCAGTGCAGTTAGCCATTAATCCACAGTGTCATGTAGCCCCTTTCCATCGCCTTATGCCTTCCCGTCACCACCTCAGGGCAAGGAATGCAAGGACATTTAAGGGGGAGGGAAAAAAAAAAAACCCCTAAACTGTTTCTAAGGAATTATTGCAACATTATTGATCGGAAAAAGCAGAAAGAACATCTCTTCCATCTATGCACGCCTCTCTACCCTTCCAGCTTTTCATCACTTCACACAGTGGCAAGGATAATTTGTCAAAAATACTACAGTGAGGCAGTCACAGGCCCAGCTTGGAGCATTGGCTTCCCCTGGTCCCTGCAGGGAAGGACTGCAAGGGGCACGTTCCTCTCCAGGGCAGGCACCATGGGGCCACAGCACTTGCTGCTGCTCTGCTCGTCACACTGCCAGTAGCACTTGGTATTTGTTTTCATAGTCAATCCCACCCTCTCCCTTATGTCCACTATGGTTCCCTCTTTTTATACTACATGAACTGGAGTCCTCAACCTGCCAGGGCTGAAATGTGGGACAGATTCAAGAATAATAGATTTTCCGGGAGCTTACAATGATAGTATGAGATTAATTCATTTCATATGAGTAACATTTTCTCTTCTGTTTGGTTTCATGATTCAGCCCCCCACAGGAGTGACTGGGAGGGGTTACTAGAAAACAAGAAAAGCATCTGGATAGCAGGAGTTTGCAGGGATGAGGTGGGAATGAGGAGGGCAGTGTAGCTCAAGGGCCCTCGGTGGGAGAGTAGGAGGTCAGTTTGTCCATCTTTCAGTCTTCTATCCCTGTTGCACCTTGTGTGGCTCTGTCAGTGCCAGTTAAAATTCCTGATACTGGGGCTCAAAGACCAAGTAGTTCCCACCTAGCGTTTATTGCCATTTCTGAATCGCAGTCTCTAGGCTGCCGAAAAAAAAAATATGCAGCACTATTTCCCTAATAAATCTGCTGCCAACCAGCCTGAGAAAGACAAGACCTGCAAACAGCTTTCCAGCAACAGATTGCTGCGCACTTGGCCATCCAGCAAGCTGCTGGCAACCCTGCGTTTATATAGGAAACCAGATCTGCAAATGCCTCTCCTGGGATATGCATAAGGAATACTCCCTTATGAGTAACCTAATGAGCATGTAGATGTCATTGCTGTTTACACAACTGTACTGAGAAAAAGACATTTGTCTGGCTTTCGCTGCACTCTGAAAGAAAATGATCAGCTTAGAAAGGTTGGACTGGATTTAAAATAACTTCTTAAGCACTTGTCAAAAATCTGCATCCCCTTCCTAACACTCCATCAAGCAATTGACCTCCACGCTCCGGTAAAGCAGTACATTGTATCAGTGTAAACTCCCTATCACAATCCTATCACATAAGGATGTGAAATCATGGAGCTGCCTTATAGCGTCTAAAACCAACTAGCAATCCGAACTTGTGGTCCTGTTCCTCTGTAGCTGTGAGGCTTTAGCATCTGCCTCCCTAGCACACTTTTAGCAGAAATACGGGAAGCTCCTGGAAGGAAGTCATTCTAAAGCTATTTGTGAGTTTGCCAAAAGGATTTCTTTGATTTACGAAGTATGAAAGATTGCCATTTCTGAATTCATAGTGGATGAGTTATTTCCCGTGTTTTGCTCAAAGGAAGTTCATAATGTGATGAATTCTAGTGTGAAAAAGAGAATTAAGGAATAACCTTTTCGCAACTGCTGCTTCTGCAATTTTTGCAGCCGTAACGTGTCTTGTTTCTCCAAACAGGCTGGGTTGTCGGATCGTTGGAAATTCTCGGAAGCCCAGCAAGTCTGGTGAGAAGCATAGGGAATGGCATAGCTGATTTCTTTAGACTCCCCTATGAAGGGCTGACCAGAGGCCCAGGAGCATTTGTCAGTGGAGTTTCCAGAGGAACCACATCATTTGTAAAACACATTTCCAAAGGTAGCTCTTTCACTTCATTGCTCGAACTACTGCTTTGTTGTTGTGCATTGCTAAAGGATGCGTTAAAAGTTTTAAACAGTATTGCTTGCAGCTTTGTTTGACCTGCTAGGCTGCAGCAAAGTGCTGGGAGGGTAACGAAGCTCATATATAACATCTTATGTTTTAAACAGATCACCACTTAACTACAGCGAGTAAGAATGTTTCAGAAACTTCAGAATTTTAAACCTCCCAGTGGGAAATGGAGATTGGCTCAGCCAGTATTTCATGTGATAACTGCAGAAATATTAAAAGTGTTCTATACTTCTGCTAACCATCAGAAATTCTACACTGTGTCACCTCATCATATTTATTATTTCTTTTTTCAAAAGTAAAAAAAAGGTAGATACAGTTGTCATAACTGTGTAAGTACGTGGATAGGTTTTGACAGCAGGGCTGGGCTGGCCTGAGAAGAGGCACAGCATTTGTGTTGCAAAGTCTGTGTAAACAGTGCCATCGCGTGGCTTCAGCGCTGGGAAGACACCATGGCTGCCCCAGCTGCTGCTCAGGGCTCCCTCAGGACACTTCTTCCTGGGCTGCTTCTGTAAATATTTGTTTACCTTTCCATCATCTCCTCCTCCATCTGAGTTTGCCTTTCAGAAGTTTGGGAACTGGGTAATGATGTTTGGATGAGTTGTTTTTTCCACTGTCTGGGCAAACCAGGTGCAGACTAATGTAAAAGGCGTGACGTGGACTGTAGATGCAGCGTGGTGATGCTTAACAAATAGTAAAGCATTCTACACATGGGCAACTTTTCAGTTGATTTGCTATTCTGCTCCTAAGCTCATTATTTCAGTGAGACAGAGAATGTCTCTGTGTTTTAAATTAAAGCATTTCATAGAATCATTTTGATCCAGACCCAAATGCATATCTCTGTGTATTTAGGTACACTGACGTCAATTACCAATCTGGCAACAAGTCTTGCTCGGAATATGGATAGACTGTCACTGGATGAGGAGCATTACAACAGACAAGAAGAGTGGAGAAGGCAGCTTCCAGAGAGCCTGGGAGAAGGACTGAGACAGGGGCTTTCTCGTTTAGGCATTAGCCTTCTAGGTAATGTACTATTAAATATCAAGTTGAGTGATAATACTGTTTTCTGATCTGCTCACCAGCATTTTCTATGTGTGAGTTGTAATTGCAAAATCTGTTCGTTTTGGTGTTTTCCTGTGAAAAAGCCTTACAATACATATAAGAGATACTATTTCTTTGCATCAAGGTTTAGTGACTTTTGTATATGGTTTTTTTTGCTGATAAAATAATTGCAGATAAAGAACAAGTTTGCACTTTGTGAATTAATAATTTCATTGGTACATGATGTATGAATAATTCTGCAAAAGAAAAACCTGCCCAGGGTGACTTGTAACTAAGTCAGCACAAAGATGTCATCACGTTGTAGTTTACTTTCAGATGAGTTATAGGAATGCCTTCCCAACCTGCTTGGCTTTGCTGCACTGTAGATATTGGCGATTCTTGATTTTGTTTGAAAACCACTTGAACTTGGTGCAGATGTTAAGAAAGCTTTGATGAGGAATTCTGCTTTAAGAAAGACACCCATATCATCCTGATTCAGTGTAATTCTGTTCCTGAATCAGCCGTTTCACAGTTGACCCTAAAAATTTGAAAACTAACCTGTAGTGGAAAAAAAAAAAATCTTTGCAAGAAGTTTTGCAGTGAGGATTTCTAGGTTGCTTCTACTTGTCACACAGCAAAGGAATGCAGAACTGTATTGTTTGGCAGAGTTCCTCAGTTCATATTAAAGAGTATGAATCCCTTAGAGATCAAAGTGACCAAAAGCAGTCCAGTGCAAAAGGTTAGAAGAGCTGAAGCTTGAAAGGATTTGTCCTCTTTCTTAATCTTCAGTAGTGTACACAACTTCTAAATTTGCAACCGCAACCCTGAAAGCCCCAAAGAGGAAGTGGTAAAAATGTTACAAGTGTGGGTTAAGTTACTGGAAATTATTTTAAGCAATAACATTAGATGATGTGAAGCACTGTCATTTGATGATGCCTGTAAACCAGCAAGCAAGTATCCTGGGAGAAATGTGCACAAAGGAGAAATTTCATATATTAGTAGCTTCTATCCCAATAGTAAGCTGTTACTGGTGTTGCAAATCAAAGGCAGTTCGGAGACAGTTTTGGTTTTCCTTCTTGTTTTATTGGGCTAAGGGCAGTCAGGTTGAGTAGCTGGATGAAAGGTTATACTTTTTTTAAGCACTGTGTCAGCCTGGTGTATGTGTGCTGGTGAAGTGGTTTGGTGACCTTGTTTCAGTTATTAATAAGACAGCAGGATAATGTGTTGGCTGTCCCATTCACCGGCACAGCGGGTCCCTTTTCTGAGCATCGGCTGTACAGCCTGAATTAAAGAGCAAAATTTTGTAGCTTCAGCTGGAGCAAGGCAAAGTTTAGGCTGTTCGGGAAAGCTGGGAAATTGTAACATGCCTGCACAAATACGCAGTCCTGTGCCTCCCTGTGCACAAGGCTTCATTTGTTCACAGGAGCATGCCCGAGTTAAAAAACAAAACCAAGGGAAAAAGAGATAGAGTTTCAGTGTCCCTGATTTCCTAAGAAATCAAACTTTAAGTTAGAAACTAAGAACTTGATAGTAACATTTAAACAGAGCTCCTCCGTAAGCTGGAATCTTGTTCTTACTCCTGCTGTTATTATTTAGAATTTCCTCCCTGCTTTAAACCTCCGTTCTCAGCGGCAGAGGCAACGAAGCACCCAGATAAATAACTACGGTTACTGTGTAGCTGGACTCAACAAGTATGGGACCTCTCACTAAAAGAGGAATCAGAAATAGTCAAATGAATTTGTATCAGGCATGATTTTTTTTTAGTCTGATTTTGAAAAAGCAGATTTTCTCTGTAGGTACAGGAGTATTATTGTTAATCGTGCCAAGACCTAAATTATTAATAGACTTACATCTGTATTTTCTCAAGCCCATCAGAAAGCTGTTTCTGTCCTGATCATTTAGTTTAATCATTAGATAAAAGAATATCATGGCTTCCCCAAAAAAAAAGAGTTGTAGTTGAAGGGAGGCAGCACCGTGCTGCTTTCTTTCACCAGCACTTCAGAGTGAACTTGAACATTTTTACTGTAAAAGCACTTCCAGGTTCTTCATACATAATGAAATGGAGCTGCTGTGTTATGTTACTTCACAAAGATGAGTTCAGATGAGCACAGGAATGCAGAGAACGATGCCTCTCTGAATCTGTAATTTCTGTGACTTTCTAACTGTAAAATTGAGAAGTGTGAAAAAGATTTCTAGGACAGTGACAGTACTCTCATGTTTGCAAAAGCTATCTGACACATGCAAGTAGCTTAAAGAACTGCAAATGCAGATTTCGTGCCTAGGCACAGGCATGTAAGAGCCCTCAGTTCGCCAATACATGGCGGTATTTGTGGAGAAAGAAGAGTTGCATTTCTGATTTTTCTGAAAATCTGGCTCATGGTGGCCCTGATTCAGCAAAGCACTTAAGCACGTGCTTAAGTGCTTTGCTGAATCAGGGCCAAAATCATGTACTCTTTCCTCCTCCTCAGTGCAAGTTGTTCCCTGTGGTACAATCTTAAGTGCTTTGTCCTCTCATTTTAAATGACTCAAGCACTATCAGGGTGTTGTTTGATTTGATTGCTATCTTTGGCTGGCTGTATCTTCTTTTCTAGTCTGGGGGAGGCTTCTGGGTCATTGTAGTAATATTTGCACATGAGAAGAAGCTAAAGTTTGATAGGTGTCTTTCTTCTTTTATAAGATTAGACAAAAATGCAGTGCAATTGTATTTTGGATATTTAGATGATCAGCATTCCCCTCCAAGGTACTATCTTTTGCATTTTGCATTACAACGTCAGAATAACAATTTATAACCATGGAAAAAAAGAATACTAAAACTATACAATTTTTTTTCAACTGTCGGTCCTACTGAAAAATATCATGTTGAAGTTGGCAAGTTGAGCATTTATGAACAACCAAAAAGCTGACAACTATTAGAAAAACCTTTTTTCACAATGGCAAACATGCTCAGCATTGCAGTTACTCCTTCCTGCTTTTGGGGAAAGTGAATTGATAGTAATTCTGACTGACAGTTTGACTGTGCTGCCAGAGAAGGTAAAATCTGTATTTCAGAAGTTCAAGCTTTTGTTACTAAGGGTGGTGGTTGTTGTTCTTGCTGTGCAACAGTGAATCAGGGCCACTCTACATCTGCCTAGACAGCGTGTGCTGTTCAGCACATTAATTCTGCAAATTTATTAATGCACACCAACAGGTGCTCTTTTCTTCTACCTTTTTTTTTTTTTTGTGATGTTTGCTGTGATGAGACAACACTTCAGCCATATTTAGGGTATGAAACACTTGTGGCAATCCTGAAGGACAGCAGAGAAAGAAAAAGGCAGCAGAATGGTTTCAGCTTGACTGGCTTCCAGCTTCGTGGCAAAGCATGGCCAGTTCTTCCTGGTGGGGGATTTCTTCCAATTATTTCTTAGTCTGAAAGAGTTTGTCAAAAGCAACTAAAGCTTTGCTAAGTTCCAAAAGCTGCCCTACGTTCACCAAACACTGCCAGTCTGTGCACAGACAAGTTGCTGCCCATAATCAAAATCTTCTTGAAGTAATACAGTGATATGCTCTGAACTGTCTGAATTTTGTAGTTATCAAAGTATCTTTTTTATGGTTACTGAGCAACATGTATTAACCAGGGTGCACCAGAGCTGATGTTTAGCAGATGTTATGGTGTTGCTGGAACCTTTTTAGTCCAGTAATGGAAGAATATGTTTTTGTTTTGTTGCTTTAGTGTTTAATTTTATTGAGGTTTTCTTTATGCATACATACTGTGTGTGTACATATGTGGACATGCATATAAAATTGAATGCTTAGGGTAAGGAAGGAAAGGAAAATGGAGAATGGTTTCATTTAAAAAGAAAAAATAATGGGCAAGGGACATTACAAAGAAGGGGCCAGGACAGCAGTAGTACCTCACAGCTGTCTCTAGACTGTGAGAATGAGAGTGGGAAAGGAGGGACCATTACATGTTCATAGCGCTCTGCTTTTCTGATACCCTGCTGAAGCCTGGGGGTAGAGACCTTCTGTGGTAAGTCCATGCAGCATGATAATCCTGATACTAGCTTTATGTCAGAAAAAAAAAATCACAGGGGTACTAAGAGACATCTGCTTGGTGCAGTTTCTGATGCAAGAAGATGCAGTGCACCTCACAGGTGTGTCACCATTATCTCACTGCTGTTGGGTTTTGGGGTTGCCCAACTTTTGACCTTTTGGGTTTTTTCCCTTTGGCCACTTATGACATACACAGGAAAGATGCTGCAGAGATCTGACTTCCTCATGAAAAGGTGGTAGGGCCAGCTGGTCTTTAAGAAGAGGAGTAAAGGTTTTAGTTTACTGTGTGATTCGCGGGCATGACTGCAGCACATGAATGAGTTATATCAATAAGCTGCAATTTGAGATAAGAGATTGGAAAGGCTGAGGAGAGAGGGAAGATCATTGATTATATTTTTTGTAAGTAGAAACACAGGACTTGCAAAAGGATTTGAGGTATGAAAGGGCAATGGCTTCACAGAAAAGTTCAGAGCATGCATGAAATAGCAGAATAACAGAAAGTGTGGAAGTACTAAACAACTGGCTAATTAAGCTATATATTATTTGAGGTACTATATAAATAATCTTATATAACACAGTCACAGCAGTTTCCATTCTGTTTCCTTGTCCTCTGGGCCCAATTCCAGCTGAGAAGTGCCTGGAGCATTCCACAGGTCCTTTGGAATAGGCTTTTATTTATTATTACCTTATAACATTGCTCAAGTGCATTGCAGTAAATAATTTACTAGTGCTAGGACTTAGGTGGATTACATTTAATAAGGCAATAACTTCTGTTCTGAAAGTGCAGTTGTTGTGGATGACCTCAATAGATAGGGTGAAGGAGGTCACAGGGTAACATAATACTGTAACTTAGCAGAACACTAAGTATTGTGTTCTGCCTTCGAATGCATCACAATTGTACAAAACAAAAGACTGGATGAATAATCCAAATTGTGTAATGCGGTGTTGGGATATTATTTTAGTCCAGCAGCAGGAGCAGCTGAAAGGTACTAATGAAAGAGAATTCTATTGAAAATTGTCTCATTTCCATGGTGTGGCATTAAGGAAGCTTCAGGACCTCTGCCTTACAAAGGGTGAACCTTCAGCTGCCTGCTCAGCTTCAGTGACAGAGCTCGATAAAAACTGTGAATCACATTAAAAATAGACCAGTATTTTCTGGGTAAACACTGTACATTTGTCAGTAAGGGGTGCACATATAGAAGCTGGAAGCAATCTCTCTAAGAGGAAAGGGAGGCATTTATGGGGGTTGCAAGTTCCTTGAATTGCTGATAGATTGTATCCCAGGGACAAGGATCTGGATCTCTGCTGCATCTCATCCTCGTCTTTTCTTTGGATGGAATACCAGTGTACAAGTACAAGTAAATTAGTTCTTGTTCAAAGTCAGCAACTTCTCTCTGTTTATCCAGTAACAGTAAATAAAACCATCTGAAAACTGGTTAGCAGCTAGCTGACTAGGGCATGCCACACTGGTAAACACGTGGGGCCAATGCCTTCGTTGTGACTGTCTGAATCTGTGGAATTATGTCTGGATTTCCTTCTATATAGAAAGCACAATCTTCAGAGATGTCTGAATTGCAGTAAAAATGCCTGGTTACTGAAGTGACACTTGATCCTACTCCTTAAATAATTGTTTTATCTGATAGTTGCAGCTGAAGGTGCAAACTGAAAGCTGGCCAAGGAGCCTGCAAACTTGCTTTTCGCTGAGCAGAGAACCTCAGATCAGGCAGACCGTTTTCAAACTGATGTCGCTTTGTCCAGTCCTTGTATTCTTAGTGATTTCCAAATAGGTTATCAATCAAAATTACAATAACTAGAGACATGTCTGTGGTTAAGTGGCTAGAGTAAACTCAAGATCAAAGAAATGTACCACCTCACATACCTGTTTACATTTAGGAAGATTTAACTTGGAATTCTCGGTTGATGCTAAAAGCTGGGAAGGTCACTGTATCACTTGTAAAAGTTTGACCCATGCGCATTAAAGTAAAATATGATCGTTTTCACAAAAAAGAAACAAAAAGTCTCAAAGTCTAATTCTGCTAATCTTAGTAATATATCAAAAGTTGCATTAGCTTATGAACATTTCTGGCAGTGGAAGAGGATATAAAAATGATCTATTGAATACAGGCAGTTTTTATTCTCATGAAGTCAATCTCAGGCTTACACGAAAATCTCATCTCCATAACAGCTCAAATCTTCTAAATGGGTGGGTTGTATTCTGAGCCCGGCACTTCAGAATTGCCACACAGAACTAGCTAAATTAAAATAGCTCAGCAAAAGCACTTTGTGAAAGTAGTTGAAAGATGAAAGTACACTGTCAAGTTGGTGATCTGAATGTTTAAAAAAGTTAAATACATTAAAAAAAGGAAGTTGAGATTTAACTTAAACTACAGCTAAGGTATTATTTAGCTGATCGGTCAGATGCTAAATAGCTGTGTAAAAAGACTAGGGTACAGTCTGTAATCCAAGTGACATTCAGGTCCAGTAGTAAGATTTCCTCTTATTCTGGGATATTAATCTTCACTAATTACTAGGGACTTCTGCTTTTTCAGGTGCAATCGCTGGGATTGTGGATCAGCCGATGCAGAATTTTCAGCGAGTATCTGAGGCCCAAGCTTCAGCCGGGCATAAAGCCAGAGGGGTCATCTCGGGTGTGGGGAAAGGAATCATGGGCGTCTTCACAAAGCCCATTGGAGGGGCAGCTGAGCTCGTCTCCCAGACAGGTTACGGTGAGTTTCTCCGTTTCCACCATCTCCATTTAAATTTTAAAATGCTCTCCAGATACAACCAGCCATGTCTTACTTACCTTGCTCAGTAGCTCTGCGACTTAAGAGAAAGATTGAGAAATGCCAGCGCTGAACAGTTATAAATGTTGTCCTCGTTTTCTTAAAAACCGACATGTTGTGCTTCTCTCTTATGTTACCGATCAGCGTTGTACAGCCACAGAAACACAGAATGCAGAAAGTATGAAGTAATTCTTGGAATACAGTAGAACTAGTTACAGAAACATATGTGCTTACAAAAGACTTTTTGACATAAAAGTATTAGAGCAACACTATGTCCAATTACAGCATTATTTTGAGTTTGCTTTGTTATGGCAAGGAAAGAGTTGTGCTATCTCTACACAAAGGGAGTTATGTTCTGAGAGAAAGATGTGAATCATGTAGTAGGACCATCCCCTTTAAACTGGAGAGTTCTGAGAAGACAGTCCCATTTTTTGATTCAGGGGTAACCTTTTAATGACCAGAGGTGGGGTTTCCAGCTAGTCTGAGCACTTAGTGGCAGCAGTAGTGAATCTTTTCAGATTGATGTAAATGCTTCTGGGCAACCAAAAACTGTAAATGATAAAAAAAAAATAAAATATCAAAATGTGCTGATTTCTTCGTTTCCAGTATTGATAAATCCGAGCTGCTGGTCTTGTGGATGTTTACAGGAGGGACGGAGGCTGTCAGGGAAGAAAAGCAGAGGGACCTGTTGATACAAGGGCAATGTGTCAATAGTTTTGCTTCACTAATTATGCCAGGCAAACCTTGAAGATGAAAGACTGTAGTCACCTGTAGTCACTAGCAGTATTTATGTCTGTGATGTGCTGATTAGAATACTAATAGTTCTCCTAGGGCTTAAGTTTAGGATATTTTTCCATTACAGTGAGAACTCAACCCTTGAAGCAATCTGTTTAAAAGAATGATGAAACAATTATTACAGTTCTTTCAGTTAACTTTATCTTGTTTGTGTAGGCATAAATAATGTTTCCCTTAAGTATGCATCCCGTAGGTGTAAAACCCATATCAGTAAAATCAGAAGTGTTTGTCTGTTGTTGCTGGCTGTGTGTTGGTTATGGTG
This sequence comes from Coccyzus lansbergi, assembly GCA_033558105.1. NCBI lineage: Eukaryota > Metazoa > Chordata > Aves > Cuculiformes > Coccyzidae > Coccyzus > Coccyzus lansbergi. The sequence goes on from JAUMJK010000130.1 coordinate 801,361, forward strand.
CCCGCAGCCTTGTTCTTTCCAGATTTAATTCCTCTGCAGTCTTTATCAAGAAACTTGTAACACTAGAGGGACACTTTTTGTTGCAGATATGATATACAAGGCATCGTGTTTTCCATGAGCATGTGACAAAAAGAGTTAGCCAGGAAAAAATATAAAAACTATATCAATAATAACTGACAGCGCGTGAGAGGAAAAGACACAAAAGTTCAAGTAACTCTTACCCACAACTGGATTGGAAGTGGGACCATGTCTCTTGAGGGGGGACTGAGGGGTGGGGGACCACACAGAAATAAACACATGTTCTCTCTTTCTCCATCTGTAAATAACATTTTCACTCACATAATGCTGAGAACCTCGGTAAGCCAACTGTTACAACTGGGATGCTGCTTTTAAGTATTACCATCAACATGTGTGCTAAAAATTAGAGGGCTTTTTTCAGCGCTGTTGTTTTGTTTAAATTATTATCCATTGTGTAAAAAGGAATCTAAGTTATTGACACCCTTATGCAAAAATGCCTTTTGCTTCAATGGAATGCTTAATTAGACAAAAGAAAATGTCTTTGTTTAAAGAGTAACATTGCACTGATCCATGTAACACTAGTGCTTGCTGCTTAACCTCCTTCCTGTCTGTCTTGTAAAAACTTCTAAAACTACTTAATTTGTGAATTTTTTTGCAACCCACTCATTCTTTCTAGTGACCATACTTCATCTTTAAAAGTTTACAAGCCATCTGAAAGCATACATAGTGCATCATCTTCAGCTTTGGATAGTCCATGGAGAAACCTGTTTAAATGCTTCTTGTAGTCTCCATTCTGTGCTGGCACTTAGAAGAATTAGCAAGAAACCAGATGCCCCAGGAGATCTCATAAATGTATACAAATCTGTCTCTTAACAGCTGGATTAAGTAACTGAACATTTAAATACAGTATCTAGGCGAACTTGCCTTCTAAGTTGTACCGACCGTGACACATGTATGGAAGTATTTTAAAATTAAGCAAGAAAGTTACCAATAGTCTTGATTTCTTCTACATAAATCCTAAGTGATGTGTCCGATCCTGCTCTGAAGTGATGGGGTTAATTGCATGACTGTTGCATTGTAATTGTATTTAATGAATTATCTTGACTGCAGCTTCCAAAGATGTGACATCATCTTGGATCTGCTCAGTTTTATGACCCGCTCTAAACAGATGACATCACTGCAACATGTAACTGTTTTGTAGAAAACAACCAGTAAAAAACTTAAATTCTCTTACCACAGGTATTTTACATGGAGCTGGACTTTCTCAGCTTCCCAAGCAGCGCTCTCGTCCAAATGATCAACATGTTGAGCAGGCTCCAAATAGCCACGTCAAATACGTCTGGTAAAATTATTTAGACACTTGCTCATTTTTACATCCATGTTGTTTATTAATAGGTTCTGGCCTGTGGTCAAGTTAACAGGCTGCTTCCCTAGGAAAGGCTGAGTTATGGCAGTTTGTTTAGGAACATTAAACACAAAGGTAGTGCATAGAAACCCAATCTGCAAATGATGGCCTGCTGATCTGCTTCCAGCTTCAGAACTACAGAGCTGATCTTTATTTAATGGCATTCAGTGAGTTCTTACTTATTTATCATTGCACCAAGCCCAAGAAAAATACTGCACATCTCCAGAAACAGCTGTTAGTGAAGATAGCTTTATTTTCTGTACTGAATTCGTAAGCCACCTCTTAGGGTAATTTTTCTATTAGGGTGGGAAGTAGGCTGACCAAGCGTGGTTATTAGGCCAATTTTTGCAGTGAGTGATTAAGGAGTTTTGATAAGTAACAGTTTCACATGTATTCTCTGAATCTTAAATCATACATTGTTCAGTAATGGAGACTTGGAATATACTCCCTGGTTTATCTTATATTGTAAGTGATAGCTACAGGCTTAAGTAAAAACATTAGTGATCAAAAGAAATCCTGGAGGATCCAGTACAGAACACTGACTACTTCTCTTTTTTTCTCTCCTACTTTTTTTTCCTCCCCCGCCCCCTTGATAATGCAGGAAAATGCTGCAGTCTCTAGGAACGCCGGAGGTCCACATGGCCTTAGAAGTCATGATTGTGAGTGGATCAGGCCAGCAGCACGAAGGCTGCTTGCTGCTCACCTCAGAGGTGCTCTTTGTGGTCAGCATCAGTGAGGACACGCAGCAGCAGGCATTCCCAGTGACTGAAATTGATTGTCTGGAAGATGATCAGCAAAAAGACCTCCTGAAGGTGCAGCTAAAACAACAGAGGGTGCCTTCTGATTTGGAGGTAAAGACTCGAGTACAGTTTTAATTCAGATTTTAAGTTATGCTGATGATGATGCTTTTGGCAATGGGCATGCTCACCTTTGGGTCAGGAGGCCAGAAGTCTAAGTGCCAAACCAGGAGACCTGCTGTTTTCATGCATCTCATATTTGACTGTGCTGCTCTTTGGGTCAAAGGGACACGTCTCCTCCCTTCTGTCCTCTTACTGATCTTGTCGTTTTGTATCTGTGACAGCAATTTTCTGAGGGAAAAAGTAGAGGCCATCTGGGTTCTTGGTAAGAAGGAGTTCTTTTCTGAGGAGATTCTCATGGAGGCATGTGCGTAAGGTGTTTGTTGTTTGGCAAGTCAGCATTGCTGGCTGTACCTACAAAGTCACAGTGAGAATAGTTCCGTTTACTCTTCTACGAATTCCGTTTTAACAGGCATGATGCTGATGCCTGCTCCTTTCAGCATGTTTCTTACCTTGCCACTTCCAGTGCAATGGTATTACTCAGCTGTGAGCTGCATTCGCTTCCTTAGATCTTCCTTCTTCTGCAAATGCTAATTTTTAAATGGATCCATTCTTTTGCTGAGATTGGATGCGCCAAGTGTTTACCAGTAAGAGCATAAATCCTTCATCTTCATATTGGAAGATCTCTAAGCCATTTGAATACTGAGGTTTTGGATTAATTGTCTTCTTTTAATGGCAGAAGAATGTAATATTTTTACACTTTTGGGAAACAATGTTTATTGTATTAAATTCTCAAGTGGAATCATATGAGAGATTGTTTCAAAAACAAACACTCGTGACCCAGTTGTTGTTTTTTATAAAAGTGTGTCAGGTAGTTCTCAGACTGCTGTACCAAAAATTTCTATTTCAAATGTTAGAGAAGAACATGTGTAAAACCCCACGAGGTGGGAGATGTGCCAAAAAGTTGGGGAGGCTTCAGGCACTTCAATAAAGTCCTGGCTCTGCTAAAGTCACAGAGGAATTTTGCCATCAGTTCCAGCATACCAAGGCCTGTCATGATCTGTGTCATGACAGTGCCTGGAGCTTTTGGTCAAAGATTTTTTTAGTGCCCAATTCTCTATTTACATTTATTGTCTTTACACTAACAATCTCGTAGAGTGCTGGTGACCAAAGTTGCCCTCTCTCACCACAAACTACATGGGGTATTAGTGAAATTTTGATGCAAGTGGGCAAAGCTCAGCTTTTATATCCCTGAATGACATGTCATTGCTAGAGGAACACGTCAGACTGAATCCAGACTATCCTGCCCAATCCAGAGCTACTGTCCTGGCAGGAAGAGAAAGATAGTACATTCTCCCTGGAGCATTTGATGCACTCAACCTATTGTAACCCTAACTTTAGCACCAGCCCAGATTGGATTTTGCTAGGCTGTAGTGTGATGGCTTTTGTCTTTGTGTCTGCTTGTCCAAGGGATGAGGAGCAGGCTGCTGCCCCTGGGGAAGGGCTGCTTGCTCAAAGGTTGCTGCAGGATGGTGATGAGGCAGAGGGGCTGCCTGTCAGGGAGAAGGGAAGGTGAGGGACAGAGAGCCCAGTTCTAATCCCCACAGCTGCTCCAGCTGGGAACATGTAGGACTCCTGGGCAAGTGGCTCTTTGTACATGCAGAGCACAACCCTGCATGGCACATGCCGAGTCCAGCGTTCCCATATACGCATGCTCATACACACAGTAAATGTTACCTGCTTTGGAGGTACTGGACGAAATCCTTGTGTTCTTCTGAAGTTCAGGGAAGAAATATGGGAGCCCTGCTGCAGTGGCAGAGCAACGCCAGGAGCTGTAAGCCTGAAGCCTTCCAACCTCTTGCACTGACACAGGCTCTTCTAAATGCAGTGAAAACATACAATGTGATAAAAGTGGTGAAAAGTTCCCATGCCCCGAGTGGAACAAAGTTAGTGATGGCAAGACAGCAAAAGCTGAGCAATGCTCTACAAAATAGAGCTGGCATATGTGTCCTTTCAGAGTACAGAAGCTAATGATAAAATTTGTGTGAAAACGTAAAGAAATGTGCTGGAAGGGGGAACAGCTGAAAGTAGGGCAGAGAAGAATGAGGAGGTTTAAATTTGTTTATTCTAAGACAGCTATGCAATGAAAGATTCCAAAAGCTTCATAAAGTTTTAGCAGTTACCTAGAGTTATGTAAAGTTATTTTGTAATTACTGTTTATTCTGTTTTATTGCCTTAGTGGATTGGGAAACTTCATACTTGGTAATCCCTTTCTGCAGCTGAGCATGTCAATCCTGTGGTGCTTCGGGTGTTGTGTGCAGCACTGGTGGCAGAGGGAGCCACAGCCTCCCCCTATGCCCCCCAAAAGAGCCTCTATAAAAACTCTTTGAATGTCATTAGGAAAAGGAACCTTAGGAGCCTCAAAGCTGCAGGCCTAGACCCAAAGACCCAACTCCCAAAGATTAATGGAGATCGTCTTTTGCACTGAAGATCTCCTCAGCTGAAGTTCAAACACTTCTGTACATGATGACATTAGTACATGTCAGACTTTTAAGCTGGAAAGTGTGCAGTCAAGTCAACCAAAATATTATGATCAGTTTAACAAAATAGAGGTGATGTTACCAAATGTAAATTTTGACTGGTTTTTCTGATTAATTTAGTCAAAGATCCTAGAAATAATACAACAAATTTAAACATTTCACTTCAACATTATAAAAATCCTCTATTTTTTCTTATTGCTCACAAAAACAATTGCCAAAAATTTTGTTTCAGCTCTGCCCAAAACAGTTTCTCCCGTTCCTTCTCCTCAGCTTCTTGGAACTATTAGGAAACTAAACATGAGTTATTCTACAGCTGTAATCACCAGAGATGTTATAGAGTATATTTTGACTCCTTCAGCAATAGGTTTAGCCTGATGACTTGTTTGCTTCCACAATTCACAACTTAATCCATCTGGCTAGGAATAGCCTGGATGGATTCTTCTGGCACTGACAGCTTTGTTATTGAAAGGGAAGCATTAGTTGTACCTGGATTATCTTCCAAAGTAACGGAGATACTGCTTGCTTCCAGACAGACATCAAACTCAAAAGACCTGCTCTTCCAGCTGCTCTTGGTGTAGCTTGTAACATCAAGAAGACAGCAAAAAATTGAAAGGTCCCAGAATTCCAGATAGTCCAGAATTTTTTTGCGATGATCTGCTAAAGAGTTTTCATGATAGTGCTACGTGGTATCATGTCTGCAGATGAAAACCAGTCTCTGGATTTTTCAAGATAGTGAAAAAAAAACCCTAAGGAACCAGAGCTCCTTCCTCAGTGCAGGTGCACAAAGCAGACTGTCAGCACTACATTTACATCCAGTTTGTGCAACAAAGGTGCCGTAGCTACCACACAGGGAGTTAGAATTGCTGAAGGCTTATTCCTTATAAGCCACAATGGGAGGCATTTCAGAAAAATTCTGGAGTTCTTAGCCCAAAAGTGTGGCCTTCTAGCGTGAAAGGACAGGACATCTTTCAGGTTCCTCTAGCAGGTGTGTTAAGCAATCCTTGACTTACGTTTTGATTCATTGAATGATCTGGCTATTAACATTACAGCTGTTCAAAGCAGTGAGCTAAAGCACTTAGTGACAATGTTGGGTCCCACTTAGGAAAAAAAAAATGTAGAATAACAGCAATTCCAAGTTTCTGTTGTTGTCCTGACAATATAAGCTAAACTGAAACTGGCTGGAGAAGCAGACAGTTGCAGATGAAGTCATCTGGAACCAAGCAGGGTCCTGGTTACTTTGGAAGACCATCCAAGTGCAGTTAATATTTCCTTGTGAATAATCATGTTCTATCTGTGGGATGTAGCCTGATGCTGGATGAAGAATGGCTTCGTGAGAGTTGCTGAGTGGGATGCCAACACCATTTCCATCTCCTTTGAGAACCTGGGTCTTTTAGTCAGAGGGGAGGCAGAACTGTAACCCAGCTTTCCCTTGGTTACCACCCTAGAAGCAGAAATCATGAAAAAATGTGGAACCGCCTGCTGCAAGCTTTACCCCATAATTTTAAGATCGAATCTATATAGGTGCTTCTTCAGCAAATTTCACTCCTTCAACTGGTAAAGTGGAATGACTGCTGAAATACTCTTTCTCTGCCACCAGGCTGAAGATGTGGTTCAGACACCATTCTCCACCATTAGCCATGTGTCTGCTGCAGCCATCGTGTCTTCTGATTTTGCCCTCCCTCCAAGGTCATTCATGGGAACCACACTCTCCTCTGCCCTTTTCATCATTTCCACTGTATCTAGGCATAGGCTCCAACAGGCTCAAGCTTAGGCTTGAGCTTCTGAGCTTGTTCCTGAGCCTGCTTCCTTTAGTGTTTTTGTGATGATGATTGAAAACAGGAGGATTCTACTTGCTGAGCAGCAAATTCATCTCCAAAGGCACAGTAAAAAAATCCTGAGGGGACCATTTTGATTCGCGTGTGACATCTGTCACTATCTATCGATCATAATAATCCTTTCTTCAAGTAAGTTTGTTTGAAATTAGCCTTGCAGCCCAGACAAGTTATTGATCCTGAATGTTAAATTGAATCTAGTGGCACTGTTTGAAAATACCAGCATATCTAGTAAGGAGAGTGTAAAACTCCCTGAACAATAGTAGATAGCAGTCTGTGAGTCGTAGTGTGACATTCAACAGAGACATTTGAAACTACCATAATGAAACTGGTTGCAGTTCTCTCAAGTGTAAACAAGGAAGCATCAAAGCCCTAGATAGCAACGAACAAAAAAGCAGAAGTTATGCTTTGGAAATATCTTCTATTCTGAACAATTCTTCTACGGATAGACTGTAGCATCCATAGTGGTATTTCTATAATATGTTTTATTGAAGCCATGCAATTAGCTTGATTCCGGTTCACATGTTTTCCCTTCTCAAGCTGGTCAGTTCTTCAATTTCTTCTTCAGAAAAGCGGCACAGCAGGTTGATTTTCCAAAGCCAGGTTTGCTCATGGCTTTCCATCTAATTCCTTAGCTGGTTGGAACCATATGGTAGATGCCTTTCTGTTGACAGTGTTTGTTTTACTGTGGTTTTTTTTCCAATGAAGGTAGGTTACTTGCATCCCTCTTGCCAGGACCTCGAACCTTAGGGATCTGAACAGGCTGGACCACTGGGCTGAATCCAATGGCATGAGGTTTAACAAGGCCAAAGGCCAGGTCCTGCACTTGGGGCACAACAACCCTATGCAGAGCTACAAACTAGGAGAAGTCTGTCTAGAAAGCTGCCTGGAGGAGAGGGACCTGGGGGTGTTGGTCGACAGCCGACTGAACATGAGCCAGCAGTGTGCCCAGGTGGCCAAAAAGGCCAATGGCGTCCTGGCTTGTATCGGAAATGGTGTGACCAGCAGGTCCAGGGAGGTGATTCTCCCTCTGTACTCAGCACTGGTGAGGCCGCTCCTTGAATCCTGTGTTCAGTTGTGGGCCCCTCACCACAAGAAGGATGTTGAGGCTCTGGAGCGGGTCCAGAGAAGAGCAACAAATCTGTTGAAGCGGCTGGAGAACAGGCCTTATGAGGAGCGGCTGAGAGAGCTGGGGTTGTTTAGCCTGGAGAAGAGGAGGCTGAAGGGAGACCTCATTGCTCTCTATAACTACCTGAAAGGAGGTTGTAGAGAGGAGGGAGTTGGGCTCTTCTCCCAAGTGCCAGGGGACAGGACAAGAGGGAATGGCCTCAAACTCCACTCTTTTGGTGACCCGAAGCAGATGGGTATATCCCCTTGTAGAACATTCACCTGGAAGGTAGCTTCTAGTCTTTATTTTAAATCATGTAAGTTAAAGACTTCTAACTGCCCAGATGCAGCCATGGGCTGTCTTTGGTTGTACTTTGTGAGAGAAGTTTTTTTCCTCATTAACTTACTGTCTGAGAATCGCTGCCAGGAGCTACTGGCATTTTTCTAAAACGGGGTCAGATGCTTTTCTTGTCTACAAAGAGCTGCTACTCTTGATCAAGGTGTACAGAGTCTGTCCCTGAAATTCTCAAAAGATACTGCTTAAATTTTCCATGGCAGAGTCAAAGCTTCTCGAAAGTGTGCAAAACCGCAAAGGAGAGGACTGATCCATCAAGCAGTGAACTACGGAGAACATGTTGATTAAAACATCCTTTGAACTATTCTAAGATCCCAGAGAGGAAGATTTTTACCTGCAGAAAGCAACATGGAAGTTATTGCCCTTACTACTAAGTTCAGTAATCGCTTTGTGTTTTCTGATTTCAGGCAGATGGAGCTAGAGAGAGACTCTCAGAACAGCAGTACAACCGCCTTGTGGAGTACATCACAAAGACATCTTATCACCTCCCACCCAGCACCACAATGGGGCCAGCACCACAGCCTGTGGCTACCGAACACCTTCCAGCTCTCCTGAAAACTTATCAGTATGTAGTTGATCCAAATTTTGCCCAAGTATTCATTAGCAAATTCACAATGGTGAAAAACAAAGCCTTGAAGAAAGGGTTTCATTAATAAGTATTTGTAATGCTTTCTCTGCAGTAACCTACATCAAGTAGAGATGCATATAATTTTTGAGGAGATAGGAGATGGTAACAAAGTTAAGCCCGATAGCTTTTTGGATCTTGACAACATTCTTGCTCACTCGCCAAAATACTGGTGTTAGAAGTTCTAGCAAATGAACAAAGCAAAAAGTAGCAGCCTTGGATGACAGCTCAACCAAAAATCTTTTTCTTTTCAATAACCAAAAATCAGAGAATAAGGAAAAATTACATCCTTACAGACATTTTTGCCATACATACAAAACGTGTATCAATACCTACTATATCATATTTTAGGGTCTGCCAGTGTCTGTTATAAACCAAGTTTATAACTCAGCTGTAAAAACTCGCTCAAGGCTGAGCATTTCCCCCCACACACGCACTCCCCCAACATGCACGTCCTGAGGCAAAACATTTTCCCCCCACTAAATCTGAAAAACCCAGTGTGGCTGGTTTAAGTTACTAGTGACAGCTGGGTTTTAGCACCGCTTTAACCTTAAAATAGCTTCCTTTATTTGACTGAAGTTTTGCAGGACATTAGTCCTTAATGTAAACTAGTGCCTTTGTGTGGTTTGGAGAACAAAACATGAACTACAACGTGAACTTATTTTTAAAACTGTCTGTAAACAGAGACTTTATTTTATCCACCATCAACTTTTCAGAAGGACTTGTGATGTACATACGACATTGTGCGTTGTCTGGTTGTTCGCTGGAAGCCAGTAACATGCAGTTTGAAGATTTATGAAACACAGCTAAGTCACCTTAAAATCCACCAAAAATCCAAGAGCTCTGTGTAGATGTGCAGGTGCTAAGAAAGCCTCAGTGGGTCTCACTTACCTGTGATCTGCCACCACTACGTAGTACATGTTCACTTAAGCCCTAGTTCATTTTAAGTTATCAGTTGTCTTCAAACAGATAAAACCAGGGATACTTAGAAACACAACCTTTCAAATATGTTTGTGCTAAGCAAAGTGAGATTTTGGGGTTTAAGTTGATCAAAAAGCATGGACCCACGGGCTCCAATCAGAGCGGCCAGTGATGCCCTCACACTGCACTTATGAATAAGATGTTAAATGCATCAAGACAGATGAGCTTTCCAAGTGTCTTAGTTCTCCGATGTGTCTGTTTGTAGTAGACAAGAAGGCATCATCTCTGGGCACACTCTGGTTACTTTATAAACCAAATCTGGCTATGGCAGCTTTATTTAAAAAAACAAAGAAAAGCAAGCTTACTTTACTTGATTTTCAGCTACGCACGTTACTTTTTTCCCCTTCCTGTGTACTTACAGACATTAATTTTGTCTGGGGATTCCTGAATGTGGTCAGAATTGGTAACAAGAACTGGAACAAAATCTGATAATTGTTTGGAGCAGATACATATGCCTCATAGTTAATAACTTCTATGCATACCTGATATGACCAACTGCATAATAAATAAGAATGTAGAAACTACAATGTTTTTCTCCTGAGTTCTGATGCGTTAAAAGGATTTCCTGAAAGCTGTGTCTCTTGTGCACTGAAAATCCAGAAGCCTGGGATCTGCATTGTCCTTTCCGGAATGTGAAATAAGCCTCCCCATTATCAACATTTCATACAGTGATTTAATAATTTAGTCATTGTTTAAATAACACTATTTAAAAAATGTATATGTAGACACACACGCGTTTCATTCCTGAATATTTTATGGAAATAGTTTAATACTTCTAATTTTGCATATTGGTGGAAAAATTGTAATATAATGAGATTGTTTAAAGATAATAAAGCTATTCCTGTAATACTTGTTTTTGCGAGCTGTTTGGTCATTCACTTACATGGGAACAAACAGGTCACTGTGTAAAACAGTGGCAAGACAGACATAAAAAAAGCTTTGTGTAGACTCCACTTGGTCACTGGACTTTCTCACGTACCAGAAAATGCAGTAGATCATGACAATATTTCGGAAGAAAAAGCTGATTATTAGCCTGCCAAAAACACACGTGCTGAAAAGTTTTATGCTTTTGTGACTAACTGAATCAAAACAGCCCTGTAATCACCATTTGGATCAGACAGATCTGTTATTTATGTAGTACACAAACCAGCTGAGAGGATGCAAACACACCTGTAAGGACTGAGGGACAGCCACAGTGTTGTAGATTGCAGTCAGTGTTTAAGATACATTTGTGTTTTTCCCAAATTATATTCTCCTGGAGTAAACGCTTACATTACACTCTTCTTCAGTGAATTGCGCTAGCATCTTTACGGAATTAGGCAGGTTCTTTCTCCTCCTTCTGACCACATGTATGGAAATGTGCGGAGACAGCATATAAATCAGCCTCTCTGCCATACGAGCTGCGTGAACTATGAAAGCAAAGTTGTCCAAAGAGCAGCTGCCTGTACTTAGCTGCTAAGCACTGCAACGTGTACTCTTAAAACATGACTACGCTCAGAATGCTCTTTAGGCCTGGAGCACTCACAACTTCAAATCTGTCACCTTTTTAGTTTGCTTCCAGAACAATCAATCATTCCTCAAACACTCAAAGCATAGTCAGCCAAAAAAAATGTGAAGGCATGGCCAGGCTTATACATGGCACGACCTCTCCTAAAGTAATGTAGGGCAAACAATTCCTTTTTATGTATTATTTCATACCTAAATACCGCAAAAGCCTTCACAGACAGTTGGGATGGTGTCACAGCAGACAAGCATGTTTTTCAGCTCTGTGTCTCCTGGAAGCAGCAGCTGATCAAACTCACAAAGGTCTTTCTTGTACACTAAGTCCTACTCTGAACTGTAAGATGGGCTCAGTGAACCCTTGCTGGCAAAGGCAAAAAAAAAAGGGATTACTTGCTTTGCATCCATTGTGAAACCACGTTATATAGAAAGCAACAATTATAACCTCCTGATTCTCAATGCAGACATAAAAGTTAGAACTCACTTTTCTTCGTTGTTGAACACATTTAGCTGGAGCCATCTCTAAGCACCGCTCTATGGTCACAAAGCTTTCTGTCTTCAGTCACACGACTCATTTCTTTAAATCAGCGCATGTTGGTAACTGAAGGAACAAACTGCAACAATTGCTGCCCTTGGCTAAAACAGCTTAGAAGAAACTTGGAAATTAGAAGTAAATTAATTCACAACAACTGGGAAGCATACAGGGGCAGAGCTGCGAGGGAAGCCAGATCTACCAGCCTGCACACCTGGCAGTAGCATGTTTCTTTGCCTGTGAGGCTGTCAATATGACTAAAGGCCCAGGCTATCTAAACCTGCAGCCACTCCCCAGAAAATGTTAGTACTTCCTGCCATACAATGTTTGTACTGTACATGGGGAAGATAAGTGTGTATCATTTACTATCGTTAAGCTCTGGTTTCCCCTTTCATCACTAATGTCAAATTCTGTCTATGCTCAAAGGAAACATTTCCTGTATGGGAAGTCTAAAGAAAATCCCATGTTGCTCTGGAACTAAGCTGAATCGTGTACATCACCTGTGTGCTTTCATTAGTTTACACGTTGCTCACTGATACCTATTAACTAGTTAATAATCCTTTTAAAATAATTAGCCACTCCAAACAGGATTTGAACTGAAGACCTTCAAATACAAGATAGCCTGATTTGTCAAGCTTCTTCACGCAAAGCCTTCCCTCCTTTTACACAGTCAGCTTTGACTCCTCCCCTAGAACCCACGCTCAGCAATCAAGAGCTACAGTCTTAGAACCATCTTCAACCTCAGCAACAGGCAGTGCACAAAGCACGTGCCATATGACGGATACCATGGCAGAAGACAGAGCATCAAGTCTTGGACTACACAGAACACGGTAGAGATCAAAACTCTGCTTAGCCATCTACTTCCATACACTGAGGAGACTACACACATCTACAGCAGCATGCAAAGTATCTTAAAGTAAATACTTACTTTGCCTGCTTTTCATAGAATTATAGAATCATAGAATCACCAGGTTGGAAGAGACCCACTGAATCATCGAGTCCAACCATTCCTATCAAACAATAAACCATGTCCCTCAGGACCTCATCTACCCGTGCCTTAAACACCTCCAGGGAAGGTGAATCAACCACCTCTGGGCAGCCTGTTCTAATGCCCAATGACCCTTTCCGTGAAAAACTTCTTCCTGATGACCTAGCCTAAATCTCCCCTGGCAGAGCTTGAGGCCATTCCCTCTTGTCCTGTCCCCTGTCACTTGGGAGAAGAAGCCAGCTCCCTCCTCTCTACAACCTCCTTTGATGTAGTTGTAGAGAGCAATGAGGTCTCCTCTCAGCCTCCTCTTCTCCAGGCTAAACAACCCCAGCTCTCTCAGTCGTTCCTCATAGGGCCTGTTCTCCAGCCCCTTCACCAGCTTCACTGCTCTTCTCTGGACTCACTCCAGAGCCTCAACATCCTTCTTGTGATGAGGGGCCCAGAACTGAACACAGTAGTCAAGGAGCAGTCTCACCAGTGCCAAGTACAGAGGGAGAATAACCTCCCTGGACCTGCTGGTCACACCGTTTTTGATACGAGCTAACATGCCACTGGCCTTCTTGGCCACCTGGGCACACTGCTGGCTCATGTTCAGTCTGCTGTCAACCAACACTCACAAGTCCTTCTCCTCCAGGCAGCTTTCTAGACAGATTTCTCCTAGTCTGTAGCTCTGCATAGGGTTGTTGTGCCCCAAGTGCAGGACCCGGTATTTGGCCTTGTTAAACTTCATGCCCTTGGACTCAGCCCAGCAGTCCAGCCTGTTCAGATCCTTTTGCAGAGCCTCCCTACCCTCCAGCAGATTGACACTTCCACCCAGCTTTCCTCTTGTACATCAAATACAAGTGAACATACCTGCAGGTCAGAGTGATTTTTCAACTTATGGTAACAAGGGTAACATGCTCCATCTCAGCCGAAACCAAGACTCCTGCACAAGTGAGCATCGGCAGTTTGTAGGTCTTGATGTAAACAGTTTGCTGCTGTACAGAAGGCAACACAGTGCTGGTAGCAGAAAAAGATGGGCACGTTGGCCAGTATACTAACAGAATTCCTTCCTCTCCAAATTCTTTCATCTCAAGGTCATTTCACCTTGTGAAGCCAGAGGTAACACAGACTCTTAGAGAAATCCAGCCTCTCCCTTCCTGTCACTATTCTCTTGCGTATTCCTACTCTTCCCAGCATGTGAGCATTAAAGCATCTTGTCATTAATGAAGACAACGAGGTGTAACTGACACATGTATTTTATTTACTGAGTTACACTGGAGCATGCAACACACTGAAGTGCATGACGCTTTACAATTCAGTGAACAAATAAGGTTCGATCATCAAGTCTCCTTGGACTATAGGGAATCTGCAAGATAAAAAAAAAAGAAAAGTTACAGTGGTGCTCTAAGTAAACGCACTAGTAGTTACGAATGCAAAGCAATACAGCAAAACGTTTATGTGGTGGTTTAGTCTACAGGAATTCCCCATTATTTCCTGATGGTTTAGAATTCACACACCCTTCATGTGGCAAGCAGAAGTGAAACGTGGAACAAATCAAGAGCTGAAACAATACTGCACAGCACATCAGATTCACTGCACACACTGCACTGATAACTGAATCAATCGTGCTAAAGGGTCTGAAAGAGAAAGGAATGCAGCTTTCAGATAGGAGCCAGAGAGGAAGCAAGTGGTGTAGGCAACCTACCAAGAAAGGAAGAAAACCAAACTCAAAATATTTCTCCTCCACATTTTATTGAATACAATCCAAGGCCAGCTGTGCTCCATGACAAGTCATGCAAGTGGTTAGCACTAAACTCTTAGCTTGCCCCTTTATTGTATCACTGAGCACCTTGAGGCATTAGGATACCCCAGGAATTTGTACTTGCACTTGGTTTCCACTCTCAGTATCACCACACAAAGTTCGTGCAAGCAGACAGAACAGTGTAAATTCACACCTAAGTACCAAGTCACCTACATGACCAGCAGGAACAAATTCGGTTAAGAGTTCCAAGCTAACGTCTTAACTCATGAATCCTCCTCTCTGCCTCACTCTACCCTTTCCTCAGTTTTGGGGCTAAGTACTGATTGCAGAGGGAGCATTACATGAAGTTAAACAGCTGCATTTACTGCCACATACAGAAAAAAATTCCAGTAAAATGGGAGATGTAAAGCACACATGACCACTGAACCCTTTAAGAAACTGTACCGAAAAAAGCAACAAATTCAACCTCCATCCAACTTTCACTGCTGAGATTTAAGCTACTGAGGCAAATGAAAATATCTTCCATCTGTTTTGTGGACTTGTCCTTTTCGGTCCTTTCAGAATATCTGGAACACTGGAATTGTTTTCCCCTTCTACTTCATGTGCAGGCACAAAACCCCACTGCTTTTTTCTACCGTGAAGGAGCGAAAAATATCAGTTCTTATATAAAGAGATGAAGGAAAAAGAAGCATAAGCAATTCACACAAAATCACACAGAAGGATTTGGCTTTCACATTTTCTTTTGAGATGGTGTAGTTAAGGAATGGAAGAAACATTTAGGAAACATTTAATTTTAACAGGTGCACACAATGTGCAACTTTTTTTTTTAAGCTGCAAATGGGAACATGAGCCAAGAGGGGAGATCTATTCACACTAAAAAAAAAAAAAAATCTTGTGATTCCAATTAAATATTAAATATGCATCCTTGTTGACAGTGTTTGCTTCAAATGGTTTTACCACCAGATGGCCTTTCACAATACTCTGATGAAGGCCACCTGACTAAAGAATGCAATTCAACTGTCTAAAAGTACCCATGTATCAGCCATAGGCCTGAAGCAGAGGTAGAATCACCAGGATTAAAACCATGTGAATTTATTATTTTATTACTTATATTTGTGGCAGTTATAGCTAAAAACCAGAAGTTTCCCCTCTTACAAAAAAAAAAAAAAACACCACAAAGTAATTGCCAGTTTTGTTTTTTTTAATTTTGACATTTGTTAGAAGAGCTGAGGCTCTGCTTTTTTTTTTTTTTTTTTTTGATGCAATTGTATTATGCAGAAACCAGATAGTTGTAGATTGTCTCCCAACAGAATTTAGAATTAATGGTGTTAAGTACAAATGTTTTATTCCGTCTTGCTGCTTTAAGCAAATAGGCTGAGAAAATCCAGCTGGCCAGGGTAATTAGAGCCGCAGATTATCACATAATGATCACAATATGAAAACATTCCAAAGGAATGAAAAAGCTATCATTCCAGATTAGTTTGAAGTCATTTTAAGAGAAGCAGAGAACTGAATGTAAGAAATCTGGATCAAGAAGGGGGAGGAATTCTTTACTGAGTTGTCACATTGTGAGCCTGTGCAGTTTTGTGAGCGTACTTATTAATAACTACTACAAGGCTGAAGTAAAGACTTCTTTTACACGAGTATTATGACAAAAAGTTATGAAGAACAAAGTTTGGTAGTCTTCGAACAAAAGGCAGTGTTAAGTGCTTGGAAAACAGCATCGTGAACAAAGTTCTACTCAAGTTTAATGCATTATGGCAACCATCTGAATATTACTACACGGAGCTGTGTGCCACTGTGATTTGTATATATAACTATTTCACATTTAAGTAGTCATGAGGGGAAATACAGTTATCTTCCCCCTCTCACCAACTTTAGAGACAAAAGGATACGTGGAAGCTGTCTCTTTCTTACATTAAGATGCAGGCTATGAGAAAGAATCAGTCTCTGCATCTTCTCAAGGATCGTGCCACCACATGTATATAAACAGAAGTTACAGGCAGCCCTAAGCAAAGCAGCTCAAAATGTGATAACATCAACATAACACTAGTATCGGTCAAGTCTTAGAGCCTTATACAAAACCTCTGTCTCCTCTCTAAGCAAAACCAGAGCTGTTCTGAATGTGGCTGTGTGAGGAAAGGCCTGGCATTGCACTTTGCAAGTCTCCTATCTCATGCAAGTTAAACATATTACCTGAAAGGTATTCAGGACCTTCCTACTCTGCCCTTGTGCTCCACTCCCCAGCTGTGGTATTTCTTCCTGGTTTTATTACCCAGAGTTCTCTCCAGTGCAATATATATCCTTTCCCTTTGGGAACACCTTTCTATTTGATTGAAATGGAAGAACCTCCAAACAGAAGCACAGCATTTCACTGGAACAACCTACTTACTCCTGTTCTAAGGCAGAATAATTTATTACCTGTAAATGCGTTACCATCATTTGGGTGGCGCAGACTCAAACACACCAGCTGCCCTCATGGCTTCGAAGTCCTTCATGGGATCATAGTTTTTATAGAACTCTGCATAAGCTCGTTTTCTGGGCTCAGCAACTAAAAACTGGAAAGTAACAGACAGAAAATTAAAGTTTACAAAGTTCTGCAATCAGATTTTTTTTCTACTAGTACTATGACTTGTATCAGTGGATATCAGTCTAAAAAGCCTTTTGCTCACATTACTGAAATATTACTTTGTTCTTGTCCAAATCCACAGTTCAGGCCACCTGACCACTGATCAGGAAAAGAGATTACTGAAGTGAAACTTTAGAAATAAAATCCATTACAAGACAGGACATAATACTTTTAAGATCCAGAAACATTCACCTATATGGACACTCGCTCAAGCATCCAATGTTGTCCCTGCTAATAGTTCAATATGCAAATCGTGTCATTACCTGCTGCAAAACTGCAACTGCAGAAGAAATGACATCCTACAACAACGTATTACATTTCAGCTACACTGCAGTTCAATTCCAGAAGCCTGGTAAAATTTTATATGGCTGCCAAGCCAATCTTACAGCTCATTGACATACGAAGACACGATCTTGACTCCTTCGATACTTATCCACATGAAGGACCAGGATATGCTCAGAAAGCTAACCAAAATGTGAAGGAAAGTCCAAGGTGGGTTTGTCCAACAGTATTTAAGGGGTAACAAAGTATATCCATGTTACTTATTCTAAATGTGGTCTGCTGCCTTAGTAGTGTGATCATGTGGGAGTACCCCAGGAGGTATAAAACCACGGACTATTTAAAAGAATTATAGGCTAAGTCTGACCACAAAGAAGCTTGCCTACCTGTTAACAGATGTTGAGCTTTAACTATAGAAGCTTATTGTTTCCAACCCGTTTGTCTATCTCTGAGAAGTTTTAGTCAACTGTGATATTTTTGTGATAAACAACCTGAAATTAACTTAATTTCTAATCACTTTTATCAATGGCTTCCTGAGTACTTGAACAGTACGTAAACGCATTCAAGGAGAAAACCAAGATCCAGTTCTTCCACAGTAACTCAAACTGTGTTGCTTTGTTTGTATACGAGACCTGAGAATTAGTAAGGCATTCAAGAACAAATACCACTCTTGGCTTTGTCAAAAGGCTCTTACAGACCATGAAAAACAAGCAGCAAGTCTGTACGTGGATTCTTCCAGAGATGTAATGCTCCGTTTCCACCTGCTGCATCAAAAGAAAGGGTCAAAGGCCCATACTTAGCCTTCCCCATACTGGTATCTTCAGTGTGAAGGATGGGGTTTTCCGTATTGCTTGTAAGCAAGTTTTCTGAAATCAGTCTAGAGATAAAGTAACACTTGGTAAACTCTCCCAAGTCTCAGATACTGTGGCAGAAAGAAACAGACCTATCTAGAGTTAATGCCCACGAATTGTGCGAAAGATAGAACCAGGAGACTCAAGGTTAAGTTGTTACGAATTTTGTGATCTTGATCGTGAGGCTTAAAGCATCAGGTTATTCATATTATTTCTACAAATGAAGATTGGTAAGATTTAGTTATGTACTGGAAACTTGCTTAAAAAAATACATCACTAAAGCTTTCTGATGAACAGCTCAACCAAAGTTCAATGGAAAAATATTATAAATTCTCAAGACACTCTAGTGAGCCCAGTTTATAACTGAATGACTGCATATCTCACCTTGTATAATGCTGCACATCCCAGAGATACAAAAAATGCCCCAAACAGGTGAAATTTCATCCTCCTGGCCAAGAGGCGCCGCATTTGCGGCTTAGGTAACAGTGCAGACGACATGGTGATTAGATTCCCTAAAAAGAAAGAAAGAAAAAATAAAAATTGTGAGACAAGCAGCCAAGCTTCAATAATTTCCTGTAACTCTACTCTAGAAAGATAGTGCTTTTTGTGTTGTGCAATCATAACCACAACGTAAGCAACAATGCTCTTTCTCTATTTGACCTCTCAACGAGAGTATTTAAGGGGCAATATTCAAGGACAACCTGTTTATAACAGGAATCTCAGTAAGTTTTTATACTCCTTACATCCAGTACTCACATAATGGCCTTTGCTGTTGATGCTAATTCCTTCCCTCCCTGCAGGATCTACCATTCTAGGCCTGCTGTCTCAGTGTTCACATCAGAACATCAATGTGATCAATTCAGGACACTGAGAACATTTAATTCATTCGCAAGTAAAAGCAGCCTGTGGTTTGCCCAAAATAACTACAAACGCTATTGCCCTGACAGGCCGAGAAAGCTGGGGTTGTTCAGCCTAGGCAAGAGAAGGCTCCCGGGAGACGTTAACAGCGGCTTTACAGTACCTGAAGGGGGCGTACAGGAAAAAACTGGGAAGGGACATTCTACAAGGACATGCAGTGACACGACTAGGGACAGTGGCTATACACTGGAGAAAAGCAGATTCAGATTAAACATTAGGAAGAGATTCTTCACGGTGAGGGCGGTGAGGCCCTGGCACAGGTTGCTTAGGGAAGCTGTGGCTGCCCCATCCCTGGAGGCGTTCAAGGCCAGGTTGGATGGGGCCTTGGGGAGGTGGGAGGTATCCCTGCCCCGGACAGGGGGTGGAACTGGATGATCTTTAAGGTCCCTTCCAACCCAAAACAACCTACGATTACGCTGGGGTTTTTTTTTTCTATTTAGTAAGATGCTACCGACGCGGCGCCCCCGCCGGGACGTGCAGAGGTCACAGGCGGCCCCGGCCCGCGGCGAAGCGGAGGGACAGAGAGAGGAAGAAAGGAAAGGAGGGAGGGTAGCAGGGGTTTAGGGGCATGGGGGGGGCCAGGGGAGCGGGGGGGTGGCGGTGCGGCCTCACCTCGACGCGGCCCTGCTGCGTCCTTGCCGCCCGCTGCTCCGAGGCGCCGCTACGCGCCTGCGCGCAGGCACCTACGGCGGCCGGCGAGGGACACACCCCGCCGGGCGCGAGAGCGGCGGGAGGGCGGGGATGGAAAGGGAGGGGTGGGGCCGCGGCCCCAGGGCATGCCGGGAGCTCGGGGCGTGGGGTGGGGGTGCGACAAACAGAGAGGTTGTGGCGCAAGAAGGTGTTGAACAAAGTTGGAGTGGCAGCTGTACGAAAAATGAGAGCGGATCGGTGATGCCTGAATGGAAAAAGTCAAAATTAGTGGGGGGAGAAATTATGTTTTGGCACAGCCCTTGCAGGAGCCGCAGCCCTCGCTGCAGGGCTTTGTTGACGTCAGTCAGTGGTGCTGTGCAACAAACAAGGATATTCACAGAATCACCAGGTTGGAAAGGACCCACTGGATCATCGAGTCCAACCATTCCTATCAGTCGCTAAACCATGTCCCTCAGCACCTCATCCACCCATCTTTTAAACACCTCCAGGGAAGATGACTCCAACCACCTCCCTGGGCAGCCTGTTCCAGTGCCCAATGAATCTTTCCATGAAATATTTTTTTCTGATGTGCAGCCCTGGCAGAGCTTGAGGCCATTCCCTCTTGCCCTGTCCCCTGTCACTTGGGAGAAGAGGCCAGCTCCCTCCTCTCTACAACCTCCTTTCAGGTAGTTGTAGAGAGCAATGAGGTCTCCTCTCAGCTTCTTCTCCAGGCTAAACACCCCCAGCTCTCTCAGCTGTTCCTCATAAGGCTTGTTCTCCAGCCCCTTCACCAGCTTTGTTGCTCTTCTCTGGACTCGCTCCACAGCTTCAACATCCTTCTTGTGGTAATGTGGCACAAGAAGTTGTTGAACAAAATTGGAGTGACAGCTGTACAAAAAACTGAGGGAGAATCAACTCCTGAATGGAAAAAGTCAAAATTAGTAGGGGAAAAAAAAAATATATTTTTGTACAGCCCTCACAGCAGCTGCAGCGCTCACAGCAGTCCAGAGCTCTCACACCACTGTGCGCTCACTGCCCCACCAATTCCCCAACAAACCAGCACCCAGTTCCCTTCCCACATGCATCAGTCAGTTTTCCAGACCTTCAGGGCAGCCATCAAACCCAAACAGACTGAACACCAGAGTACGTTACATAATAATCATTACAGAGTTTGCTAAGAATGATTGGCTGAACCTAGAAACTAATACAGAGATTTGTAATCATTTCTAGCTGTCTCTGCATGTTTTTGTACCTTTCTGGGAAATGAGGCGCATATGTTTCCACCTAATAGCCACCTGCATATGGTATTGTCCTTGATTTTATTCATGGGGAATCTCTGTGGGATTTACACTAAAGGCTATAAATTCCTGCCTTGAAAAAACTGAAGCCCCTCCTGTGCAGAGAGTTATTCAGTCAAGCCTTGTGCTCCCTTGCCAAAGCCAGCAGGTCTTAACGTCAAGTGACAGAAGAGATGGGCCCTTAAAACTGAAGAGACGTTGCTTTTCTTTTGGTAGGATTAAAGAAGAGGAAAGCAGCAGCAGAAAATTGCAAAGAGAAATCATATAGCGGTGGCTACAAGCTGGGAGAATGGTCTTTGTAACAGAAGTCTGAAGAGATGTAATTTGGACAGCGTTCTGCAAGCTGAAAAGTTTGTTACAATAATTGAGCCCAAAATGAAGGATGTCTGTCCAAGAGTTTTTCTGTATGGATTAACATAGAGAGCCAAATGTTAATGATGTCATGCAGAAAGAATGAAAAGATGTATCTATAACTGGATTGTGGGGGTCTAAAGAAGCACCCAGGCCCACAAGGTCAGTGCTGGTCCTGAGGTGAGCTCATGCAGTCATTCGGTAAGACTGGGAAAGAAAATGTCAGGGAGCGTTTTCTAGAGTCTTAAAAGCTCCAAACAACTTGCCCTTGCATTACACAATGTCAGCAAAACAGAACACAGAATTAATTGGAATAAAAGTACAGTTTTCCTGGCTATTACCATTATAAATTATATATGAGGAATTTTCCTGTAGACACCAGTCTTGGTAGGGCAGAATATTTTGGTGGATGGTCTGCAAATAACAAAATCTTGATTGCTGTTTTCAATAGCTTACTTCATGGCTGGCTAGGTCATTAAATTCTTTTCTATGTGACCAGTTTCCCCATGTGCCTGAGATACAGCTGGCTAGGAATCTTTGTGTTATAGTTAAGATGGTAAATGAAGTGCTAATTATTATTATTATTTGACGTCATTACTGTGGAATATACAGCCAACTCCTTATTGTTCTGTATAAAGGGCAGTTTGGGACTGTGCAAATAACGGATAAAGAAGGTTAAGGAAAATTGGAGGAAGAGCTGTGGAAGGAGGGCAGAGATAACCATTAAACCAGTGCAGATTGTTGCTTCCTACCACTCCAGTTTCTGAGTGGATTACAAGACTGAATGTGGTTCTGGACCCAAGTTGACACTGTGCACCCATGTACATTAAAGCAAATAAACCTTCTGAGACACTGAGGCATACAGCACACAGACAACAGCAGTCATTTCCTTCTCAGTCATCCCAATCCATGAGGTTTGTGGCACCTGGTCCAGTTGTCTTTTGAACATGAATACTAGGACCGTTTTATCAAAAGATGGCACAGTTACCAGACTATAGTTTGCACTCCTGTTTTTCTCTCTGAAATAATACAGTGCCAACAACAACAGACACGTCTTCATGGTGTCCTTGAAAGAAATCAACTTTTGAGGAGGAAGGGATTAATACTAAATCATTTCTTATTTATGCTCCGTTGACATTTAAAATAAAATTTACCTCTAACTTTACTCAGAGGAAATTTAGGCAGTGAATCCTTGTCTTTTCCGCTAAGACTGCCAACTGTGATACTTAGGACTGTACTTTCTGTGGTGTGGACTTGAGCCGACTAGGAATAGGACTGTGACAATCCAGTGATTTTGCATATGCCACAAAAAAAAATCTTTAGATAATCATAATCTGGATCAAATTAAAACCAAAAGTCTACTGGAAAAAGATCACATGGGACATAAGCAATCCCCTGACCCAACTGCATTCCTAAACAGTTTATTGTAACATCTACCTCTCTATCACAAAAGAAAAAAAGAGTTAACAATGCCATGTGCCACATATGAAAATGCATGCATTTGTGCTCCTCCTCTCGTTTCTGTGGCAGAAATGAAGTCATCGAATACTCTCTTACCAGGGCTTTGTTGACATCAGTCAATGGTGCTGTGCAACAAACAAAGATATTGTGGCACAAGAAGTTGTTTGACAAAATTGAAGTGGCAGCTGTACAAAAAGTGAGGGTGAATCAATGATTCCTAAATGGAAAAAGTCAAAATTAGTAGGGGGAAGAAAAATATTTTTGTACTTCCAAAAGGGCATTATAAACAAAGGAGAAAAAAAGAAAAAGCATAAGTTCAAATCAGAACAAATAAAGCAGATGGGGATTTCACAAGCCTTTGTTGATTTTATGCATGCTTCTGAAATAGAAAAATCTCAAAAAAACCCATTTCTGTAGTTTTGTACACATCAAATAATGATAAACTTATGTGAATGATCCTGTGTTTAGTACCATTATGAACTATATTGTTAAAAATAGCGTATCAGCTATTTCCCAAGCTCCCAACATGCGGTCAAAACATGGCTGATGTTTGCATTCGGGCCAAAGAACTGGAAAACACATCAGGTTCCACAGCTCAGACGTTAACATTCATGTGGTAATTCTTTTTTCCCTGAACTGGAGCATGGTTCTTTATTAATTATTCTCGTTCTGAAATCCTCCAGGTGCCGAGGGCCCATCTGAAAAAGACATACTGCTTATTTCAGCAATCTTGTTCAGATAAACTGGATTTTTAACCAAGTAATACACAGTATATCTGTCATTCTTACCTAAAAGTTTTGACTTAGAGTTGTCTGAGTCATCGTTCATTGCCAGAAACATTCTGCATTGTCATCTGGTTTCTTAGGAAAAAAAAAAAAACATATCCACCAAAATGCCTCCTTCCAGACCCTGTTCCTTCCTCAAATCCATTAAAATGATGCCAGGATTCTTTTGTCGTTTGTGTTCTTAAATGTTATGTGGTCTGTCTGCGATGTCAAAAAAGTCATCAAAGACAAGATTTGCATACTATTCTTCATTTCTCCTTCTTTACAGAGAAGTGCCTTCCTCTTGGAAAGTTTTTTGCATTCCTTATCCTTGTTTTTCTATACAGGAACCTGTGGAGTTAAACCTACTTTACAGACCAATACACTAATCTCCAGTTTAACTGCTCAACACTGAGTTGTTACATGTAATTCAGTCTCTACAGTTCCACCTCTGCAAACAACAGCTCATCAGATGTAGACCACAAGCATTCCCAGGCTGGGTTCAGCTCCATAGTGGGAAAGCCTCCTTGAAACAGAAGACTTGGCTCACTTTCCACACAGCACTATATTTGGCCCCTTCCTTGGTTAGGTGTAAGAGACTTGGTCTGGGCAGCTCAGTGCAGAGTGCACCTCTCGGAGGAGTGAGCTGAGTAGAGAGGAGAAGAACCTTGCTCAGGCACTGCACCAGGAGGGGATGACACCTAAAAATGTAGCTATGGGATTTAACTGAGAGACATCCATGCCCTTTACTGACCCAGTACAATATGGACCTTGTTCTGAAGAACACAGGCAAGGGTTTAAACCTTTTCTCATAGGTTTCTAAACCTCTCATTTTAGTCTGTTTCAGTTCATGTTGAGGTGATGACATGGTGAGTGTTAGGAGATGTTGGCAAATTCTCCTTTCCAGGTCTGAAATGACAGACTTGAAGGAAGGGCGTTCCCTTTCAGATATGTTGTGACTTATATCATCGTATTGCAGGCAGGTCAACAAACCGGTGTCCGTTTATGAAACGAGAATTCATGAACACAGAACCAAAAATAAAACAACAAGTAACCCAATGATTATGTGTTTCTTGACCTCTTTATGACCTGGTGAACACATTGTGAGCCTGAAAGCTTGTCTGTTGTTTCCAATTACATCACCTGGTCTAATAAAAGATATCCTCTCTCCCTAAAAAATGCCTTTGCTTTTGTTTATTCTGGTGTGGGAATGAGCTGTCGGTTTAGGATTGCTATGTTGTGTAAAGGCTCCATAGCTTTTATTTTATATTTGTGGTACTGCAAATATAGTAGATTTTCTTTGCAATCATAAATTTGGCAACACTTGAAGTTGCAGCAACCAGGGAGTCTGTGACTACAATATCCCCAGTGGAACTAATATTGACATTGGTTTGTGGTCCCAGGTTTGAAAAGTGAGGCACAGTCAGAAGTGCGAGGCTTCCAGAAAGTAGTCAAATCATCTGTTCATGCTTTTTAACCAAACTTGTGACTTGTATAAACTTCTAAAAATAGGTATACCTAAACTAGCCTGTTTTTAACTTTACTCTTTTGCTTGAAATAATCTAACTAGGAAATTGTGGCTCTCAGGTTTCTACTGCATTGAGCTTCATGATTAACGAAACTGGCAATAGATAACAGCATAAGGAACCTTAGTTAAATTGCAGTGTTTTTCCAAGCACGACGCATGAGATTACTGTAATCCATGGCCTCCACCACAGTATTAATTACCATGGCTTCCTAACCAGGGATGTAGTATTTGTAAATGAAACTCTAGAAGGGCATCAGTAAGGAACAGGATGTTGAAGCCAAATGGAAAACATGAACCAATAAAAAGGCTGAACTAGCTAGAAGTGCAAGCTCAGCCTTTGAAGTTAGTTCAAGTACTGCATGCTTTAATTTTGGTGTAATCTTATGATGGGGGTACAAACAAGAACTCAGAAACAGATTTTGTAACATTTGGCCCAACTGTAGATGAATCAGTTTGTTGATGGTTACCAACAATTGCACAGCCAAAGAAGCTGTGGTCTTTGTTAAATTAGATTTAATAATTGGCTTCAGTGGGAGTTTCGGGTGCAGAGCAAATGAAGTGTCATGGTCCTTGACTATCGTAAGATTGCTTAGCAGAGGCTAAGCTTTTGCATTCAGAGAAACCTGAATATGGATTCAGAGAAAATAAGTCCCCCGAGTTCATCTACTCACTCCCCTGCCCCAATACAGGTCTCAAAATACGTAGTCATTCCTGGCAGATGTGCATATCTTATCTGTTTTTAGAACCCCTCTGATGACAAGAAGGATTCCAAAAGCTCTCTGGGCAGTTTCTTTCCAATCCTTAATTGTTGTCTCGGAATACAAATCTGTGATTAGCAATGCATTACCTTGGCAAGGCAAACTAAACTTATGTATTTCTATGTTTTTATTTTGTTTTGGGCTGTTTTAATATACTTTTGTGTGGAGCTGCAGTGACAATGCCATGCTGTCCTAGAGTTTCACTCAATAAAAAGATCACTGGTTTTATCCTCTGGACAGTTTTCTGAAGGCCTGCTACTGCCACAAGTCATGAATTAAGAGAACAAGTTTCAATATACAAAGCAAATTTCAGGATCAGGCAGCCAGGAGTTAAGATGGTGTTTGAACTGTAAAGTCATAAACTGGAAGATTAAGGTAATCATACATACTTTACTTTTTTAGATCAAGCATTCAGTTCATCAGTTTGAAAATAGCAAATCATTTATCGTAGCCTTTAGTGAATAGCCCAACACATGCTGTTAATTACTTTCTCATTTGGGAGGAAAAACAGAGGGAAAGTTAATTTTTTTTTTCTTGAGGAAGAAAAATGCCTCAAAAGCACGTTTATTTTCTCTTTGCAGCAGCCGTGCAGACCTCTGCAAAGAGCCATATTCATCAACAAAGCAGGTGTCATGGCTCTGACGTCTCAAATGCAAGTGACTACAAACCCAAACACTTCAACAAAACATAAGGACCTTCATTTTCCAAAAAAAAAAAAAAAAAACCCAATGGATGAAAATGGTTGGAATAATGTATTAGGAAAAAAGATGATATACACCAAATTTAAACCCTGCGTGACTATGACAGTAATGTTTCCAAACAAGGTGATTTTATGCATATGTATGTATAGTGTGTCTGTATTTGGATATGCACACAAGCACACACGAATCCATGAAGTCTATATTGTATAAACACAGATACCTGCCTGCACACACATATATACATAAAAACTGTAAAGGTGTAAGTTGTTCTAGAGATGCAGCAGACTTGATTCCCAAAATACCTTTTTCTGGAATGAGTTGTATTCAAACCAATCAGGGGCTGGGCTTCACAAAACCAGTACTGATCAACTGGGTCTCGCTGCTGGCGTGAAACTCATTTAGTTACCTGCAGGTGAAAACTACGAAGAATGCTACAAGATTGTTGGTTGCATTTGCCCAGCCATAAGCACCACGGCCTATAATAATGAGTATTTCCAATGAAATCTCTGTATTTACTGACTTTGACAGATGGGGAATATTGCATAAGCTGCTGAGTGCCTCTGCATTCCTCGAGTGTGATGCTGTGCTTTTTTCTTGCTTGCCTTGTCATTTGTTTCGTTTAACTTTCTCATTAACAACACAATTGCTTTGCTTTGTTCAAAAATCCTTTTCTGAGAAGTGAGTATTACTTTCTTTTTAAACTACTTGCCAACAAAAGATTTTCAAACGCATATGGTACAGAGGAGTCATGTACAAGATTGTTTTAGAAGAAAAAAAATTCTCTAAAATTAAAAGCACAGCCCTCTTACTACATTTCCATTTTCCTTTGACATGAAATGAAAACTTAACATGAGACATGCACACAGTTCACCAGCATACTCTGAACAAACACATAATTAACATGTGGAATAAGCAATACTGTTGTCAACGCTTCCACATATGTTACTATGAAACTAAAATATGTTAATTAGTGGAGAAATAGAGTAAAATCCAAGTAAATGCAGTCTGTGCTTGACATATAAATTAGGTCAGCTCAATGAATATTAAAAATAAGAGAATCTCAACTATACCTCGGCAGCCCGTGCTTAGTGGGTCCTGCATAATTCCAATCTGCTCCAGCACTCTGATAAATGGCAAAGTATCCATTGTGGCTACTGTGCAAATGCTTTGCTAAATCACTGCTAGAAGTCAAAAATGTGTGAGTTCATTAGCAGGTGGGTAGAAAGTGTAGTCTTTGGTGTTTTGTGTTTTGTGCTGGACTGACAGAATCCTATTTGAAGGCTACGTAATAAGAGGAGAAATTAAAAGAAAAAAACCCACATAGCAATACCATGTGGCTTCTGATTTGGGAACTACAATTTAGCCTATTAGACATGGACCTGTTCCAAAAGTGCACATTCAAACAATCATGCATGAAGGAGTTAGAAACACAGATGTCAATTATAACTCTGAAATCCTGGGAATGCTCCAAATCAGGCCATTAGAGAGAGAGAGAGAGAGAGAGAGGTAGGTTTGAATTGTGAGTACAGATCCAGATCTAAAATTTTTGTTCAAACTTGTCTTTCCCTAACATTTTTACAGCAACTACTGAACATATTGAAAACAGCAACGCTCAATAAGCTTACAAAAAAATAAGTTAACCCCATCATAGCTGTATTCAAACACGATTCACCATGACTTGACTAAAACCATTTCTGTAAAAGACAGTAAAAAAAATCATCAGTTGAATGTAATGTTTAAACAAGTCAAACTTAAGCTGGATTACCGCAGCTCCATTGACCACATATAGCTACACAGTGATCATTTTAGCCCAGCATTTAACATTAGAAGCATAAATAATGTAAGGATTTTCTTTTCCAAGTTTGGGATAGAACTTTGAAACATCTGGTCTCTTTCCATCATTTTTACACACACACAAGCTAAAGTTAATAGTTTTGATTAGAGCAATAGTGTTGGGTGGGATTGAGACTGGCCACTTCACAAGCCTACAAGAGGCAGAGGATAGAAAATATCCCCAAGTGTGTAATACAGTATAGGGGTAAAAACCAAAAGGAGCGGTGAAGGGACACCTGCCATTTTTTGTTGCTCTCAAAAGCAAGGAACTGAAGGTCCCACATTTAGGAAAATACCCAGTTCATTGGTAGTTTTATCCATAGACTTGATGAATAAAGTTTCCTTTTTTTTTAAGTCAAATATATTTGCAAAGTGATTCTTCTTGTGTAAAAGAAGTAGAAGGTGTGGCACAAACACATTTGGCCTTGGCCACCTGGTACTGCATAAAAACAGAATCAAAAACATAAACTGGGGTTGCTGCATCTGATCTACTGCTGTGTCCATGTCTGCAAAGCACCTCTTCATTGCTGGTCTCAACGCCTGGTGATTAATACTAGATTTCCACACCTTGAAACCAACAAGTGGAGCCACAGCCCAGAGTCTAAGACC
This sequence comes from Coccyzus lansbergi, assembly GCA_033558105.1. Classification (NCBI taxonomy): domain Eukaryota; kingdom Metazoa; phylum Chordata; class Aves; order Cuculiformes; family Coccyzidae; genus Coccyzus; species Coccyzus lansbergi. The sequence continues at coordinate 830,395 of JAUMJK010000130.1, forward strand.
ACTCTTCATTAACAGTACTTCAAGAAACAACCGCTAAGAAGAGATCATGAGGAGCACAGAGGCAATGGCAGAACAGCATTATAGGCACAAATGCAAAAGCATTTCAATAGCCTTGTGACCACCGCAACCCCTCGTAACTATTGCAAGTGTGCACCTTGATAACATAATCCAGCACTACATATTTCTGGCAATTCATCTTATAGTGCAGTACGTTGTGTCATGCAGAAGTAGGAAAGAAGTCAAAGCAAAATGTATAAAGCTCCTTCCCAAGGTGCGTATTCACAGCTTGTGTTGATATCAAAAGTTTTTGAAGGAGAAACTTCAGGACTGCACCATCAAAGATTATAAAATGTTTTAATAAACATGCCATGTCTGATGAGAGAAAAGTGAAATACACTATAATAGCGTCTAAGTTTAAATATTTATGAATCCAAATGATGGCTTTAAAAAATTCCAAAATAGTTCCAATATGTTGCATTACTTGGAAGTAAACAATGAAAGTAAGTTTGAATGAATATGATTAGATTGTGTATTTTGAATGCCACTAAAGCATAAATCCATCCAGAAGAGTTTCTGGGTTTGCAGGTTTCTGAAAACAGAATTGTTTTTATTGTCTGTAGCAGTAGACTCCACAGTGAACCGTTGATCTGCTGTAGAGTTCTGAAAGTCCCAATGTATATGCAGTTAAAATAAATAAGGAATAAACTTTTAGTTATCTAAGGAGAGAGGTGCTAGGGTTGCTGAGTAAAACTTTTCTAGCCTTTAAAAGTTGCTGAGCTCACAGAGGCAGTAGATCAGCAACCTAAGAATATAGATCTCAGGAACAAGATAAATAGGCAAGAGCAGTGCAAGATTTCTGAAGTGATATAGTCATCATTCAGCACAATAGCATTTGGTCAGTCTCTGTACCTGTTAATTTCTCAGGCTCTCTTCTGGAACTGCAATAGCCATTAACTTGTTCCATTGGGGCAAGACTAAAACCACTCTTCTATTTCAGATGTGTAACAAAATAGCAGTTATGGGGTATCTGCCATTGCATCAGATTATATTCAGTAATCCAGAAATGAAAGGGTCTCTATCTTTAATATATTCGCTATCTAACTGCTCAACATTTCACAGTATGATAGAATGGTATGAGTTGGAAGGGACCTTAAAGATCATTTGGTTCCAAACCCTTTGGCATGGACAGGAACACCTTCCACTGGATTGAGTTTCTTAAAGCCCCATCTAACCTGGCCTTGAACACTGCCAGGGAAGGGACACCCACAGCTTCTTTGGGCAACCTGTGCCAGAGCCTCACCACTCTCACAGTAAAAAATTTCTTCCTAGTATCTACTCCAAATCTCCCCTCTTTCAGCTTAAAAACGTTACCCCTTGTACTATCCCTGCACTTCCTGAAAAAAAGAGCCAATTCAAGTCAAAGCTACTAGACTGAGCACTGTCTACATGTCCTTTAACTATCTCAAATGGGGACAGAACAAGAGGGAATGGCCTCAAGCTCCACCAGGGGAGGTTCAGGCTCAACATAAGGAAAAAGTTCTCCACAGAAGGGGTCATTAGGCAGTGGAACAGGCGGCCCAGGGAGGTGGTTGACTCGCCTTCCCCGGAGGTGTTTAAGGTGCAGGTGGATGAGGTGCTGAGGGGCATGGTTTAGAGATTGGTTGGAATGGTTGGACTTGATGATCCGGTGGGTCTCTTCCAACCTGGTGATTCTATGATTCTATGATTCAAATTGCCATGAAGGCAAGGATACAACAAAAGACAATCTGACTGCTGTGCTCCAGCATTTGGTTGTGTACAGTGGACTGACCACAGCAGCAGAATGTGGTCTTTCACGTGTTTTTTAGGTGGACATATATTGCTGCATTTATGGCATTTCATGATCCTTCTTTGCCTTTCACATTCATGAGTCGTAGGCTGTACAGTACCATGTGCTCTGCTCAGTAGAAGATCTTACATTCTATCCTCATCAGGTGTACTGAGCATTAAAAGTTTACTGTGTGAAATATGGGAAACCATGGAAAACTGAGACAAGAATTTTACCTTTTACTCCCTTGTGGTTTCTACTCAAAATGTCTCTCAGGTAATGTCACACAAGCAAACAACCCAAATGCAGAAGGAATGAAGGTAATGATGAAGCAAACTGTCTCTGAAGTGTGGGGAAAGTAAGAATGGAACCAGTAGTTTCCCTTGCTCCTTCCACGAGGATCTAGCAGTAGGGCAGCTATATCCATAAAAATATATGTCTTTCTTCCCTGCCAGCCTGTTTGAAGCAGCTCACGATGGAAATCCTATACAATTCTTGGATATTGTGTCACAAATTGTTCTTAGCTGCCACTCTACACTCAGAAGGAAAGCACTCATGAATGGTCCTTAGCAATATGATCCAAGATCTCCAAGTGAAGAACCTTTACTTCTAACAACTGAGACAGAGCTGCATGGTTCATTCTCCTTGTCCTTGTCTCCAGGTTGGGAGGCATAGTGGAAGACAATCCCACCCCTAACTTGAAGCTAGTCCTCAGGAACTCAGCAAGCTGGAGCTTGCTGATCTGCCTTTCTCTTACATGCATTACACACATATAAAGAAGAATGAAGCCAACAACTTTGTGGCTGGGGACTGTTGTTTAAAGTGGTCTGAAAATTGCGGAGAGAGAGACACCATACTGTCCCCTGCTTAGCAGTTAGTTTTGTCCCTGTCCCCTTTCAACTCCCCAATTACTGTTTTGGCCCTAGTCCCCACATCAACTCTGCCCCAGTTATTTTTAAAACTCTTGAAATTGTGAAGTTCTTAATTGCATATGTGTCCTGGTGGATTTTAAGCATTTCTTGTGGATCAAAACTCAGAAAAGAGGCAGAAGGTGAACTTTGGATGAGGCATTAGACTGGATTGAGAGCAAAGTACGAAAGGGTTTGATTTTATGATAGCTCAGGCGCCTCATGGGTTATCCGTGATGAACAGAAGTTGCATGAATTGCAGTACTGAGCGTAGTGTGCTAAGACACTGTTTCAGGGTTGTCAGTTCAATGCAGTGTTTTAGTTATTCATTAGATCAGGCACTGAAGAACTGGGTTTGATTATGAGATCTTTAGGATCAAGACCACTTAGTTGATTGTGCCATGTGTACTTCATTGAAATCTTACTCTGATTTGAGCCTCAAGTTGTTTCATTAAACAAGTGAGTAATACAAGAGTCAGTATTACAATCATAGAATCATAAAATAACTAGGTTGGAAGAGTCCCACCGGATCATCAAGTCCAACCATTCCTATCAAACACTAAAACCATGCCCTTCAGGACCTCACCTACCCGTGCCTTAAACACCTCCAGGGAAGGTGAATCAACCACCTCCCTGGGCAGCCTGTTCCAATGCCCAATGACCCTTTCTGTGAAAATTTTTTCCTAATGTTCAGCCTAAATCTCCCCTGGTGGAGCTTGAGGCCATTCCCTCTTGTCCTGTCCCTTGTCACTTGGGAGAAGAGCCCAGCTCCCTCCTCTCTACAACCTCCTTTCAGGTAGTTAGAGAGAGCGATGAGGTCTCCCCTCAGCCTCCTCTTCTCCAGGCTAAACAACCCCAGCTCTCTCAGTCGTTCCTTGTAAGGTCTGTTCTCCAGCCCCTTCACCAGCTTCATTGCTTTTCTCTGGACTCACTCCACAGCCTCAACATCCTTCTTGTGGTGAGGGGCCCAGAACTGAATATAGGATTCGAGGTACGGTCTCACCAGTGCGGAGTACAGAAGGAGAATAACCTCCCTGGACCTGATGGTCACACCGTTTCTGATACAAGCCAAGATGCCATTGGCCTTCTTGGGCACACTGCTGGCTCATGTTCAGTCACTGTCAACTAACACCCCCAGGTCCCTCTCCTCCAAGCAGTTTTCCATCCAGGCTTCTCCCAGTCTATAGCTCTGCATAGGGTTGTTGTGTCTCAAGTGTAGGACCCGACATTTGGCCATGTTAAACCTCATGCCACTGGACTCAGCCCAGCAGTCCAGCCTGTTCAGATCCCTTTGCAGAGCCTCCCTACTCTCCAGCAGATCCACACTTCCACACAGCTTAGTGTCATCTGCAAACTTGCTAAGGGTGCACTCGATGCCTTCATCCAGGTCATTGATGAAGACATTGAACAGGGCTGGACCCAGCACTGAGTCCTGGGGAACCCCACTTGTCACTGGCCTCCAGCTGAATTTAACTCCATTTACTACCACTCTTTTGGCCCGGTCAGCCAGACAGTTTTCCACCCAGGAGAGTGTGCACCTGTCCAGGCCAGAGGCTAACAGTTTCCGTAGCAGAATGCTGTGAGAAACTGTGTCAAAGGCTTTGCTGAAGTCCAGGAAGACCACATCCACAGCCTTTCCCTCATCCAGCAGCCAAGTCACTTTGTCATAGAAGGCGATCAGGTTAGTTTGGCAAGACCTACCTTTTGTAAACCCGCATTGACTGTGCCTGATCACCCCGTTCTCTTGCATTTGCTTCATGACAGCACTCAAGATCACCTGCTCCATGACTTTCCCTGGCACTGAGGTCAGACTGACAGGCCTGTAGTTCCCTGGATCCTCCCTGCAACCCTTCTTGTAAATGGGCACAGCATCAGCCAGCCTCCAGTCCAGTGGAACTTCCTCAGTCTTCCATATTGATATGGAATACAGTAGATGATATTTATTTTCTACCCTTGGCAATAGCCAATGGTTCAATAACATTCCAAGTTGTCATCTTTGCTCTGGAAACATGTCGTCTTTGCTCTTGCATGTACATTATTTTTGTGTCTCCTGCCCACCTCCGTTAGATGTTTCTGCATTCCCTTCCTCAGAGAGATTTTAATGTGCCTGCAAAAGATAACAGAATGTCATTGCTGTGTTGCAGCCAGTTGAAATAGTCAGAACAGTTCTTCAATAAGTGCATCAAAAAGAGAGTAACAAGATGTGGTTGGGATGGCCCTCATGAGCAGCCAGTCTCCCACCCAGCTGCTCACTCACTCACTAGTTGCTAGATATTTCGGGCCCTTGCCGGTAACTCCATGGGTTCTGAGCTTCCTCTGATTATCTCATGCTCCTATTTAAAATATTTGAACTGGAAAGCTTAGATAACTGCATTTCTGAGACCATTATTTTGAAAAGTCATTGCATCTGGTCAACATTAGCTCCACTAGCCATTGTTGGAATGAAGAATAATCTTGCTTTCATATTGGGGCTGTACATCTCCAGTTAAATACAATTTGGAGCAGAATAACTATAATTTGCTACTAACAAGCATCAGCATTAATCAAGAAAACTAGCTTTTAAGAATCCAGATTTCAAAGCACACTTGCTGGCAGTCTGGTGGTCACCTTCTGTTTCTTGAAACGCTTTGAGTGTTTCTCCAAAATCACATTACTCTTTGGAGAATTGGTGGATTTTTTTGAGTTTTGAGGTTTCAGGAACGATGTAGAGGAAGAACCTGTGTATGGAAAGAAAATTAAATTAGAGGAAACTGAATGGTTTTAATATCACATAGTGCTGTTGCTAGTCCTACTGTTAAATGGAATTATTTAATGAACAAACAGGTCATAATATCCTTAGAGAAGACCTAAGAGGGTATACCAAGCTGACACAAGGATGAAGCAATGACTCTTGCATCCCCCAAAAGCATACTGACAGACTGCTGAGAAAAGGCATCATATCTCCTGTTGTGTGCAAGTTGATGAAGCACAAGAAGCCGGGGAAGTGAAATATGCATGTGGACCAAATAGGATTGCCATGCCCCGGGCAGAATGAAGAAATTACCATGTTCCTCTCTGCAGTAGAACCTGTGCAGTAAAGATAGTGCTGATATGCTGCAACTTTCACTCTTCCTTTTGTAGCCAACTTAACAGCCACAAGTATAGTGCAGAGAGCAGCTGTACTGTGGACAGCATAACAGAGGGGGCAGTTTATGTATGCAGATCCAAAGGAGAGCAAACAAAGTTCAAATTTCATTTAAGCTATAACCTTGTCCTCCTAAACTACAGTGCTTGGTTAACAACCTGTAAGGAATGATGATGAGCTTTTCTCCAGGTCTTCTTGCATTTTAAGGAGTATTTTCTCCTGCTCCAAGGCTTCTATGTATTTGGAATAGGACCAGGAAGCCTGCAAGAACCATTAAAAACCATCAGCATCCTGACCACATCACTGGTAGCTTCTTGTCCATTTCAACAACGAGACAAATAACTTGCTTATATTGTACCTCTGTTATTTAATAATCACAGTTATTAAGAAAAGAAGTACTGTCCTGACAATACTGGAATAACGGGGAAATAATATTGCTGCAAATAAGCAATCTCAAATCACCATTAAATGCAATTTCAACAAGTTTGACAGATCTGATGTTTACATTTGCTTATTCTCCATCCCTAGTCCAAGTCCTGTTCTCCCTCCTTTCATATTCAAAACCTAAATACAGCAGACTTTTCTCCTTCCAAAATTTCAACCTTTTGTGTTATTAAGGACATGATTTTATCTTCCAGCCACATCCTGCTAGTGTGTCCTTTGTGAAGTTAACGAAGGTCTCACTAGAATCAGAGTTGTTTCTGCCCACCTTCTTCAGCAGAATGCTACGACCTCTGGGGGCAGATCAACCGGAGATGTCAGCCTTTCCTTTCCTTTTCTGAGGAACAGTTGTTGCTCTTTACATTGAAACAACCTCGGCTTAAGTTCAACATAAATTTTAGGTCACTCTCTCAAATCTGTATGAGAACTGTAACTTTATTTGGCCTTTTTTTTGGTGAAGCCTGAAATCATTGGGGCCAATTTGTCATTTCATGACTCAGCAAGAACAACTTCTGGCATCTTCCTTTAGCAGAAAGGGACTCGGAGAAGAAACTGCTTTATAAAAGATCATTGCACCTTCTGAAATTACCTGCCTCTTGAGGACGTAGGCATATGATATGGAGATACTGGCTCACACAACTCACTTTTCTTTTTTAAATAAGTATGAGGAAAGTTTAAAAGGTCCATTTAAGAGATAAGACCGTGTGGTTAATGTAAGCAGTGACCTGAGTGTGATTAAGTCTTGCATTGCACGGAGTAGCTGTGATGATGCTGTTGCACAGATTCCCCTTTATGTTATGGCAGTGTCAACTCAGCCTTTATATGCCTGGAGTGGCATATCAGTTCTTCCTGTTTCTCCAATTGATTGTTGTCTCTTCACTACAGATATGATGCATCATGAGAATTTTTCTGAAAGAAGTACTCAAGAGCTATTTTATGTCAGATTTTTTATTAAAATACTTAGATTTTCTATATGAGTTCTGCTTCCTTTTTTTACATAAGAGCAGAGCAAGACTCAACCCTAAACTAAACTCTTTCAGGATGTGAATTTCACAAGTAATTAAAAATTCTTATTCTAGAACTGAACTTTCTTTTCAATTTATCTTTAAATAAAGATTCATTTTAAATCTAAGCATCTAAATGGCTTAATGTGTCATTAGATATTAATACTACTCAGAACCTAAATCTTAAAAGTGAAGGTAATTCTAGAATAATTGAAAGTTATGTAAGGACCATATGACACTAGTATTCAAAATCAGACTCCACTTTCCCATTCTTCCAAGATCTAATTATGTCTCCTGAATGATGACAGCAAGATGTTTGTTATTCACCTGCCACCCATATCCTTCTGAAAACGATGCTGGTCCTCTCTCCACACCAATCTCATCTGCCAGAGCCCTGCCTGACAGACTGCTGAGTTTTGTCCCTGTTTTTTTACCCTGCCAATAGTAAGAACGCATAATTAGATGTAAACGACAGTTACAGAGCTAAAGTAAAAAGCAAAGCCCAAGGAAGAAAAATTGACGTTAGAAATGAGCTAGTGTCATACACAATAATGTTTTGTAATTTCCACTCTCATTATTCATCATGTTAAGCATAATGAAGAAATATCAGAACTTTCTAAAGTTCTATTTGTCTCTTGAATGATGACACGTGTAGCAAGATGTTTGTTACTCACCTGCCATCCATCTGAAGATGGTGCTGGTCTGCTCTTCACGCCAGTCTCATCTGCCAAAGCACTCCTCGACAGACTGGTGAGTCTTGTCCTCATTTCTTTACTCTGCTGATAGGTAGGATGCATAATTAGATGTAAATGACAGTTACTGAGCGAAAGTAAAAAGCAAAGCCCAAGGAAGCAAAAATTGTTATTAGAAATGCAATAGTATCACATGCAGTAAAGTTTCTTAATATCCAGTTTCATAATTCGTTGAGTGTAATAAAAAGTACTAGAAGATAGTCCTTTCTTAAAACATTTCTTTGTCCTAATTGAAGTTTTCTGACCCCTACACTCCTGCTGACTATCTTACTTTCAGATTCAATATCTACTCCAGAATACAGCTAAGTGGGAGGGCAGGTCTAAAGCAGAACTTCTTTTAAAGACTAAAAGACCATTGTGATCCTCTAATTTGGGCTCAGGTATAAATATAGAATATAGGATTTCTCATGATTAATTCCAGCTTGGTCCAGTAGCTGTGAATGAACTGCAATATAGGTTAGGAAAACAGGCAATACCACTTAAAACGTCTACGCTAATGGACAGGCATTGTAACCCTTGATTATCTGCTCTGATGATTAACTATTTGTTATTTTCATGTTGTTCTAGTATTTTTGCACATTTGCACCTTTGCACATTCTCTCTGATGATCCCAAAACTCTTCTGAACATTAATCAATGTTCATATTTAACCTCATATCATTAACCCCACAACATTCCCATTAGGCAAGTAATATAACCCTCCCATGATGCAAATAAGAAATTGTGAAAAAAAAGAGAAGTCAAATGATTCCTCAAAGTCACTCAGAAAGCCCCTGAAAGACAGGAAAATGGTCAGAATATCCTACTTCCTTGCTCCCAAGGTGCCTTTTTTGTCTTCATGTTCCCCACTGTCCTATGGACGTATCATCTAGAATGGTGACTCTCAGGTGTAGAACTGCCCCGGCAGTTTGGTGTTTATCTTCTCTCCAGAAGGCTGACTAACTTCTGATGCACTCTCAATTGATGGAACGGGGATACCAAAGCAAATACAGAAATAGTGTGTACACTAATATAATACAGTGTGTTTGTTCGCTTTATCAATGAGAATGATGAAACAAATGAGATCTTTAATAATGCTTTCTCATAATAAATTGGATAATGTTATGTCAATGTCGTATCCTGTGATGCTGCATCACTTTCTAACAAATAAGCTTATTACTAAGAAGCTTAAAGAGAGATGAGGGAAACATGGGAAAGGAAAATTAATGTTTATGGTTTTACCTTTCTGTGCTAAGGGCATGAAAGAGGCAAAACAGATTTATAGTGTAAGTTAATTTTGTACATTTGACAGCAAGAAATCCAAAATCTGTTTTGGAGGTAAAACACAATTGCATGTACATCACATTACAAGTACTGGTGTCAAGGCAGTCTTCAAAAATTGACTGATGATATTTTTTAAACTAGGTGGCATGTGCATCTAGCAGTTAACGAAGGAACAGAACCACAGATGGACCAAAGATGAACCCAAATAGCAGTGGGCAAATATATGAAAACTGAAAAGCAAGCAGTGCTCTCCTAAGGGAACAGCTTTTACAACAATTTCAGCTCAGTACTGAAGCAGCCACACTATGCTGAAAGTTTAACCTTACTGCACCCTGTACCTACCCGTCCCTGCCTTCCAGACACTAAACTTAAAACATGTCTTTGCACTGTACAGTGCTTGCATGGTATTCCTCACTGCCAGCCACTCCTCTCCTGCACCAAGATCCTTGCCAGGAAGCCTTTGATAGGATATGCCCCATAAATAACAAATAGGCACACACAAAAAATATTGGAATTGCCAAACAATATCAATTCATACACCGTCATACAGTGAAAGCCTCCTGTCTGCCCATTTTTTCCATTGTACTACATAAATTCCAACTCATATCCAGTCAGTTAAGCAAGTCAGGGAAGTCCAGGTAGACTGAGAACCCCAGGGACAAATTTGTGAGAAGGGAGAAAATAAAATTCCTCCCCCAGGAACTGATTGTTCCATTTGACATAAACCCAAACCAGCAACTGATTTGGGGTGGGGTGGAATATATATATAAGAAAAAAAGTATTGTTTCTGTTACCAGAGCTTTCATCTCCTTCAGCACGAGCCTGGTGGGGCAGAGCAGCATAGACATTATTTTAAATGCCAAGAAATCATCACCTACAAGCTGCCAAGTGAACCTGCTGTAGCTTATGCTGGATGGACCTTATCAGTATCCTTCAGGGACACTGAATCATTCGAACAATTTTGTTGTCACTATTGGGATAGAAATCACAGACAGGAGAACAGGGAACGGCAAATTCTTTACATGATAATAGAGAGGGGAAAGCATTCAAAAACTTATCTTTTTCACTTAGTATTTCAAGATTTTAAAAGGCAAATGGTTTATTGGTAATTTTTTTTTTCTTGTGAGAAGAATGGTCTGCAAACCTTTTACTGCGCTGCATTCTCTGCCTGTCACTTTCTAAAATTTCTTATCCCGTTTCCCAGTTTAGAAGGGTAATTCCCCTTTCCCATTTGTTCTCCATAAAAGCTAGGGTTTTGCCCTCCTGGCCAAGATTTACTCTTTACTTTCTTGATCTTAATCAGAAATCTTACAGACAGGCAACAAACAGATGGAAAAAATAAGTCTGTGAAAACACAAAATGCATTACTTTGAAATATTGCATTCTTGTACTATAAGTATTGCCAATGGCTTTGCCAGACATATCTGTATGGAGGCAACGTGCTTTGGAGAAAGGAACATGAGTTCTTGGATTTTAGGCTTCAGTTGACATTGGTCATTGAGTAACGCTTCACCAGTCCTCATTTTCACGTGTCTAAAAGAGGATAACAATGTGTACATGTTCTTATGGGCATATATATATGTCTTTATCTGTCTGGGCACTCATGAGGTTCTCATCATCAGTAATATCTCACCACATATGTGCACGGTATTTAAAATATGTAAAGGTATTTAGGACGACCTGTGGTACTTAGCAAATCAAATAATTTCCCTGCCCTTTAAGGAATGTTCTCTCTTCAAAGCTGGCCAAACAATTGCATATAATAAAAAATAAACTTTTGCAAAGCCTGTAATTAATATGAAAAAGTCCATTATATTTTAATAATAAAATTCCAAGGATAACAACTTTACAAGCAAGCATTCTGCTGTGGAGGTCACAGTTCTGTTAACGCACTGAAACTGTCTGGAAATTCGTGAACAGTCTGACAATTTCACTGTCAATGCTGAGAACTATTCAGAAAAGACAAAAATTATACAAAGCAATTAACACATAAATATTTTTTAAAATAATGTGAAGACTTCTCAAATGCTCCTTCTGTAAAACAGATATAAAATGTGGTTTGGTTTTGCCTTCAATATTGATCCAGGACAGCACCTACTGAAAGTGCAAACAGGTCTGCAGCTACCCATTGTACAAAGGGATCGTACACAGATTTTTATTTTTTTTTTAAATTTAGCCCTCTTTTTCACTCTTCTCTTGGCACGAAGATGACTAAAATACATTTTCTCCTCTGCTTAATGAAAGAAGTGTTCCATTGACTCATCTGCTTCAAGTTAAACATATGTATAAGCATTGACAGGATTGAGAACTAATTGCCCTAGAACTTGATCACATATACCACTTGAATTCTAACAAAAAGATTTTGGTAGCTTTGGATCAGGCTAAAAAAAAGGATATTTTAATTCCTGTGTTTCCTCATTAAGGAGATTTTATGGAGTTCATCAGCTGTCACCTGTAAATTCGTGAGCCTTACCTCTGCTGCTCTGCCTTCCTTCTGTTGCATCTTTTTTCTCTCCAGGACAAGCAGAATTTCATCGTTAGTCAAATTGCTTCGAAACTTACAAAATTTTGGCCAAAATTTAAACAGAAGAGCAAAAATAGTCATCTGTGCAGAAAGAAAAGAAACTCAATCTTGACCATATTAAGAAATCAGTTTACTGTGAAATAAAATGTAGTTTACCATGAGAATGAAATAACTATTTCTTTTGAATACACAGCCTTGTTCCTCCCACGTACTGTGTCCTGACATTTCAGTCCAGATTTGCTCGGCACATGCTTTTCATCAGTGTGTTTATAACTGGTGAGAAATCTTCCTAAAACACACTTAAAAGGCACTTTCTTTTTTTTTTTTATATTTCCCTAAACAATTGTTTGCATTAGTGAAAACATCCATCATTTTTTACAAGTATTCCTGATAAAATATACACCAGTAGAATTTCTTTTGCAGCCCTGTTCCGCTCAAGTATTTCAAATATTCAGTTCATTAGGGAGAGGGGTTTTTCCCCTCAAGAGAAAGGAAATACTTTTTTTGCCTCTGGAAAGGCTCTTAAACCACATTACAGATCTATGAGCAAATCTTGGATAATTTTTAAATGATATAATCTCTCACAGGGTCTTTTTTGAACTAGAATAAGAAAAACAATTTTAGAAAAGCAAACAGAGGGGCTCAGTGAATTCTCTTGCTCCAAGTACTAAGGCTCACATTTTTCTATTTATTTAGATGTTTAATTCTCATTGAGAAATGTGGCTTCAAAGGAGCCGAGCATGCTCAGCACCTCCCTGCTTCTGGCTCAATGGACTTGAAAGTGACATGCGAGTCACTGTCATGTTCCAGTCACAGCTTTTTGGCCAAGTTCTCTTGGATTTGTGCCACATTTCTGGAGTTCACTGAGTTTTACATAGGTTAAAATGAGACTTCTTAATTCTCTTAGGACCTCAATGAACCTTCTTCTCTGACAAACCATTTGTCTTCTGTGATCCAAACGCTTTATGGACTCACAGTGGAGGTTTAGGGGTGTTGGTGGCAATTTTATAGAAAAAGAAGGGGAGCTGGCTTTCTTGGGTTTAGAAAATAAGTCAGAGAAGACAATATGGAGGAGTAAGAAAATATTAAGTGTATAGTAAAGGTTCACAAATTGCTCTTCTGTCTGTTAGTACAAAGATCAGAAAGCAAGTTGTCTACAGCTGTTTAATACAGACTTACTGTAATAAAGAAGGGAAAGACATCCAGTAAGTTAAGCTTTGTGCTTTACTCACATCTGCATATTTTTTCATAAACTACAAAATCTACAAACTTTCTCACTACAAATTACTTCTCTGCCATTAATTAAGTGGTAAAGAACAAGCAATTAAAAACACGTACAGAGTTCTTTTCTACTGCCAAAACTCCTAGCACAGCCCTGGATAACACCTTTGCAGAATCAGCTAGCTGCCAGAGCTTGTCCAGTTTATTGAGGAGTACCTATCTGAAGCCTCTCTGTCATCTCCACCATACAGTCTTCATTGCTGCATTACTATAATGTTTTCCTTCATGCTCAGGATTACGTATCACATATATTATGTATCACATATCACATATATTGTCGCATAAGCAAAAAACTATGTCTTTAAATCAGGCACACAGATTTCAGCCAGATTTATTACAGAGACTCTTCCAGCTCCTTACCTGTGCTTCTCTAAAAGTGTAAGGACCAAGTTCTTTCCTGTGCTCCAGAATCTTCTTTGCTTGTTCAGGTAGGATGTCAATCTGCAAAGCTGGGGGTACAGCAGAATTAATAAAGCAGTCAATAATAGCTGTGATCTTTTTCTGGACTGTGGCATTATTACAATGGGAATGGCACAAGTCCTGAAAGACAAAAAAATAGCATTTTCTGAGAAAGAGATGCGAGACCCTTTACAGGGGCCCAGTGATCAAAGAGTACTAGCCATACAAAAATAATTATATAATAGATTTCTTCAGTATGTAGGACAAAATTCTTGTAGCAAATATGCATGCTCAAATACATAGTTAAGAAATGAGTGGGACTTCTGGTTTGCAAATGCAGACGTATAGCACTGATTGCTTTTAAGGAATAATGTCTGCCTAACTTGTTCTGATTGAACAGGATAATTTTTATCCTTCATTCATTCTAAGTACATTATTGGCAAATAGGAAGCATTTCTGAAAAAAGAAATATACCCACAGGTGTGAAATGCAGACGTTATCACAAGTCTGCTATGATTATCGTAGACATGGTAATTAAAAAACAAAGAAATGCTTTAAGTACACCAAGAAAAGAGGGGAATTATTTAGGGGGTACAAGGTATTATAACAAGGAGTTTTGGCACAGGAGGGGACAATTTCAGCTACCAATACAATCTTCCTTTCATTGAAATTGTCTAGTTTCCCATTCATTAAGATTCTCTTAATGCAGATGTATAGCAGTGATTGCTTTTAGGGGATTCTCTTAATAAATGGTTTCCCAAGTTTCCCCAAATTTCAGTATCTGAAATAACTGAGCAGAACAAAATACAAAACAACCTTGACCTTAAAAGGGTGAGATCTCAAAGAAGTACTGGGGGGTTTCTACTTTTTTAAATGTGAACTGTTGCTCTTGTAAAACCCATTATTACTGTTTTTCACACTATGACAATGCTACCATCAGACTTTGACAGGAAGAAAAAATAATTCAAAGAACTCCCTTCAGAAGCTTTGAAACACAAATGTTCCACCTATCCATAAACATCAAGAAATTTCTGCAACTCTAGGAGATTATCACATATTTCTGCTAAAGACACAACGAGCACCCCGGAGAATTTTCAGGAAGAGCGCTTTCTAAATGAAGAATGTGCGTTTAGTTCTGGTATAGGAGACTGGATATTTGCTTTGCAAAGAAATTAAAAACAGGGCTTTTAACCAGAAATGCGGTATGTGTAAGAGCTGGCTTGTTTTATTCTGAAAACTTTTTAGTTTTATGAAGGCAAAAAAAGAATGATAACAGCTACAATGAAGAAAATAAGGCAATACAAAACGATATTCAATATATCCTAAGAATATGTTATGACTTCCTTTGCTCATCTAGCACAGAAGAAAAGGCAGAGAGCTGTAGTAAGAGGGAAGACGTACAAGCCATATGATACAAAAAGGGGTGAGACATGAGTGTAGGGGAACAGATGGAAACGATCCACAGAGTTATATTTCTTCATACTTAAAAAAAAATTTTTTTTTGGTGTTTGATTGTCCCAAGATGTGTCGCAAGCCCGGTGGGTTACGAGGAGCAATAAAGTCCTGAAAGGAGTTCTCTCTAAGCTGATGGCATCACAGGGCTCAGACAATACAAGTATGCAGTGTGCAATGTGCTGCCCACGGCTTTGGCAATGTTCCTTCAGTTCAGCCTGACCCACAACAGTCCTCTTCCTCCAGCCTTTTGCTTCTATAAAGAGCATTAACTGCCAGCCATGACAAATTGCATGCATGTAGAAATATGGTCAGATTGTACTTTTTCTTGATAAGAAGACAAATAAAATTAACATAAATGAAGGAGAGGGGGTGGAACATAAAACACTGAAGTCTTTCTTCAGAAAGCAGATCCACAAAGAAAACAGTCTAAACTACACTCCACACTAATTTGCAGAAAGTTGCTGTGTCTTCCACAATACAGCAACGAAGAGTCACAAATCTGAAAAAACATCAAATATTTTGAGAAGGATTTATGACATGGAACTTCAGGTGCTTTTGTGTCAATTTTCTAGGCTAAACTAGTTACTCTGTAACCGAGAGAGAGCGGCAGCCCCGGAGAGCATTTCAGCAGATGATTCCTTGCATGGAGATCAGAGATTTTGTGAGGAGAGGAGATTGCCACCCCGGAAACAGAGGAGCTTCAACTTCTAAAGCAGACTCCAAGCTGAAATGCATGAAACTAAACAATAAAAATACACACGTGTGCCTGCAGCAGGTTCTCCCAGTGTTACTGCAGCATCAACTGTGTTTTTCTCCTAAATTTTGAGCATGTTGGCTAACCTCATACTCCCTGCCTGCCACGAACACGCAGTCTGCGTTCAGGAGCCTGCACTCCAATATCACTGTTGCATCAGCAATATCCCACAAGCAAAAGGAACAAGGAGCAAGTGAAAGATCTGTGGTGCCCCTGCATTCAGCCCAGGGTGCTACTAGGAGGCTGCAGTGTGATTTAAAGGCTCACTTCAGAGGTTTCCCATTTTGTTTCACCCCACACAGCAGCAGTTTCACAAAGGTGCATGCATCGGCGAGAGAAGCAGTCCCTGCTGACCTTCTCCATTACGTTTCATCTTGGCTACAGTCTAAGCTTCGATTATTTGTGACTCTGCAGAGTGCAAGGGAGCTGGGCTCTGCATTGTACATACAAACCTTTTGGGTAGATACTATCTTTGCATTTGATTGAAATTAAAAGCTTTCTCTGATTTTTTTAGGGATTACCAAATTTAGCAGTAATCCTATTATTTAACAGTGTGTAACTATAAACACAGAATGGACATTATAATTCTTGCATATTTTCTACTGCTTAATAGATGCATATTGAAATCTAGGCCTTAGCTAGTTAGTAGTGTCCCTTTAGAGACTCAGAAGAATGTTACAGTTTTAAGAAGCATGAAGATACATGGGGATAGTACATTCAAGTCATTAAAATTAGTTACCCTTAAGAAGTGAGGATTTTCATTGAAAAAAAACCAGTTTAAACAGTGAAAGAGTTTTTAATATGAACAAGAAAATGGCTAGAGATCTTCTTGTTAAAATTCTCCTTATATGCAGTAAATGATGGATTTGCTTACAAATTGAACGATATTCCCCTTGCTTCATTTTACCATCATACCTTATACTTCTGCACCTCTCGCCAAAAGAGGACATCGTTCTCCAGCAGGTCTCCTTTCAGTGACACAAAGTGCTGAAACTGATTTGCTGTCACTGGATTCAACAGCGCTTTACGGAAAGCAATTATTTCACTAGATGAAGAAACCCACTTACTGTCCACATGCTGTCAAAAGAAAACATAAACGCACCAAATAAACTCTGTTTCAAAAAGCACTAAAAAAGGCATTAGTTAGTAAACTGTCTGATTCTTATCTTTGCGCTGACCCTAACTTTCAGTAGTTTATGACTTTATGACATGGATACAATAGAATGTGGCAAGGTTTCACTTCTTTCTTTCCTTCTTTTTTTCTTTCTTTTTTTTCCAGTTTGGTTTGGGCAACATTTTTTGGAAGATGTGATGGGAGAGGAAATGACTGACAATGATTTAGACCATATGACTACATACTGTAAAGTATGGAAACAGCTATTGTTATTGATTATGACAACAGGCTACTTTTCTAGAGAACAGTTTGAGTTTTGTGCAAACAAACAACAAAGAGAAAGGAACAGACAAACCACATAGCTTCAAGTTGTAAAATGTTTCTGACAAGGATCTCGCTAACAAAATGAGCTTTGAAATGTGTTGCCATGATCACCAACAGAAGCGGGGAGTTTGCTCTCTGTGGAATAAAGCGACTAATAGTGAAATAGAATTTAAAGTCGTTGAGACATTGTGGAAATCCTTATGCTGCAAAGCACAAAGCAGTAGGCAGCCAGGAAAGGGTGGAGAAAGAAAGATGGCTTATGCAGGGACATTTTGTTTAAATTGAAGTTCAGGCTGGCCTGCCTTCCTGAACAAACAGTTCTTGTGCTGTCACTGAGAAGCTAGCCAAACAATCCCACTTTGTTATCAGATGGATGAATGAAAACTATCTTCTAACAGTGGTGGAAAACTCTTGAAGTCCTGGAGGGGTGGAGTGCCACTCAATGGTCAGCATGGAACAGGAACATTTTAGCTTGCTACAGGCAGTCCTGGAAATCTGACCTGATTCTGAGCTGAAAGTCTATCTGCAGCTTCTCTTAAAAACAGGGTTTATGCTTAGTGTCCTGCCTCAGATCCTGCCAGGGATGAGAGCCTACCCGTGTGGGAGGGTGGGTGACGATTGTCCAAAGGGTCCTTTAATTAAAATAAAGTCAGCTCAACTTAGACAGTGAGGTGGTTTCTTCTCATCCCTTGTCCAGTTCTCCAAAGATGTTCTAGCCTCTGTGACCAGAATTTAGGCAACTTTCGGGAAAAATTATTTCTGGACCATATTCATGAAGGGAAGAACAAAACATTGTTCCCTCCCCTATATTAAAATACAAACACTGCTTATTTAATGGGTCAATAACCTTGAAGCAGAATGTGGAAAATAACCATCTTCCTGACAAACAGACAAAGAGAAAACTTGTTAACAGAACCCACACGCACTTTGGATCCCTTTTGAGCTAATGGTTTGCATGGATAATTGGTGACCAGGTCTCCAGTTTGATTTCAACAGACAGTAAAAGTTCAACTGAATAAATGTACACAACTTGTATGCTGGCAATCACAATGAGTTCACTGCTCTTCAAGAGGAAAAAACTGGCAAACATCTGATGAAATGTATTATTACAAAGGTTTAAGATGTTTAAAATTGATATTATCTCAGTGCTGCAAGATTAAAATACAATTCTAAATGAAACAGATACTGTGAGATATGATTAAACCTGCCCACTCCACAGCATTCTTCACATTCTCTTTTGTGTCTGCACGTAATCCACTCACAATAATAAATAAACTACCAGATGCTGGAATGAACAGCTTGTCCCAATAAGTCTACTGCATGCAAAATACAGATAGATGTGAATTAAAAGTACAATACCAGTGTGAGGAGGTTTAAGACTGCCCTAAAGCCTAAGACAAGAGACATTTTTTTCAAGTATGACCTCTCCAGCCAGGAAGGGATAGAAATTTACCGTGAACATCCAGCAGGGAGCTAAATCCACCAGCAATGTGAGTAATCAGTGCACTGTAGCCAATACAATCATGCTGGCTTTTGACAGTGCTACATTTGGGCCTCACACTGTCAGCAGGGAAATTGTGAGGGATGCGCGAGCTCCAAACAAAAAAGACAGTGAAACTGCAGACCAAAGAGACATAGCGAACTTCACTTGCCTTCCACATCCTAGTTGACTTCTCCTGTTTTTGGTGTGGAAGATCTTCAGTTATGTCTTTTATCTATGGTTGAAAAATAAGATTATAATTGTACTTCTAAACTCTTCATGTTTGATATTCAGCCCTCTAATGACTGATAGCACAGGGACAGATTGGTTGATCCATCTTCATTTTGATCTTGACGTCTGAAACTTGTGGTGCCATTGATAAATGAGCATTTATTCATTAAGACTATGGAATCAGAGAAGCCAAGAGGTAACAGTGGTTAAACATTTATTTTATGCGGTATTACTTAACCTATAATGTTGTAAGGGACCCCTTATGTTGGCAATAGATTTGGGATTATAATTATTTTTTATAAGATGTTTCTAGATATTTTGGACAGCTGTATCAGAAATGGACTTGATCCTGCAGCTTCTTTGTAGGAAAAATACACCTCAAATCAAGGGCAGATTTTCTGAATAAGGACTACATAGCATGCCCACAGTATTTTGTCACTGTGAAATACGAAGCCAAGTGGAGAATGTCATCTGGTTTCATTTCTTCTAAAAACATTCTTCAGAGGACCTTTTCATCCTCTGAATTTGCAGTAAGAATGAGAAAAGAGCAGTCAAACATGAATGGAGTTAGGAAAAGACTAAATGCTCCTTAGAAGTATGTATTTCCTGTAAACTGTTTATTAGAGTTGAATACAGCATTTTCCAAACTGCATGGGCTACTCTCCCTGCCAGTACAGTGCAGCAGGTGCAAGAAGATGTATGAGCCAGCTTAGCCTTACCACATGGTCTTGTGCCAGGGCTTGTAAAGGGGGCAGAGTTCAGCTAAAAATGGGCAGAAGATTAGGAAATTATTGCTTTAATATAATCATTATTCAAATTACAATTTGCCCTATTAGAACATACAGTTTTCAGATTGCTTCATGCTATGGATCAATGAAAAGAATCCAGTTCATATGCACTTCTGACAACCTTCTTGATGTTAAAAAGACTGTTGAAACCAAGTTTTATCAATCAGTGCAGTCTGCCTATGTGTCTGCTTGGTGGAACTGTCAAGTTTCCTTCCACTATGAAATTCGTGCTTCAGAGCTTTTGTGGAAGTGTAGAAAAACCCAATCTTTTTGCATCTGTCACCAGCAGGATGATCTCCCTACAAAGATCCCAACCACAGAGGCACTCTCATAAAAGGCAGATGTTAGCTCTGCCCTTTCCCCAGTCTTTCTAATGAGCCAGCAGCAGTGAAAGGCTCCTCATTTCCAGTTTTCTGGCAACTTTCTGAAGTAACCAATTGGAAATAAGGCTTGTAGCAGTTAACCTCCACACTCAGCAGAATTTCACAAGTCCTGGAGTCATTTCTAGAGACACTGCAGCTCCAGATGGGAAAATACAAGACAGAGAGAGAGAAAAAGAGAGAAAGAGAGAATAGAGTGGGAAGCCCGTTTGTTTGCTTGTGTTCTTGTCCCCTTGGGCAAATCCTTTATACAAAGCAGCAGTTTTTCTATGTGCAAGTGTATGGCTAGTGCAAAAAGGCACATGGAGCACGCAGCACTACAGCAAAGATTAGTTTACTCCCCAGGCAGCCTGGCTGGCAGCAGAGCTAACACCATCTCCTTCAGGTTTAGGATCTAACAATAATACTGTCAGCCAGACTAAACCTTCAGAGGAACTGCCTTCACAATTATCAAGCTAAATGCTTCAACCTGTACATGCTATAGCGTCTCTTTTGATGTAAGCTGAATATGAGTTGTGGGCTGCTTTTCCTCTGAACCATTTTATCCCAATGGTAAATCATGAGCCAAACAAAAAACAATGCCTGGATGCGTTACTGTTGTTAAAAAATTACCTTTGCTTGTCTTTCCGCCCCATGGTGTTCATCTGCCAGGAACAATGGCAGCCATTGTTTTTCTAATCTCTTCTGGACACATTGCTGAATTTCTAGCAGAACCGCTGCCGAAAGTTGATCATGAAGGATTTGTCCCCATCCTCCACCTGAATGCGTTAGCTAAGCAATCCAAATAAAATAACACATGACATAAACTTCTGTGTATACCAAAAGTCCTTTATCTCTCTACATCCTTAATTTAGCAAAGCATGAGCTTAACTGTAAGCAAAGCATTTAATGCATGCTTACCCAAGGCTCACGTGTACTTTTCATAAAAGGGAACAGATTACATTCGTCCCTACCTATAATAGAATACAGACTTTGGCAAATAATACCCTAGATTGGCCAAGTAAATTTCTTAAGTATCAAGATATGTTAGAGTACCTCAGCTCAGACTTGCTGTCTGTGGCTTTACTGGCATACTAAAATAGAAAGCTGGAACTAGTCACTGCCTGAAAGCCGTTTTTACACTTTTTCTGAGCTGTGTGGTACATGCTCTGGCTGTGGCCTCAGAACAGGGTTTATGAGAGATGTTCTGTAAGGACGGGGGAGGAAGAGCCTGCATAGGAAAGAAGGGATCCCCACAACCAGAACAGAACCAGCTTTCAGGCCAAAAATATAGAATCATAGAACAACCAGGTTGGAAGGGACCCATCGGATCTTCTAGTCCAACCATTCCTATCAAACACTAGATAGGTAGGATTTGAGGAGATACCTTGGAAAAAACTGGAGCAAAGTCACTTGTGGACTTATATCTCTTTCACAATCAGTGTGATTGTTCTTTATGAACAGTTTTGTAACTAGTACCTGTTCTTGTTGTTCTCTGGTAGCTGGGCTGTTGGGTCCAAAGAAGTAGTTTTGGTTTAAGTACTTATTTTTAATATCCTTATTTTTTTCCTCCCTTTTTTCTTTATCATTGTGGTGCATCTTTCTGAACTCTTCAATATCTAGCCAGCACATGAGATCCATGCTACAAATAAATTTAAACAGAATGTTATTTCAATATTGAGTTAATTTCATCAGCGTTCTAGGGAGTTATTAGCTTAACCACAAGCCACGAAAATGTTCAAGTCCTAAATACCAGGTCAAATTGGACTGAATTTTTATGTCATTTTTTTCTTTGCTTAGTACCATCTGGTGAGACCATGGCACTTGTTGAACAGGCAGATCAAACACGCATCTTAGGGATCTCATTTAGGGTCCCTTCTGGGGTGCCCTGGAAGGCATAACATCTTCAATGTGCAGTTGCTAAATTCAGCAGGGACTGTGAACCAGAGCCATAGTGCAGATCTCACAAAAAGAATGAAAAATGAAACAGATGAGAGTTTGAAGCAGTACTGAGGCTATGAGCCACCAAGAGATGAATCAACACCCCCTGTTCTGCCTCCTCATCATATCACCTGAGAAAGGAGCAGGAACGACAGCTGGGAACGTCAGCCCCAAAAATCACCCCCTTCTTATGTCGTATGAAGTGCTAGAGCTTAAATCGGTCTGCAGTCAAGCAGCCAAAACCAATTTATGGCAAATTTTGCTTCCAGGGTATTTGTGGGCTGCCTTTTCATAAATTACTGATTCCACTACTTATTTCATTGTTCATAATAAGTGACAAATAATTTCCATATGCAATTTATTTATATATATTGTTTATATTAATTTAAGTCTATACTATCAATTTAAATATGTTTTAATGGAAAATATATTGGCTTTGTTCTTTAAACCAGAGGATAGGTTAAGTGACATACCTACAATTTCAGTTTAATTTGTATGACTGTTTTTGGATAGTATCTTACTATCTGAAGTTTTCTGAGCATTATGATGAGGATATTCACTGTGTTTGCAGCAGGAAATACAAAATATTAACCTTAGACAAATCTGTTTTACTTTTCCATTTGGTTAACCTGTTTTTTTCATTAATGTATGAGTAAAACTTTCAAAAGCATCCAGCTGATTTAAGAACAGATGTCTCCCTTTCAAATGTCTTTTGAGACTCTTACAGACCTAATTTCTATTAAGACTGAAATTCTTTCAATTGCTAGTTCATCACAACGTGAGTAAGTTCACCCCAGTGCAAGCAATCCAAGTTACTGTGGTTTATGGAGTTACTCCTTGGCATCTACCCATGACGACCGATGAAATACATCCATCTAATTTAAAAAGCAAAATATATAATCTTAAAGTGTGTTAGGTTAAACCCTTTACAGTGGCGGCTTATCCTACCATACTCTACTTTTTCCTTTCAACAGATCAGGAACATGTTCATTGTCAATTAATCTCACAAGTCTAACAAGTGGTAATCCACTAACCCAGAGTAACAGAAAATGTCCTGCAATTGTGTTAATGTGTCATGCACATTTAACAAAATATTAATTAATGGAACTCTCTTTAGCTTCTTACCAGAATTTCAGCCCAGGTATTAGGCAGCCTGTCCTTGCTGAAACTTGGATCACTTACAATTGGGCAATAACAGAACCATAAATTTTGATGAAGCGACAAATGACACATCTGTTGTTTTTTGCTGAAATTTTCCAGACCACATTAGTTCTAGGATCCCTTCAGCTTATAGTGCCATTAAGCAGCTTACTGTAGCATGCCAGCTGGACTTCAGAGTTGCTAGGTCTGGAACCAGCTCTAAAACACTGTGTTTTGAGACTTTTTCTAATGTTTTTCTTCATTATTAATTTTTACTAAAGACAATTTCTCCATAAATTAAACGTTCTTCTGCCTGGCTCTGTCACTTAAGGTGGGACTTGTCTGTGATTAACAGAAAGGAATGAAGTCCCAGAGATGATTCAGTGTACCTCTCCAGGACCCCATCCTAGCCAATTACTTGTTCCCTGTCAGTTCCTGCCATTTCCCCAGTTAGAGAGAAACTCTTGCCCTCGTGGTCTCCAAAGCAGGGGGTATGCACTCCCAAGAGATGTGCAAG
Organism: Coccyzus lansbergi; assembly: GCA_033558105.1. NCBI lineage: Eukaryota > Metazoa > Chordata > Aves > Cuculiformes > Coccyzidae > Coccyzus > Coccyzus lansbergi. The sequence continues at coordinate 854,000 of JAUMJK010000130.1, forward strand.
AAGAAAATATTAGAATTTCAGTAGTGTATGTGCATAATTTCTTAAAAAATAAATACTTATATACTGAGGTTGCATGCTGAAAAACTTTTTACTGGTGGGATGCATGATCAGAAATATTTGGAGACCACTGGTGTATACAACTAACACAGAAGTCATTTGACCCACTTAGGCAACCACAGCATAAGAATCTGTCTGAATTCATTATCTGTAATCTTTTTGTAGTCAGTGAGGAGGAATAGTCACCTTTCAGAATGATGTATCAAAGCTGGTTTTAGGTATTATTTTCATAATTAGTAGAATTGTGTCCAGAAGTGCGTATTTGTCTCTGACTACAAAGGGAATGTATGATGATAAGCAGAAGTAATGGCATTGAGTCTTGGCCAGAGGAATCCTGTGCTAGATATCCATCTTTGAACACTTTTGAAAAAACTGACCAATACCCAATCTAAAATGACAGCAATTTTGACCAGAAGCAATAAGCAATATGCAAAGCATCAGCTCTTGGGAATGCAGATTAAAAGGAAGGAAGTGACATTTTAAGGACTTGCTCACAGTTGCTTAAATAGTATATTTGCTTTTTCCTAAAACAGGATAGAGATTAATGTGAGGCTTGGAAAAGAAGCTATAACTTCTGTTTAGATCTTCATATTTAATCAAATGGGGTCACTTTTTCAAAAACAGCATGAACTATCTGCTATGAGCTGGTACTTAATTCTGTTCAGATCAGTGTAAACACAAAACTATGGTTGCTTTCACACTGTGGGTGTGGCTGTCTTCTGTTTGTACATTTTTATAATATCTAGCTTTAATTTTTAAAATGCACTCAATTGGATCTATACTAAAAAAGATAAATCTTTGCTCATAGCCTAATTGCTGTACTCGGAGGTTTTCCACTAATCAAAGGATAAACTGAAAGCAGAACTGCAATATAAACATGTTATGACATAAGAATTTTTACTACCAAAATTTTTAGACAATTCAGTCGTCTAACAACATGTATATGTATTTCAGAAAATTTATAAACACGTTTTTTAAAAAAGGTTAAGATCTGTGAACATTTAGAGAACCAAAACCCCAGCAGATTCCTCCCGAACTTAGAAATGGGTAAAATAAAACGTACCCAGCAGAATGCTCATTAAGAAAAGCCCAGAATTGTTCCAACTTCTCTTTGTCTTGGATCAGGTCAGATAGATTAGGACCTGCTGATTCTTTGGGAAGTTGATGCAATTGCTGATCATCTTTGAGAGCATCAGGGCAGGATGGCAGACCAGTGTCAGCAGCAGTAGTCTGAGGGAAGAAATTATTTCACTTGCATAACTGCTTCTTTCATCCCCATATGTTGCTCAGTCTAAGAATCCTTGCACTAGATACCTTTTGTCTCTGTAGAGAAGCTTTCTGATTGTTGAGGAAATAAATTAAGGCTCCAGTTCTTAATCAGCTTTAGTTTTATGTTTGCTTTAAACATACCAGAGTGTGCAGTTTCCACAATCAAACCAACCAATATATACCTGTAATTTACTTGAAATTGAGGTATTTAGCTAAGATTAAGGGTCCAGTATACAATCCACAGACTTTAGTGGAAGTGGTCTCATTGACTCCAATCATACAGTGGTCTAATGTTGAAGTAACTGACAGAAGACCTGTATTTGTAATTAATACTCGGGTGTCAATTATTCTCCAAAATGAGTAGTAGGAATTTGACTACTTTCTTCTCCTAACTGGCATATGGTCTGTCTTTCACTGCTGATACTCAAAGTGTTAACCCTCTCTGATAGAAAAGTTTGTTTTTGTTAGCAGGTACTTGTCTTACCTCATCCATCTTGGAACCACTCTCTCGATGCAAAGCCTGGAGCTTTCTAAAGTACATGGAGTCCAGCTGTCGAGTTTCTTCCACCAACTCCACCTAATAAAAATAATATCTTATGTCATCTCTACAGTACACATTATAGAAAGATGGAGACAGGCACCTTGCCAGTGACAGCAGATAAAAAGGAGTACATTTGCCAGCAATGAGACTGATGTTTAGAAGACACTAGAAGTCACATCCTTGTGACAAACAATTCAATTAAAAACTCTGGTAGAATAAAATTTTCAGATAGGATCACACGTAAATTTCTACAGAACACCACTAAATAACTATATCTTTAAGAGAAAAATTTTGTATTTAAAAAATCCTATATTTTATTGTGTACATAATACATTGTGTGTATATTATATTGTATATTGTGCTAGACTTACCTGATTTCCTATACCAGTAAATTTTATGTCAAAGTGTCACTGAGGAGCTGAAAAACAAGTCTTGAAAAGTATGGCTATCAGCGGAAAATTTAAAAAAAAATATTAAGAGTGCCACAGATTCCCAGAAATAGAAATCTAAGACAAGATAGATGCTGTAATATCTGAACAATGAAGGTCAAAGCTTTCAGACTTCCAGTCTCATTCCTTTCTTTAGTTTTACACCAGGTAATAACTTAAAATAATAAATCTTGCATTATCAGAACTCATGAAGTATTGACATTTTTTAACTTGTATAGAAGACTTGTGTATATAACTAGAGCAGTTCTCCATGTTATGTGCAAACAACCAGTAACTGCATAAGGAATAGTTTGGTGACCCTCTCAGCTACCTAAACCGTTCAAATGCAGGTTTTAGGATACTTAGCAACATTGAGTCAATGTGTTATACTGATTAGCATGCCCGTTACAAAGACTGGAAAGCTGTGGTGTTTTTATACAAGAGTTTATATGCAAGAGAGACAACAGAGTTTTTAGATTAATATTCATTACATCTTTGTCTAAATGTGAATGCCATACTAATCACCATGTTATTTGAATGCCTTTAGGCTCAATGTAACTCTATTCCCCTGTTAGTGCCTTTGGATATTCTTTCCTTTAAAAGAAGATGTAGTTTAAAAGTAAATAGGAAAATAATTCAGAACATTTTTCATGAGGTTTAAACAGAAAGCAGATAGAAGCAGGGTGAGAGTCAACAATAAAAAGGAACTCTCCTGTTTTCATGTTTAGTTTAAAGATAAAAATGTAGATACATGCTGACCATGTCCCAAATAAACAATTTTGGACTCACCTAATCCGTGATAAAATACCTCGTTTCATTATGGGCCAAATATATCCTGATGTATGCTAGAACAAAGGGGAAGAGTTGAGCCAGGGACCGAACAAAATACAAAGCAGACCTTGTCTTTGTGCTGGGAAGGAGTGTGCCTGAGCATCAGTCTGCGCCTAGTACAAAGAGACTCTAGTGCCTCCTAGAACAGGGCAGTTTACGACTGTGTACTATAACTCTTCAAAAATGCAAGGGTTTAGTTCTGTTTTTCCGTGCTCTGATTAAGATGTTTGTGTTATTAGGGCAGTGAGAAGTCTGCGCATAACTACACTTGCAAAGCGTCACCTAAACTGAAAGGGCAATAGATTTTCAACTCACGGAGGTATAAACTGACACATGCATTAACTTAAATTAAACCAAAAGTTTATATTTTCAGTTCTTACATTGGAGGAATTCTTCCATTGCTAGAAGCAGTTAAAATACTGTATCCAGAGAATCCTTTTAATACAAAAATTATGTATAATAATACATGGCTGAGTCAGTGACTTGACTTAGTGAGGACTGACAAAAGATACTAGACAACTAGTACTGATGATGCACATAGAAAATATACATTTACATATACAAAATATGCAAATACATAAACATACGAAAAAATGGTAAAGTTAGTCTGGTGGAAAGTAAATAAAATTTTACATTAATGAAAGCACCATTCAATTATACAATATTCTGCAGGTCGTAAAGAATTTTAGCTGAAATAGCTTTGAAAAATAATTTATCTGAAAGCTTAGAAAATATGCTGAAAAGTGAAGAGGATATTTTGCACATGTGTTTGTATTAGAATATTTCATTTTACCGAGTTTTTTAGATGTTCAAACTTTCAGAGTTTCTCAAGGAAATAAATTTATCAGAGGATGAGAGGGAAGGTCCCCTTGTGAATTAATTAGAAGGTAGAAAATCAGAAATAAAGAAATGAATAACTGTTCATAGTGGGGTGGAGTTCCTATTGGAGTCTCACAGGGACCTGTGCTGAGGTTGTTTTTTTAAACATTCAGAAAATATCTGGAAAAGGAGGTGAATGAGGAGACAACAAAGTCTGCAAAATTATTCCACAGAGCAAAAAATTAAATTGACTGTGAAGAGCTGCAGGATTTTAGGACACTTTAGCATCTGGATGATAAAAGGGCAGCTGAATTCAATGACAATAAACATTAAGTCATTCCAGTGAGCTCCAAATTAGGGCTTTCCATTAGCTGTTATTACTCAGTAAAGAGATCTTGGAATCATTGCAGATGGCTGTTAGCTTACAGTCCGCACATCCACTCAAAGTTCACCAGGAATCAAAAGGCAATTAGAATCATAGGAACAATTAGGAAAGAAACAAAAAGCAAAGCAGAAAACATGATTTTGCCACTGAATAATCCTTCGTGTATCCAGATCTTACGTACTGCCTGCCTTTCATCAAAAGAAAATGAAATAACAGATATGGATGGGGATGATAAGTGCAACAAAGGTGTGGAACACCTTCTGTAAGAGGAAAGGCCAGATAGTCTAGGGTTCTTGAGTTTCAGAGGGATGCAATTGAAGGGGGATATAACAGAAGCCTATAAAAGCATAACAGCATTGAGAAGAACAATTGTTCAGTGTTCCTTGTGATGTACAAAACTGGGGCACCACATGAAATTATCAGAGAGGGCTTTGCAAACAAAGATAAGCATTTTTTTTCTCTTATTGCATGATTAAACCCACTGCATGGAACCCACTCCTACAGCAAGGCTGAAGATATAAAATGATTCAAGACATATTTATGTAAACCCATAGGGGAAGACAAAACTCATCGAAGACTATTAAAATACAAAAATGTGGATAAGACCTGTGATTCATGAATCTTGTCAGCTGCAAGGTACTGAACCTGGCAATACTGCTACATGTGTTTTTCCTGTTCTTATACTTTATTCTTAAATGTTTAATACAGGCCACAGCGTAATAGGCTTAGAAGACCTTTCTCAACTTTGATTCTACGTACCTTTTCTCCTAGTTGTTCGTACATGCATGCATGATATAGTAAAAAACCACACTGTACTACAAAATATCCACGTAAGGATTTCAAAATGTTTAGCAGAGGATGCATGCATGTTCTCATTACAAGCTGACAGAATTATCAACTGTAAGTGATGGTATTTCCTCTATAAAATTAGGTGCTTCATCTAAGGTCACAGTGGAGAAAAACAGGAACAATTAACTTCCAGCCCTCCCATTCCTGATTCTCACTTGTAAGTTTCTCTTTCTGTATCCAAGAGAGAGATGTTAAAGATTTGAAATTAGAAGTGTGACCTACATAACTGGTACGTGAGTTTACAAAGAGCAGAGAGCCACAGCATCCACCACTGCCTCCACTCTTTCTTGTATGTGTTTGTCAAAAGCAGAGTCAGGGTTGCAGTCATCTCTGAGCTGCAAGAGCCTGCTTAATTCAAGCCTTTAGAGGCTTTCTGCCATTAGAACTGAGTACACCACAGAGCCGCCTGTTCAGGAATCCTGCAGGGCATTAGCCCTAACATAGCAGGGCAGCTATCTAAAGAGTGTCTGGGGCAAATACCACTGAATCACAATACCACATTTCCTCTTCTGCTATGCAGTAGCTGCACTTTAACTCTAAACACCAAGAAACACATGATACAATTAATATGGACCGAGCATCACTGTACCGGCATTCTAGAAACACAGCTTGTCTTATACTTATCACTGAAAACATAGGTTTGTCTGCAATTGATCATAAGAAAATTACTTTTGATCAATAGCAGAAGACTGCAGAAACATGACACTTCCTGAGTGCAAAGAAAGATTTTGCCGTAGCAAGATGCACTCCTCCCTGATTCACAGACGAAGGGGTCTATGAAGCCTGCACCTTCCTTTCAGATGGGAAGTCTGCTTTCCACAAGTTCAGGGTATTCCATGTATCAGCATAGAAAGTAGTGGGTGAGAAAATATCCCATAATCTTTCTCTCTTCCTGACTATAAAAGTAACAGGGTTGCACATAAGCACTCTTGTGATTTTTTTTCCCCGAAATAACGATTTTTCATGTCATCCAGATCAGTTACCTTTCCGTAAGCGGATTTGTCTGATTCCACCATCTTCATCCATGCTTCTAGCAGAACAGTGAGGATATGTTCTTCTGCTGAATCAAAAAGATCCTCAAAAGCTGGGTCAATTTTCTGATAAATCATTTTTTTTTTACTCTGATGAAGTCCAATGTCCATACTGGCAGATGGAGCAATGTAAGTTGCATAAAGGAACTATGATAAAACAGAAGAAGCCATTATCAGTTCCAACAGTAACAAACCATTGAAGGAGAGTATTAATGGGTATTTGCCCCCCATTGCCCTGTTGTATATTCTGAATATATATATAATTACACTTGCCTTTTCTAACCAATATTACTATTTTGTCCAAAATTCATTTATTGCCATAAGTGACCTCCCTGCCATTTTAACTCCTACTTATAAAAATTATATTAATCACAAAATAGTGATTAATATAATTTTTGCTTGGAGATATTGGGCTGATTTTTAGATAGATTCAAATAACCACCATCATCACAGCAAGTGCACTTTTCGTGAAGACAGATTCTTGTTTTGCAGAATATGTGCTGGACCAACTCATGAAGGAATCTTCCTCTGAATAGAAGGGAATTTGTAAATTTAAGGTTAAAAATAATGATAAGATTTCATTTTCTGTGGAGATTCTCTTGCACAGTTATTTTACATTAGTGAGACTCCATCACTGTACAGGATCCATAAGAGGAGATACCTGTTATGAGGTCTAAATTCTTAGCAAAGCAAGGATTACAATATGCCTTTTTATGAAGGACGGAGTTTGCCATTCAACGTGTATGAACAGAAGAAAGCTGAACCTGGAGAATGTTTCCTTCTCACTAGCAGCTCATTGTTGAAGTACCAAGTAGTTTTTTATATTTATTTCAAAGAATTTTTTTTCCAAATAGTCTCCTAAGTGAAATTCTTGTTTTATAAATGTTCCATAAATTGCTATGAAAAAGAACATTGAAAACTTTGGGAAAAACATTTTGTTCCAGGAATATCTTGGAAGAAGATATACCTTAATCTCTTTCTAATACATCGTGATTTCAACTACAGTTAGGAACTCAAGTAAAAAAAATGCTGCCATAACAAATTTCATATGCTTATAATTGCTTTCTCTTCTTCAAATTGTCAAAGTCTAACTAATTTTCAAACGTATGGCCAGGATATCAGATTAGTGGTATAAATCAGACTTTCTCTCTAGACTGTCACTTAGAACCCCATCTTCACTATTTATTATCACACAGTTTTAACAATGAAGAATGCAGGTTCCTGATAAATCTCATTTTCCTTATGTTGCTAAAACCCATCTGCAACTAGCAGATGTACAAAAAGCAGTAGAAAAAAATACTACATTTACTCTATGTTCAAGCAGAAATAAAGTACAATTGTATTTAGACTTCAAACATAATGGGAGAATATTTAAGTTCATTAAATATTTTTTTATGTTTGTTTTAAATTAAATTCTGATTTATTAGACTATTTCCTTTGAACAACAACAGTACCAGACTACATCCTCATGATTCTGGACATTAACAATTCGAAACAGATCCTATAGACTATCTTGATATCGGCTCAGTGAGAAATATAAAGCTACAATGGCTGACATCCACCCTCCAATTAGAGCTTTAAGTATTTGCTGTCTGTGCAGGATTCCACCCTCTTGCTACACAGATCTAATCACTGAAAGTAAAGCTGGTTAGTGGCTATTGTGGCCTATGTTATCTGTGCAATAAAGGCCCCCAGGCATAAGGTTAAGGTCTAAGAATGAGGACAACAACAGGAAGAATCCTTGCTGAAGAACAATACATTTATCCTAAATTGTTCCTTTCTCAGCAAATCACCCAATATACTTAAATTTAACATAGAAAGCATTAATTATACTCATAGTGATTTCAAAAGTTGGAAGCTATTTTGATGAGCCCTAATGCTAGTTAAATTTCAGTTACATCATGTTCTAGTTTGATCCAAAACATTCAATACATAAAATAGCCAAATTAGAAGGGACCAGTCCAATGACATAAAGATTTGTTATCTTTAAAAACAGACATTTTAAAAAGGGGTTAACCGTTTTCTTCATCATTAGGGCTACATTGCTCCACTTGTTATGACTCAGAAAACAACACACAAGGGATCTGTAAATTGGTGAAGAGGGTCCAAAAAAGGTCCTCAGCGTTTTAACATGCATTTAACCTTTTTCCTTAAATGGCTGGTCATTTTTAGCATAGTTTCAAGAATAAAATCAAAACAAACACTCCACAGCTTTCTTGGGCAGAACTGTTCTTTCCCTAGTGATTTTGTATGAAATAGCTTAAGTTGCATATATTTGCTACTTTTCTTTAGAGCCAATAAAAATACCAGCCTACAGCCTATTGCCCAGACTAGGGAAGCTTTGGCCAAAAACTATTGACAATCTCCTCACATAAACACTGCTGTAATATCTTGCCTTATTAAGGGCTTCACTTGCAGGCTGCTCTACCTGTAGAACTGCCCCCAGTCCTGTGTAAGTTAACAGGCAAAACTTGATCACAGTAGAGATCTTTTTTCCCCAGAAAAAAATAGGGCTGGTAATATATAAAATAAAAGAAGCGGAAATCTAGAGATGGTTAAACAAGCTCTAGGAGTGCACTTTTCCAGACTCAAAGTACCAAACACTGCTGTAATCAGGATGTCTTTTTGAAGAATGTAGATTTACTGTGACTGAGAATTTAGCCTGACACCATCTTTTTGGTTAAATTCTTGTAAGAGTCCACTGCTATGGGATTTGACCCACCACGATAAAGAGAGCATCACAAAGTGATGAAATGAGTGTGTGCACCTGCAGATAGGGAGAAATGAGAAGTTTCCATCCCTTGTTCCCTGCTGAAGGTTTGGACACATCTGTAGATCTGCACTGATTTGAATGCAAGGACTACAGGAAAACTAACTGCAAAGAGTTCTAGACATCCCAAAAAAAGTGTCTCTAGTCACAGCTTTCAACACTGGGCAATGAAGTTAGCAAGATATATGGAGAAATACATTATATCCTTTAAAAAGTAATATTTGCAGGCTTTTTTGACTTCCATGCTTGGAAGTCTTTTGGTTTTCTGAGCCTCAGTGAAATAATGTTGTATTGGCCAAATCTCAAGATACAAACTATTTAGAAAATTCAGATTAAGATTTTGGTCCCTTATATGACTTCACAAATCAGGGATTGTGCAGGCCTTGGGTTCTGATGTGAATTCATCTCCAGATAAGACGACTTTGGTAAGCAATCTCAGAAAGACTAGAGTGAAGCTCAAAACACAAAAAAGATTTAAGTCCAAGTGATTTGTATTGCTGCCCAAAGGCATGGATACTGCTCTGATCTAAACGAGGGGCTTATGCAGCTGCTTGACAGAATCGTATGATAGAAATATACTATACACTGGCTGATCTTAAGTAGAAAGGCTAAACTACCTTATCTCACCTTCTCACATTCCACTAGTATAATTCTGAGCCTGATCTTCAAAGTCCACAGTATTGTATTTCCCATAATGGTATTGAATTTTCTAACTCTGAATAACTACTTTTTAATTGAAAACTACAGTATGTTTTTCTTCATTGATTTTCTTTCCTGACATATTTTACACTCCTCTGTGTGTGTTTATAGTGGATAACCATACGTGTTCCTGGATGATTACTGATACTCGTAGTTTTTCTTATCCATCAGATTTTGTTCTCACTGTAGTTTCTTTCTCTGGATGAATGAATATGCACCTTGGAATGCATTTCCTCACTCGATCATAAAGCTGAGATAAAAATGCCTAACAAATGAATCAATGAGTAGCAGATACACAGCAATTCAGGTTCGCTCTCGTTTCTAACAGGAAGCAGGCAGAACACATACAAAATACTCTGGATGTCTTTTTTTGTAATAAATAGTAAAATATCTATGATGATGTGTTGTATGAATCTGATCCACATTCCCTCAGGAGTATTTGGAATTACTATCTTATTGTGCCAAAGGTGAGCACAGAATTTGGGAAAGCATCTCTTCTATAAGAAGACCTTATAGATTGGATGCAGCTTGACTCTTTACTGTGTTCCAATGAAAACAAGAATAATTTTTGTACAGCCTTAAAAGGCAAGCTTGAGAATGATACCAAATGTTGCAGCACATGTGTTGATTTGTTATGTTACATTTCAACTGTTAGTTATGCTAATGGAACAGTTTCACATATTTCGTTTTGATATATTTACTTTAATGACTATGTGTATGTAGCACTCTTCAATTGCCTGGTACCACTGATTGTACGATGTTGTGCTGTCACCACCAGGCCAGCACTGGAAACAAGATAAGAAAAGCAAAAAAGACTTGAGCCTGAATTTTCAGCCACACAACTGCCGCAGAAAGAGTGTAAGCTCATGTGAAATTAAACCAAATTGAAAACCTTTGTAGACCATAACCTAAGATATGGCCTGCAACAAAACATATATGAAAATGAAGACACAGTCTAGATATTGTTAACTTGTATGCCTGTTTAAGCAGAGTCCTTAGGCAGATACAGGAATTGGTCAGTCTTAGGTGTACAATCAGTTGCCCTGAGCCTCAGCCTGTAAGCAGAGCTGGAGGAGAAAAAAAACTAAATAGGGTAGCAGTTCAAGTTAGCCAGTGTGTGACAAAAGAGAGGGAGGAACCTGTGCCTCAGCCTTGGCTTAGAGTTTCTGTACAGATAACACTGATTTGGGTGAGAATTCTAGACAAATATGCAAATTTCTATCATTTGCCTCAGCAGAACCTCCAAGAAGGAAAAGAAGACAATCTGAAGGAAGTCCAGATGCTCAATAACATAAGCCATAGAGAAATTATTCTCTGCCATTCTCCGCAGATAATTATTCCAACAACGTGTGAAGTAGTTGTGCTCTATTACAGCATATACTGAAATATGTGGATAGGATATACTCCTACATGAGGTTTATGGAGGAAAAACACATTGAAGTTTCACAAAGTGATCAGAAAAACTGCTTGGAGTCTTTCTAATTATTTCACACTGCTGCAGCCTCCTTCCCTGGCAGTATTGAACTATTCTGCAGCCGGTGACAGCTATCAGCACCTATGTGGTGAACCAGTTCACTTTCAGTGTATATCCTGACTGAAAGAGTATGCTCAATTAAGAATGCCTGTTTGTAGGAAATATCAGTTACGCATGACAGTAAATGAGGGTCTAAAGATCAAATGGGGGAGGGAGATGATGACTGCAAAAAATGCCTAATGATGCCCTGACAATCAAAAAAGTAAAACCAGACTGACAACTGAAACACCCATTTCATGACTAGGGTTATTATCTGAGGTCCGGACTGTAAGACCTGCAATTCTAACCCACACAGGAGATGGAAGGAAAGGCATAGCACAATTAGATAATTTAGAAAAAAATATTATCTCTTATGTTAATGCTAAGCAGACAGATTCTAAATACAACACAGAGTAGCAAAGGGGAGATGAGGTAAACTGAGTGTAATAGATAAAACTGGGAACAATCAGTAGAGCCTAGAAATTGAACTATGCATGTTTAACATTTAGATCAAGAAATTCCATGGAAACAATCCAAACAGCTTCTTTTATTGTCCACAACCTAGATATACTTTGGTGTGGGTTGTCAAGATTTGGAAACTTTACTACTTTCTATCTTCTTTTCAGTTTTTATACTAAACAAATGTGTTTGTAAAGGGAATGAACAAATGTATTTCTGAAGGGAAAACACATTGTTTACAACTTACTCCAGCTTGCTTGTGTATTCTAAAAGGATGAAGAGTTTCTTGGTAGAAAAGTTGATGATAAGCCTGTAGGTCAAACCAAAAGTACACACTGTTCTTCCACAACTAGAGATGAAAAATATTGTAAGTTATTGCTACTCAAATATCACAGCTTTATAAAACATTGACTTTCCAGTGCAAGCAATTATTTAGCTCCTTGGGGTCATCATAAATCAAGCTCATTTTAAGAACAACATATTTAATAGCATCGTCACCATGATACTATATCTTTTATTGTATCCCTTATGCATAATTGGCCATTAAAATTGTTAACATTGTAGTTAACATTTGAAAAGTAACCACTATTCAGTGGCATAAAGCCAGCACTAGAGAAGAAATGCTGATAATGGACACGCAGAATTTGTGCCATGGTGAAATAGCATTTTGCAGCAATAACCAAACCAATTAAATATTGTGTACTTGACATATCTTACTGGGAATATCATTACCTTTTTATTACATGTATTTCTGAGGCAGACTCTTGGCCTCATTTCATAAATTCAAACAAACATCAGAAGATCTTAGAGAATGAATCTAGATCTTTTACCTAGTCTTCTATTCATGTGCTTATGGGATATGGCTCTTAAAAATGCCCTGAAACCCCCATCACTGGACAATAAAGAAAATATTCCAAAAAGATAGGAGTGGGGAACTTTGCTCCACAAACTGTAGCCTGCCAGACCTGGGATATGAGTGAAACTGGCTCCACAGTTGTGGACAAAACCTTAAAGAAATAATTGTCAAAGGAGTCTGGCATCTGCATAGACTAGAGGACACGTGGGTGGGTGCTTATCTCCAGTGAAAAATCAGATACTTTTATTTAGATTTCTGCCTATACACATTCAACATTTGTATCTGAAGGTATTCAGCTTTGGAAACATTGGCTCTTGCCTTCTGTTTACCAAAGGCATTTCTAGCTACTGCTGCTGGATTCTGGCTCATCCCAGTGGCAAAACAGATATCCACTGTTATTGCACTCAAAACTCCCCTAAAGACTCAGTTTTTCTGCAAAGGCACTGAACACTCAGATTCATAACTTGTTCCAACCAGTCCTCAATTTACACCCAGCAATGAATGATTGATCTGCTGGCTGCAGAGAAGAAATAGTCTTATGTGCCTCAAAAATCCAAGAAGCTTTGTGGAAGCAGAAAGATGATTTTAAATACTGGAGATTTTGGACATCACCAACCCAGCAAATAAGGAAATCGTAGATTATTGTGAGTAATAGCATAGTATACTTTCCATCTTTTTAAAAATGCTTTTGTGGGTTAAGACTTCATTTTTTACTGCCAAGTTAAAGGCTAGTTTTTAAAAATGATTAGGTTTTTTTATCCCTAATGGTACAATCAGATTTCCAATAGGTTTGAGACAGTTAGGATCTGACAGCTTGGTTAAGACCTGTCATTAGTTTGAATGTACACATGAACAGTTTATTGCTGTTGAGGGACTGGAGTCTCACAAGTAATAATTCATCCAGTCATCAATCTTTCTTTCTCCGTTGTTTTTTTTTTCAGTCTGGCTGCCCTCTGTAACTTGGCATTCAGTCAGTTGTGGACTAAATTATCACAGCTCAGGAAAATGCTCATACCTTATTCCCTGACTTCTCACAGAAGTGTGTGAAGTAGTAGCCTGCTCTGTTCTCCACATAAAGAGACTGCAGCATGCTTTCCATTCTTGATCCCCCTAAAACAACACTACCAGCAGCACTTTCCCCCTGGACAAATAAAATATAGTTATACAGTAAGGAATTACAGGCTTTCATCATTTTCAATGTCAGTACATTGCAATGGAGAGTCATGCAATGTGTTCAATTAGTGTCTTCATCCCAAGAAACTAGACTCCATTTTCTACTACATATACAACTGATCATAGCTCTTCATACCATTTTCCCACTAAATATTCATAACCAATGGAATAAGTCTGACGTCTGAAGGCATGCAAATTAGCAAAATTATCATAGCATCTCTTAAGTGGTTCCTCAATACTTGAAAAAGGAAAATAAACCTGGCCTTAACTCTGCCATTAACTCTTTTATTCCGAATCCTGGGAATTCCATTGATACTAAACAATACTCTCAGCTCAGACTATTGTGTTTTGAACCAAGGGAAGTGAACAGGTGGTTATTTGGTCAAGCCTCAAAATGATTACCTATCATAGAAAAAAAGGTACATCTCCTAGGGTTACACCTCTTACATCACCATCGAAATGATGAGCGTTTTAGGGGAGAGGAAATCCATGCCCTTTACTGTGGTTAGATCCTGGAGGATTTAAGAAAGAATACATCCGTTTTGACAGTGCTCGCAGAGAAATCGTTGGAGAGCACAAACTCGTAAATTGGCTTCTTGTGATCATAAAAGAGAAACTTGGCTGACTTGCCATCTCTAATAGCAGAAACGAGGGCAGCTGAGTGTAGCGGCTGACAACCAGATTCTTTCCAAACATTAACGGGCATGGAGAAGGGCAGGAGGAAGCCAGACTTCTGAAGCAGAGCAGGAAGATCCTACTCCCCAGTATGAACTTAAACTATGGATCCACACATTCCCCTCTGCATCATATTTATGATGGCAAATAGTGGGGTCCTGACTGTGGGTTCCATTTTAGCCCTGTGAGTGTAAATTGATAGTATTTTCATCCCTTAGCTAGAGGGAAGCTCTGCATAATGAAGGTGTTTAAAAAATGAATAGTTCATGTTGTGAACAATTATAACTTTATAACTGCAAATGCTCCCTGACTGCAAAGATTCTCCTTTTCTTCTGCCAAAATTAACAAAGAAGTAAAATTATTGTAGTTAATCAATAAACAATGTGTGATTTTGATGTGAAAAACAATCATGCTTCACTGATCAGCAAACTCTGTGCATATGTAAATAGGTCCAGATTTCATAAGGGGGGGCATTAAGTTGTGAGGCCATAGGTATCAATAGCGCCAAGAAACAAGATGATTCCAAAAATGGGGAAAGTTTCAGATATACTTTAAATTGCCAAGTCTTGTCATCTCCTGTGTTTGATTTGTCAGTTTTTTAACTGTTATTGAGAAAATGCTCTCCTGTGAAGCCTGTCCCTCCTGAGTTTTACTGGATTGAAGGCCTGCTTAGCAGGCAATAACTCAGCAAAGAAAAAAAAACACTAAAGAAATACAGAAGCAATAATGAGGAATTGTACAAGTGAAGCATTGTCCTCTTCTGAATTTCAATATTTTAATTACTTTCTAGGGCAGATTCAGTTTTCACTGAAAGTCTGCTATACTTTCCTAGGCAACAATTCCACTGGAGCATTTATCCAGTGAGTTTTCCCTAACAACTTACTGAACACATGGTCACCATGGAGAAGATCAACACTTTCTAGTGAAAATAAACCTCTGTATGTGGCATGATTTGCTATCAAATAGGTAACAAATGCCACACAGAAAATGCTGACATTCTAATTATACCTCTGCATGTGGCATAGACAGTCACATAATCAAACCCATTTCTCCCCATCACCGACTACTTCTCCTTCAATAATACAGAATAGAGTGTTTTAACACAGGATTCAGTACAACTAAAATCTTCAAACACTACTTACCTGGAGCAGCTCAGCATAGGTGTACTTTCTATGAACCTGGTATTTTGAGTCTTCAGTGTCATCCAAAGCTAAGCAACAAATTGTGTCTCCTCTCACTGACTTTGGCCTGAATCCATAAACAAACAAAATTTCAATACCTATTTGAGAGAAAACTAGGATTGCTTATGAAGTAAACAGCTGAGAAGGGCCTTGAGAGATGTAGAATGACATAGGGAATAGTAGAGAGAAAAGTACATAGTGTTCAAATTCATAATAAACGTTAAAAGTGTAGAGGAATAATTTTTCATATGGCTCTGTGGAAATCACTGACACAATATATCTTTGAGGGCAAGTGCATAAGACAGTTTAAAATAATAGAATTTTATGTAGAGAATATCAGCAACTGTATGAAAGGGAGTAAAACACCTGCACTGGAGAAAAAGGAAACTCTTGTGTTGTGGCACAAATAATTGAGAAACTAATCAACCAGGGAAGAATTCTCCCTGCACACAATCTGTACCG
Source organism: Coccyzus lansbergi (assembly GCA_033558105.1). Classification (NCBI taxonomy): domain Eukaryota; kingdom Metazoa; phylum Chordata; class Aves; order Cuculiformes; family Coccyzidae; genus Coccyzus; species Coccyzus lansbergi. Next base: position 869,998 of record JAUMJK010000130.1, read on the forward strand.
TAACTGTGCTTTGCTAAGCAGATTATTATTTTAAAGAAAGGTATTCATTAAAACCGTAGGATCTAAAAGCCTTTCATAAATATTCGAGATACATTGATGTGCTAAAAGGGACTTTTATACTTACCTCATTTTACTACTAGAAGTGTCATCCCTCTGAGGCCTCTGACATGGTGGCAGGGTATGTGGTAATCTTGATGATTTCTTCAAAGAGAAATTTGGTATAGGTGGTTTTAATAAAGTTGCTGGTGAGCTTGTTCTACTTTTCTAAAAGACATAACAAAAATTAGGCAATTCCAATTATATTTCCACCTTTGTGTTTTCTTAACATGTTCCCATTAACTGCTCAAATACATTCTAGGGCTTTCAGAACTATTTTGCCTTGTCAAGCACAATATGTAAAATTTCGTATTTCAAAAAGCTTTTCCAAATATCTCAGCATACTTTAATAACCACTATAGCTTACAAATTACATTTTTAACAGGTAGAAATATGTTACATGCACTTTGTATAGAACTACAGAGGATGTCAGGTGAAGAGCATGTGAACATGTTCTGTGAATCTTTACTAAGATGACGTTGACTGTCTTACTGTACACCAGATATGTAAGGCAGATACAACCACCTAGACTGAGAGAAACAGGGCATTCAGCTACATCATCACTAACTTATTTTGAACAAAAACATGCTATGACTTTTTGGAGATGTGAGTTGCTTTCAGAGTGTCCTCAGAAATTCACCCAGATCTGCTGCTCTTTCTAAGCTCTTGCAAGCACAGTGGAGCTGTAAGATTGAGAGGTCCAGATTTCTTACAGAAAAACAAAACAAACAAACAAAAAAAAAAAAAAGGTCGCAAGGAATGGTCCATCAGCTGATCCTGTGAGGTTCATGGGTGTCAGGTCATAGTTCTTTTCAAGTTCTGAGCAACACGGCCTGAAAAACCCGCAGAGCTAGGATCCTGTCCACCTGACCTACAGCTAATCCTGAGTCATTACACACCTTGTGAAGCCAGAACTGGCCTCTGTAAGAGTCAACTGCTTCTGGTTCCCATTCCTCCTGTGATCAGCAGGAATCTGGCTCCTTAACCCAGCTTCTTCTGAAAAGGAAATCTGTCCTACTGGTTTTCTCCATGAATTAGTTTTTTAGAAAATATAATTGTAATCTAAAACTATCCAAATCAAAGTAACAGTTATGTGTGAACAGATCTATGGCATAGTCTGTCCAGTTCTTGATACCTGAACCACAGTCTCAATTCATTTTCTCCAAGTACCTTCTGTCCTGAGGCTTATTACTGTATTGTTGAAAACCTGCAGCTTTCATTGCAGTCACCTCTCAAAATCAGGCTTTCAAGGAAGAATAGAGTCAAAATCGAACATGCTACATGCTGTGAAAAGGTGACATCTGTGTTGCGTGCCCCATGGACCTTAGTAGAAAGCAAAGTCATGTGTAGCTGATTATACAGCTGTGGTGATATTAAATGAGCATATAACATATTAGGGGTAGATTTAGAGTGACTGCAGTGAGGTTGTAAGAATTACTCTGGATTAAGATGAGGCTGGTTGAAGGGAATGCTCAGTCTTGCAGTCCTGAGAATCCAAAAGTCTTATGAAATAGCCAGGATGTAACTAAGAAGATAATCTGATTCCATTTATAGCAATCTTTTGCCTAAAGCATAGCAATATTTTTCTGCATTTTTATACATAACCACATGCAAAAGGTAATCTTGCTAAATTTTGACTTCCAACCAACCAAGCACCATATTCTTGTCCCATTGAATTCAAGGTGATTTATTATTATTTTTAATGGGATAAGGCTTTATTTTTCAATGTTGTGATCCTGCCTACCTGAGGAAGGGAAGGTGGTATCCTTGGTGTGCAAGACTTAGATGTCAATGGCAGCAATGATACCATTTCTGGAAAAGGATCAATGTCAACCCTTGGTCTCTCTTGGCACGTGTGCCAGAGCTTCAGTTTTGCACTGGCACTTTCTATTGCTGTTGAATGAGTGACACAAAATCTCGGACCCCTAGGGGGGAAAAAAAACCTAATAAGAAGAATTTTCATAAAACATGAAATACTGGGCTAGTTGGCTTCTTTTTTTTCCCCCTATGATGATGTTTGATACAGCAAGATACAGTGCTTTATGCACTTAGAAATAAAAATCAGATATTATTAAATATATGTTTATACATTGCACTCTTCCAAATGTAAAACCAAGCTCTATGTAAAAAAATTCAGGTTGCAAATTCTGCACCTTTACATAGTTGACTTCGTATGAATCTGCAGTAGGATATGCCCCATCCATCCTACAGCAAAGAATAGAAAAGGATTGTAGTCCACAAGACATGGGCCGTAACTCTCATGAGGTTCTACAGCAAAGTTCACAGTTGCAGATATTATTTTTTTTTTGTGTTTATTCCTGAAATTTGTTAATCCCTCATCCGTGAGGAGGAGAGAAAACATTTCAAAATTTAGCTTATGTTTTGGAAACAGGTTAGAGTTTGTATCCTTCCTTAAGTTGTCAATATGTAAAGGGCATTTTTTATGGTAGACATTGAACAGGAAAGTTCCAGGGTTAAATTCCACATAGATGCATAAGCAGAGCATCCTCAGAAACTTGAGAAGGGCAGTATGGGGAGTAGGTTAGGACAGAATTAATCTTACATGCCTAGAGGAGTTTCTCAACCCTGCAGCCTAAAGTTTGGTTGAATGGTATCCAAGGTAGCTATACACAAATTAGTTCAGATGCTCTGGCAGTGAAATAATAAGAGTAGATCTACCTGGCTTCTCAGCAGATTGCACTGCAGTTTAAGCTCAACTAAAAATTTAGAGGCCACATCTGCTAGTATTTACAATGACATTGCTTCCCGTAATTGCTTTGGGAAAAGTGAGATGAAATAGGACTCATAGGCCCATCAAAGAAAAGGAAAATATGTTAAACAATAGAATCTTAGTTCATGTTCATATTTTTATACCAGTAAAGAAGCAGAGGTTTCAGTACTTCAGGCTGAATCCATCTTAAATGGTTTATATTCCACCGATCTCCATGCAGTAGATCAAGTCTGAGTAGCACTTCTGAACTGAGGAAATAGTCTCCACTGCTCAGCAGATAGAGTTTTTTCATCTTACTGAGTTGCCTCGGGTCAACAAAAATAGTCATATAAACATGTATCAGATGCTGTACAAACCAAATACTCCTACTGCATAAACTGCTTTCATGCAACGTTTTTAATTGCAAGTGGCAGAAGCCAAAACAATGTTTCTGCAAGTTAGAGACAGGTTGTGTATAAGATAAAATGTACAGTGCCTTAGAACAGACAATTTGATTGCCTTAGAATAGACAATCTCAATCCAGTAGAGCCTCTCACTATAGCATTTTGTCATACTGAACGCTCTAATCTTGAATATAAATTCTTCTGTTCTTTTTTATTAATATCTATTGGCATCTGGTTGCCAAATCTCTTTATAATAAAGCCTTAAATACTATTGCGATTCTGACATCATGTAAGCTTTGCAAACATGACTCTGCAAAAAGAGTTTTATCAGCTTCAGCACCTTGTCAGGACACTCATGATTACTTTAATTGTATCGTTTTTATTCAATCATTATGATTATTCTGAAATCTCACAATCTGCACTACAATTATTAAAAAAATGGGAATAACTATAAATATTGAGAAGTACCTTTGTTGTCTTGTAGTGTCCTTAACAACCTTTAGTCTTTCAATATCCATCCAGAGCCACCAGTACCTTTCCCCAAGTGTACCTTTAATGAATTTCTTGAATCTTTCAAACTCGTGTCTGTTGCCAGTGTCGTAAGTCCTGTGACTGATACACCAGGCAGCCCTACTGTCTGGCCCATCACTTTCAGAACTTGATCTTAAGCTTACTTCTTCAGTATCTTGTTCTCTTACACCTCCCTTAGACTCCAAGACGGTAAATGGAGAAGTACTTTGGGAAACGAGTGATGCTGCAGTACCATGGGCAAATTCATTATTTGCTAATTCACGTATAAACACCTCAGGTTGTTTGTGGAAATCCACGTTGCTCTCAATGTCAGCAGGTGGCTGGTGGGTCGGTTCTGAAATGGGTTCCTTCATTACAGGTTGAGCATAAGCTGGTGTGAATTCTTCCTGTGTTTGAAAAGTTGTGCTTTCCTGTTCTTTTTCTTCTTCTATTGCACTTTGCCATTTTGGGTCTAGATAAACTCTTAACTGAGTGTGGGAAGGAGGTTCAGTAATGGCCACACAAGAATCCTCCTCAGTCTCTCTGGATCTCTCCCTAATAATGTTAGGTTTTGCTGATGTTGTCCTTGAAGGGGAAAAGAAACCTCGTTGGTCGCATTCCTCAGAATGGGAGCCCAGTTCTGCATTAAATCAGAAAAGATCATTGAACACTTCTTTTACTCAGAACTCTTGCATATCAACATTTTCAAGTTAAAAAATGCAACATATTTATATTGTCCTGCTGCAGAACAATCTGGCCATGTCACACTGCAGAGCAGGGAATAGTAGAGGTGCTTACACTTGCTTTCTGGCTAGAAACTCAGACCCCTGACTCAGAAGGTCATTCCCTGTTGAATTCCAGCAGAGCAGTGGAGTTCAGGAACAACTCCCTCTGGAGCTAATTGTCTTGTTTACTCAGCTGAGCATCCCAGATCCTCAGCACTTGTTAAATTACCTTGTTGTGCTGCAAGGCCTGGTTTCTTCCTGAGCATTTGGTCATAGTTTGATCAAAGTCACAGTGTGTAGCAGGACTGAATTTTGTTTAGGCATGAGGAAGCTAGTAAGTTATAATTCTTACACTGATTATTGCAAAAGACTAAAACATCAAACAGACCTCTGTCAGCTGGGTAAAATCTTGACATACATAGCAAGACGACAAAACAAATTATTATGTGAGGGGCTCTGGAAACATTTAACAGTCCTGCAGTCCAGTCTGCCACCCAGAAATAGCTCCTTTTCATTGAGAGATATTTCATAACTAACAAGGTCAGAACAGTTACCAGCCCTGCTTTTGGGTCTATATTTTTCTGTTTAATTCCTTTTACTTGACTCATCATCATCCTCATGCTATTAAGTATTCTCTGCCATCCTGGTCTGCTGAGAAAAAAACTTACTGCTTTAACTCACTCAAATATCTTTTTTACTTCTACCAGACTTTAGCACATAGAGTACTACTGGGGCATTGCTGGTTCAGTGGACCAAGGACAATGGGATGAGGTTTAACAAGGCTAAGTGCAGAGTCCTGCATGTGGACACAAAAACCCTTTGCAGTGCTACAGGCTTGGGCAAGAATGGCTTGAAAGCTGCCTGGCAGAGAAAGACCTGGGGCATTGGTCTACAGCCAAGTGAACATGAGTCATGAGTGTGTTCAGGTGGCCAAGAAGACCAATAGCATCTTGGCTTGTATCAGAAATAGCGTGGCCAGCAGGACCAGGGAAGTGATTCTCCCCCTGTACTTGGCACTGGTGGGGTCACACCTTGAATACTGTGTTCCGTTTTGGGCCCCTCGCTACAAGAAGGATGTTGAGGTCCTGGAGTGTGTCCAGAGAAGAGCAATGAAACTGGTGAAGGGGCAGGAGAAGAAGACTTAGGAGGAGCAACTGAGGGAACTGGAGAAGAGGAGGCTGAGGGGAGATCATATTGCTTTCTACAACTGTCTAAAGGGAGTTTGCAGAGAGGTGGGTGTTGGTCTCTTCTCCCAAGTGACAGGTGATAGGATAAGGGTGAATGGCCTCAGGCTGTGTCAGGGGAAGTTTAGACTGGACATTAGGAAAAATTTCTTCACAGAAATGGTTCTCAAGCACTAGAACAAGCTGCCCAGGGAGGTGGTTGAGTCATCATCCATGGAGGTGTTTAAAAGGTGGGTAGATATGGTGTTTGGGGACATGATTTAGTATTAGACAGGTACGGTTGGTGTTGATGATCTCTAAGGTCTTTTCTAACCTAATGATTCTATGATTGCATGTTAGCAAAGATGACCTTGATTGTACATACTGCTGATTCAAGTTAATGCTGTACAAGTCAGGCCTGTAAAACTGACCTGTATGATGAACAGCAGCAGAATCAAAGTGAAAGGAAATAAAAAATCATAATTCAATTGTGGTCCTACAATATCTTTCTTTCTGTCATTCCAGTGTTTAAACTATAGAATAAATTGAATCTTCTCTATTTCCCTAAAACTAACATGGCAGCAATAGAAAAAGGGCTGAATCTCTCAGATCCACTAAATCCACACTGGTAGTATTATCAACCTCTGTAACTTTCTGTGGTGGCTTGGTCAATAAATGGCAATGACAATTAGACGTTTTTTTCCATCTTCCTCCAAAAACAAGCCATGCCAAACCAGTGTCAGCTACTGTCACAGACAGATAGTTGGATCAGGAACATAACAGAGAGGTTCCCTGCTCTGCACTCACATAATTTCATGTGCAAGTACAAATGGCACACTATGTAAGAATTTATATAAAAATCAGGGTGATTTAAAATGTATTTTCTTATTTCTAAACTATCTTAAATGTTTTCACTTGACAAAGAGAAATGATGGCTTTTCAACATAGTTATGTGAAATTGAAACATGAAGAATGATTTCAGAGGACCAGAGGGAACTAGGGAGTGGCTCAGAGTTTTGCTCAGACATTAACTGGTAAGTCTGATCCAACTGAAGTGGTGAGCAAGGAATTCAAACTGCATTGTCAAAGCAAACACCTTCAGCTATTGAACTCTTTCTAATTGCAGGCTGGCTCTGAGAAACTTAGCTGATGTCCTTTATTGCTTCCAGTGCCTGAGCCCCACACCAGGTGAATACTGTGCCTATAAAATTTGAGACTGAAAAAATGCTGGATTGCCCATGAAAAAAGCATAAAGAAGAGTAACAAGCACATGTAAAATGAAGGTCTATGTTATAAAATAAGATATTCAGTGAGAAGTTGTAAAGAATTTTGCCTTGAGGCGAAATGCTTTTGACTGCAGGACAACTGTACCAAAAGAAGAGACCAAAAGGCTTTCCATAGGCCTATGTTTGGCCCACTGCAATACAGAGCAATGGTACGTTACAATGCTTTCCAGGAATGGTGTGCAAAAAAAAAGCACTGCAAAAATTAGTGGTAGAGTCAAGAGCTGCAAAGAAGTACAATTTGAATAATTTCATTAATAATCCATGAATCAGTAATATATTTCCTGGGGTGATCCTCGTGGACTCTGGTGGCCCCAGCCATACAAGTCTCAAAGTGGAATGAATTCTTTTTCCTCTAAGAATGGGGAAGAGAGGACTCCTAACATATAAGCTGAGACTTCTCTGTTCATCTTAGTACTGCTTACAGATCAGAAGCAAGACTATGCAGCCAGGTATGCCCATATGTACACCTGTGTGTTCTCTCCCAGTACCCTTGAAATCAGCTGAGGAATTTCATTTAAATTCTACATAGACAGGAGTGTCACAATTTATTATGTTCTATGAGACAGATAAAAGTTGGCAGCCAAAAGGCCTTTAAATGCCCAACGTGAATAACCTAAGAAGATGGTATACATTATCATACATTATGATGTCATACAACTATACATTATCAAATACCCAAAGAACCCAGGCAAGAAAGTCTTTCAAAACATACTGCGTGAAAAGAAAAAGCCCCTCAGCTGAAACAAATCTATGAGACAGAAGCATGTAAGAAAAGAGGCTTCAACTATCACAAAATCACTTAGCTATCAGCTCAAATTTTAATTTAATGTTGTGCCTGTGGAAAGAAAGAAATCCTTGTCTGAGGCTTAAGATATCAAGCAATACTCTAAAGGTAATATGTGGAGTTAACAGCAATTCCTTGAAATGCCTTTTCTTTCCACCTAGCAAGTCTTCTGTTATAAATACTATGGCTGAGCTGTTACTTACCCAGAAGTCCATCCTTTTCGCTTAATGAATCATGTCCTTCATGCTGCCCAGGCAAACACTGAATATCTTGAATTTGACTGGAAGTTATAGGACGTATTAATGAATCTGTAGTTTTAATGGATTCACTTTGTTTTGCTAACGTAAACCAATCCTTTGTCTGAGAAATTGTAGCCTATGAAAAGAAATTACATAGAATAATCAAAATTTCTTTATTTATTGCAATGTTTCTGAAAGCAGAGCACTTAGAGTCTGTAGTCATTTTATGCAGTCCATTTGTAAAGACTTCTATAACAATAGTTTCCTGTTCAGTTTAAGTTGTATTATAATCCATCAACCTTCTTACATAGTACAAAGAACTTTGAAAAGAAGGGGTCTTCAGAGAACGAGTTGTCCAATTAAATTGTGACTTCAGTTACAATAATTTAGCCTGATTAATTCAATCTAGCTTGTTGTTACTCCCATGAAACGTTTTTAGTTTACCTGGCCAAGCGATATGTAGAACTTCTTCATAGTTGATGAAGTGTCATCCTCCTCAGGTAGGGGAGAACTTGTGTCTCTCTTCTTTATCCAGGGATAATAGTCACTATCTATAATGAAATTTATGCCAGTCTTACTCCATTCTACCTGTGATATCAATTTGGCTAGCCTGAAATTAAATATTGGGACAAGAAAATAGTTAATTTTAGCTTTTAGTCAGAGAAAGAATTTATTTTTCCCTAGAATAGGAAATGAAAACCATGATCACAAATTGCTACAAGGAACTTCATGATCTGCTGTATTATTTCACTTCTCACCTACTGTCATATATATAAACGCCTGTACTGCCCTTCCGTAGTCCACCAGCTTTAGAGTTGGTGGCTTGATTTGCATTTTCAAGCTTTACCAGTACAGTTGATTTCTGTCAGGATGATCTTATGTTTATCTACGCAGTCCCAAACCTGCCAAGAAGTCCTTGAGCATTTTGATTGCTAAAATGGAACTGTTCTCCCAGATTGCAGAAGCCCTGTATGACTACCAGATGCGGCATTTCCTAGTCCTGATACAAGCAATTTTCCAGCAGCAGTGCCACAGCAGCAATCGTATTAATAGAACTTATGGATGCTAGCAAGGTAGTTGTCACTACCATGTTCAGCTGGCTGCTCCATGAGGACTTCATAGTACTGAATAGTACGTAGTACAGCTCCAGGGCTGCATTATGTTAGTGTGAACATCATGATGTTCAGAAAAAAACAGCAATCTTAGAACCACATGGCAATAATAAGAGTGTTCTGTGCTCAAGAACTGTGACAGAACTGATTGAGTTAAGTTAAAAAGCAATACAAAAAACCAACCAAGGTGCACGTAAAGAGTAGAAACAGCTTACATCTGAGGCTATGACCATAAGCCGAATACCCATTTGAGGGCAAATAGGATTTCATTCTAATGTTGTGGTGTCTTCATCTTTAAACATGGCTTTCCCTTTTAGCATCTCAGTTTCCTTTGATATGGACTCAGGAAAACAACTTAAAATACTGATAGCAATAGAAATCAGGCACATACTTAGTTGGTTTTATATAATTTTCTTAGATAAAGTTGCTTGATCAGTGAAATATTTTTTATAGCGTAAGAACAAATTTAGTGTTTCACAAGGACCTGTAAAGCAGACTGCTGTTAAAGGTAAAATGGAACACTCTTTCACAACATGCTTATTCTTCGCACAGTTTTCCTCATAAGTACAGCTTTCTGGATATTGACAGTTGAAAGTATTTCGAAAATGTTCATATAAAATTCTCTACTCCAGTGACTAATCTGTCATTGCAATCAGCAGACACGAGTTTTGTGAACAATACTGCCAGGCTGCCTCTCCTTTTAGGACCCCTAAAACACACTGCATTTATCAGCATCTAAACACAACTTTAAGGGACACAGAGGCACATTCTTCCAAAAAGCACACTAAACCTCCTGAACATCTGCTAAAAGGACATCTGGAAAAATGCAGCAAGTGTATAACTGCATAACATTCATCTAGCTATGCCATGGCATCCCACAGAGATCTGTGCAAAAGGAAGTCTGACAGTGAGCCCAAACATACAAAGCTCATAATTGAAATAAAAAGGACTGGCTGGGTTTTATAGATTTCATGGATTCCAATCTCCCACTTATATGATATCCATGTTGATTAGAAAGACATACATTGCTACCATGATATCTCAGCAGAACAGTGATTCAGAAAACAGTAAACCTCATTCTTTCTCTCTGTAATGGTGTCATACAGTATGTAATTAATGAAAATTATAGACTAACGAAGGAAAAAAGTCACTGATTTTATTTTATCTAAGTCACTTAAATATTAAAATTATATAGGATGAGAGGAGGAAGAAAACTTATTAAGGGTACTGTAAAGATTAATTATTCAGAAAAGAAAAATGTACAAATTTAAAATTGAGAGACAACATACAAGATTGCACTACCTGTACTCAAAGTAACAGTCGCTTTCTAGAAATGCTGGAAGCCTTTCTTTCTTGATCCACTGAATTGCTTGTTCTCGGTCAAGACACTATTAAAAAAGAAACACCAAAGATTTGCATTATTCTTGGCTTTCTTATATTGTTTGCCATGTTACTTAGTCTCTCCATCCCTACATCCAATGTATTGTCTCAGGAACATAAATATACCATGATCACCACCTTTGTTATCTAGTTGAGCCTCAATTGTGCAAGGACAATTGAGTTGATTTATTTTCCTATTAACAGCTAAAAAATTCTAAATCTGATCTCACCTATGAGAGTACATTTTTTTAACAAGAACTGAGTGTTTTTTCTGCAGAAAAAATGTGTGTATGAATCATGTTTTTACTGCTCAATTCCAAATATAAATTAGATGCTCAGAATTTTCCTGCAGTACAAAACTGCTGGCTTTTCTGAGTTTATCACATTTTATGAATAATCACTACTACATTTTTCCTCAAGAATTTGAAGAATCAGGAATCCTTAAATAAAACTTATTCTCCCAAAATGGAAGAGTTGTGCATGTTAAAAACAAAACCACAGTAATAAAAAACTATTGGGTTATAAACTTCCTGCTTTTATGTTGGAGCATTGCATAACTGTAGTGTACACAGTAACTCTTGCAGTGGAAATCGAAGTGTGTTATGAATCAGGCCCCTAATAGATTTCTGCTCAGGCATTCCGAGTCTTTGTGTCTCATCAAAGCAGATAGGGAGGTGCCTCCAGAGGGAGGTTTAGGGGTGGAAGGGAGGTGTTGAGCAGTGAGCTAAACAGAGCCAGCTAACTAAAAAACTATGTCTAGGGTCTTACACAGAGAGCAAGCTGTAGGCCACAGAGAGTCATAGCTGTTGCCCTTAGAGATGACACATAGCACACTTTTAAAAAGAGCATACGTTTTCCACTCTTAGGGGATGACCTGTTTTATTTATCTAAACTGCTTTTTTCCTTCTAGTGAATGTGTGACTGATGATTTGGAAGAATGCAGTAACTTCACTTGACCATAAAAAACAGGTGAAGTTTGGGCAAGGATGAATGCTACTTGCTATATCAAATAATCAGTTCATGTAGATTACACTTTAAATTTTCTTTCCATGAGCTAATATTCCGTTAGGGACAAGGGTTATATCTGCCTCATATATATCTGTACGGTATTAAAAAAAATTTGAATTACTCAGAAAGTGAGTGGTTTCATTTAGTGAGAAGAAAATATTTCAAAATATGGAAAGCTTATGTTGGCTGTGGCTCATACAATGTCATTTGTGGAGATGGAGGCTAATTGCTCCCAACCACACAGCATATGCCTCCTTTTGGTAAATGACAGGTTTTTTTGAAACACAGAAGATCATCTCTTTCTTCTCACATTTAGTATCTATGTATTTACTGACCATCAACCCATTATTTTATCTGAGTGATTCATACCATGTCCACATCTGCACATGGCTGGTACGCAAAATGTTATATACAATCAGAATGAAAGAGCCTCTACTCTTTCCTCTTCCCCAGAGAAAGATGCTACTTTTAATCTGATGGGTTTTGTTACCTTGGTTAGCTTCCTTACCCTGTCAGCCTTAGTCCTTGCTGGGACCGGATCCAGCAAAGCTTTTAGCACGTGTTTAAGTTTAAGCATGTGTTTAACTTCCCTTGATTAAAGTTAAACACATACTTAAGTGCCTTGCTGAACTGGGGTTTCTCTGAAATGAAGTATGTAGGATGCCAGGCAGTTTCTTTCCATAGTTGTGATCAATTCTACCCAACTCCACCATCTTTTTTCTTAATATATTTTATACCAAGTTGGTTTTGACTAATTATAAGAAGATACCTCCATATTAATAATTTGCAAGTGTGCATGCACACAGGCAGAGAACTTTTGTTTGTCTGTAAGGTTGTAACAGTCTGAAAGGGAAGTAAAGTATATAGAAAAATATGCTGGATGCATTTCTTAATCAAGCTATGTTTAAATACAGGCTGTAGCCTGAAAGACTTACTGGGAGTCTCTGATCATAGCTCATTTTCATTAGTAATGTGCCAGTAGTGGCCACTCAAAGCGACTTTCTGTAGCAATGTAATATTCAAAGCAACTCTCAATCTCTACAGTCAGTGTGAAGAAAGCTATCAAAGCAGAGGATGCAGCATCACCCAGTGACCAGAAGATCAAATTCTGTTTGATTTGACCCGAGCTACTTGATGCAATTGTTCTGGGATAATTTCTTCTGGTTCAGTCATAGTGTGGTGCAATAAATGAAGCTGATTTCTTGCACCTTGTGTAGTTGAAATAACAATTTTTGGCATGCTGTTTTGCAGGCCCCTTAGATAGGCCACGTTGAACTGGACAAGACATCTATGTTACGTGTCCAGTAAAGCAGGAGTCAAAAATAAGAAGAAACGTTATTCTTTCTCCCAAAACAAAAGTAAGTGTGACAAGGCATACTGTTCCTCAAACAGCCATAATGCTTCCCATCTACGGAAAATGGCCAGAGAAAGTAATATATTCTTAAATGATACAGGAGCCTTTTTGCTCCAAACTACATGAAGGATGTAAGTAATATTGAATACGAGGTGATCACTTTGAATTTGCCAAGCAAGGCCATCCACAACCACAATGATGTGGGGTGCCTCAGAGAGCAATGGTAGCCACACTTGTACAAGTATCCTCAGTTGAATCCTGAGAGCAAATAAGAAATCAAGAATAGCTCATCTGCTTTTGTGCTCTCAAGCAAAGTATTTGTGAAAATAATCTTATAACATGATGGGGATGCCTGTGAACCTTGTCCTGTTGTAACATTTGTACCTTTAGATGCAGGTAATTGAGGTCTCACATTACTATAATTTTGTTAAATATCATTGCCTTTTGACCTCTCTCAACACTGTTTTCTTTTCTGAAAATCATTAAGCGTGTACTGAGCAAATCAGCAGTCTGTTACAACTCCCTGTTTTTCTCTCAGCTTTCCAGCTATGACACAATTTAGAGCAGCCGCCTCTAAAAATGTAGCACGATTTTAGACTGGCCTTGAATGAAATGAAGTCACACCAGTCACACCAATGTAAAGTTAGTAAGAAAGGAATAAACCAAGAATGCCAGCAAAATATATTTGTCTCTTCCAAAGCTGTTGTATAAAGGTAAACTCTCACAATTAATTATGCTGTCTTGTAGATTCTCAAGTGCATATGGTGCTTCAGTTCCCAATTTTAACCTGCCTCATTTGGTGCTGAAGAAAGCCCTGAAAGTAAACAGGTAAGAATACCAAAACTGATAGTGTCTGAGCAGGACTGAAACAAGATTTTTTTTTTCTGAAATACACCCTATCTTTCCATTAATTTAGCTTTCTAGTTGCCAAAGTTTATTTTCTCTGGCCATTTCATTTGAAGCTAACCATGTAAATCCCTTGGGAATTAATGGAAGAGAGACTTATGTGTTGCCAGACCACAGATGAGCTCATAGCCACACAAGGAAATTAATTAATAAGGAAAGACTGAGATGCATTAGTTTCAGTCAATTTGCACATTCCAGGGATCACTAGTAAAGTAAATGTTGTCATAATATTTTTTCTTTTAATATTAAAAAGTATTCAGACCACACAACTAAATCCTTCCCTAAAGAATCTTCAAAATTCTGTGCTGCAGGATGTACATGTGTAATTCCATTCACTTGTCTGGTAGACACATGTGCCTTGCAGGGCATAATTTGGCCCATCATTATGTTTTCCTAACATAAATTAACATTTTTCCCAAGCTACTAAGCCAAACACAACAATAACTACTGCCAGTATCTCTACAGTAAGATCTAAATATAAACTCAGGGGCTATAAGATGCTTACCATAGTGTTGTAATTTGGATCAATATTGAAGACGGGAGAAGCACTGCACGTTTTGGAGAGTTGCCCATCATTCTTTGCTTTCCTTAGAACATCATAGATGGGGTTTGGAGGTTTCTGATCCTGTAGAATTTTTTTCAGCTGGCTTTCCAGGCGTTGTGGGGCATCATCAACTATTTCAAAAACCCCAGAGTCAGAGTTGAACTTAACTGGCTGGACAAAAGTCTACAAAGGAAGTTCAGAAAGTTTATTACATTGCAGTAAGGGGACTCTTTCATTTAAGGAATTTACTTGTTATAATATAGAAGCATCCTACAGAATGCAAGCTGGTATTATAAGGCTTCTTCCTTTTGTCTGCTGTGGTTTACATTCAGGGCTCTGAACAGTGTTTTTAATGCATTCTTGCTCTCCAGTCTCTTCATTGCATAGATTTCCGATACATTCCTACTTTTTGTCTCAGCAATGCTTAATTGTTAGGAATTTAACTCATCACAGACCATTCCTTTTCATATGCAAATAATAGATGCAGTACACAAATTTCTAGAATACGTAATTCATGGTGACTTTAGTTATTGTTCTGCAGGGGACTACTTATCTATAAGACCAGTGTTATTCTCCCATTCATTACTACAGACGATCAAGGCTTGAAAAGATTAGTAATAAATCTGACATTGTATATGTCAGATATATTTAAGAAGCATGAATCTGGAGATTTCTATATGTAGAAAAGTCTTTTCATCATATTATTACTTGCTGGTCTAACACCTACCAAAATCTATGGTCTGTAAAAAGTTTTATTTTACACCACTAGTTGAGTCATATACTGAATAGTACATGAGATAGACCAAACTTAACTCCAGCCATGTAATTGTAACTTTTGTCAACACAAAAACCTCCACTGCATACATACACATTAAAACAGAGGCATCTTTCATCTCTTTAGCTCTGGTAATAGATATTTCATTGGTTAAAAGAGCAGCATACTTCTGTCTTTCAAATTCTCTTATTTGAGATGAAGTGGGAAATATGGATGAATTTTCCAGAAATAAGGGGGAAATATCCGAGACAGTTAGGAATTAATATAAGTTTATATACAACCATAGCATATAAGCATCTCCACAATGAGCTGGAGGACAAGAAGGTGTGTTGTATTTAAGAAATGAATAAAATCTTGGCCATATCTAGACCCAATGCCAAAAGTCTTTTTGGCTTCACTCTAGACAGGATCTTACCTGATATTTGTACAGTTGTCATTCTTCTGCACTTATTAAGATTATTTTATTTTTTCAAGCACAGTATTTTTCGTTTCCTTGATTTTTTTCATATATTACGTATATACACACATAGATGTAATTATATATACACTGCATATGCTGATACATGCTGCGTATAATACAGAAATAAATTACAGACCAATTTTATTCTTCACACCTGGAGAAGTCCAAGGTAATCATGTCAGTATCAGTTATTTTGTTGTCTCTGTTTGAACAACCCCCCCTTGTTGATCAATGTCTTGTAGAGCAATGCCTAGGTTTGAACCATGTGGCTGCAACATGTGGCTTACAACATTCCCTACTTATCCCATCATGTCTCACTGCAGAGACTCAACTTTGCAGAGCACTTAGCATGCAAGAATTTTAAGTTTATGATTACTGCCTATGACATCAGACTATCACTGCTCAGAGCTATGCATTGAACTGCATTGGTCTGCTTAGTCACCTAACTTCAGTTGAAATCATGGCTTGGTTTTTGTTCTCTGACACCTTGTGCCTCTTTTGCCATTAATTTTCTCAAGGGTACTCTGCAGGTTTTAGTGCTTTTTCTCCAGAGGTACCAAACAGCATTTGAAAGAGGCTCTTATGTGTAGTAGATTTCTCTATACTTAATTCAGACCATCTCCTAATTTGATATGTATACATTTGATTTACTTTCAAACCTAATTTTGGGCTGCTGTCAGCTTTTTAGTGACTAACTGTACAACCTTAATAATGTTCAAATGTATTCTCCCTTATTTATTTTTTCCTTGTTTTTGAAAAAGAAACACAAGAAAATACACTAAGAAACAAGGTGCTTCAGTCTCTCAGAATTTGAAATGCTCTTGCTTGTGGAAAAAAAAAATCAAGCAAAATATGAATTCTGTAATGTAGTGCTATGTGACTAGATGTGACCAAATTATCTTGGTTCCATGTTATTCAGCTTGAAAACTAAGCAAAACCAAGATTAGTTTATCACATAAATCTACTTCTACTTAAACCTTGGTAACTTACTCTAAATCTATGTTTTTCAGTATACATTCTAATTAATTGAACAGAAAATAGAAGGCAACTGTAATGTAGCGAAACAGATGCTAGTGACAATTTTTAAAATGTTAAGTGTATTGCTGTTCTGCGAGTCTAACTACAAATCATTTATAAGACAAATATATTAATGGAACAAAAGAACTTACATACATGGGATAAGAACACATAACATACTTAACTGAAAAGGGTGATTCTGGTGCAGACTTCTGTGTTTCAGACCAAGATATAGGCTTGTTTACCCTGAAGAAGAGACAGCCCTGGGAGCAGCCTTACAGTACTTACAAGGAGGTTACTAAGAAGAAAAAACCAGGCTTTTCACAGAGGTGCCTGGTGGAGGACAGGAGACCATGGACATACACAGAAACAGTAGAGTTTTCAACTGTATATTAAAAAGATATATAATTATGGGTCAACTAGAATTGGAACAGGCTGTCCAGACTGCTAATGGAATCAGTTGCTGGAGATTTTCAAGACCAACTAGAGAAAATGCCAAGCAACCTGGAGTCAACACTAAAGCATTGACCCAGCTTTGGACTTGCTCGAAGCCCCTTCCAGTGTGAGTGATCTATGATTCTGTACAAATCCCATATTTAACCAGATAAAGATTCTTATCAAATTTTCGTATACAAGCATCTTAGACCAGTTTAAGCCTTTCTGGGGAAGTGTATGTCGCTTGTGTAATTAAGAAAACTGGAATGATAAATCAGAATGCTTTTATAAGCTTTTATAAGCCAGACCATCCTAACTCATCCCTGCCACAAAAACAAATGTAATAATGACAAAAATCAAAAGGGAACAGAAAATATTAACCTGTTTTCTGGTAGGAAACATTTTCCCAGATCAGTCAATCCATTTCCTTCTAAGTATGTGAAAAACTTTGGAGCAAAACACACTGCCTAACCATTCCCACACATTACAAGCCACAAAAAAAAACCTGCTTAATACCCTGTAGAGAACTTAAAACCTTTCCCACACAAACCAAGTGCCATAAAATCCTACAATGTTTCACAGGACAATAATGAGAGAGGTTTATGGCACCATCAATATTCTAGGTCATTTCAATAACAAGGAATTCCTTCAGTGAAGATGACTCTGTTAAGGAGTGGGTGATAGCCTACATTATAAAGGGTAGGGGAAAGATTATCCATGACAATGTTACATACTAAGAAATGCCTTTCCTACCCCACATTTGGCAACTGCTTTGGCTCTTTAAAGACAAGTAAAATACACTAACAAAAGACTAAGAGAATAAGTACATTCTTCCCTTCATTCTCTCTTCAGTTTAAGCCAGTTTTCAATTGTTTGAATACAGATGGGGAAAACTCCAGAGCCAAATTATACCTCAAGATGTTAAGAAAAAATAAATTGGGTTTGGCAGGAGCCTTGAAGCTTTGGATTCATACATTATCGATTTAGCAATTTTGGGGATCAACAAGGAGCTGAGAACACCAACAAATAAGAAGCCTACAGAATTTGCAGTGTTTCACTCATAAGCAATTCTCCCCTTGAATGCAGTATGAGCAATGTTACACAGTGTAGTCATCTCGGCTTCAGCAAATATCTACAAGCAAACAACGAAAAGCTGTTGTCACACTGTGGTACAGCCATGCTCTTAAGTAAATAATTGCATGTACATTTTTTTACAGCAAAGAAGTGTCTTAGCTGTAAAATGCACATTGAATATGGTTTCAACTGAAGAATAAATAGAATACATAATCCTGAAACCTAGCTCTACAGTTACTGAAAGGAAGGCAAATTTCTCTCCTCCCAAAACAGAAACCAAAACAGCATCCATCACGATGTTACCAGGATATCAGACATATAAATCTCATCGTTCTCTGCCTTAATATTTTTCAGATATACTTAACTGCAGATACACTTAACAAATGTGTAAATATGCTCACCACATCCCACCCCAAGTAATGTAGTTTGATCCCAAGAGAAACTGAATGACTACTGCTTGGCCGCCTCCTGGATTAAGGCCTTGAAAGGGTGGGAATGAATAAGAGACCTCATCCAGGAGCTTTGCCAAAACTTCCTTGAGATGAGTATGTGTGTATTGTAAATAAATGTCAGTGAAAGTCCAGATCAGAAGAAAATCTGAGCAGCTCTAGAAGTGCCCAGAAACTTCACACTGCACATGGTCAGTGGCAAATTTCCCATTGACATTAATGAGTCCAGGATTTCCCTTCTGTTGGTGAGTAAGACACAAGTCATAATCACACACCACAGTCTAATTAAGAGAGAAGAGAATAACATTCTGAGTAAACCTGCTATTAATAATAAGAAAGTTAGAAAAGCTTTTTTTGCTTCCTTGAATGTCAAAGATGTCCTGGGTAAGACTCAACATAACATGTATGTAGGGCATTACTGATGTAAAAGCCTCTTTAAGGGAGGTTGTATTGGCACCTGCAGCCTCCTTCCACACACCTGTAAAAGACAAGAGGAAACTAAGGGGCATTGATGCCTTAGGTTGATGCCTTGATGCCTGAATTGTGCAGCAGAGTGGATTGCTTTTTGAGTTCTTCCCCTTCTACCATCTGCTATTCATTGATCAGACCTGCTTTTACTCTTGACAGCACCAGGTTTTCAGGACCATTCTGCTTTCAGAAAGACCAGTCCACCCAAACTTTGTAACCTGTGCTTTAATTGTTTTCAGAATCATCACCTATGTCAATTCATGGCTCCCAGACTACTTAGCAGTCACTTTTAAGTCAAAGCTGTTGGCTTGCATACTAGACCACATCTGTCTTCCTAGACAGTTCACCAAAATAGTTCTATTAGCATTATCAAGCATCTTTTGCCTCTTCTTTCTATGTGACATTATTAATGCACCTCTATACTCCTAAGTAAGGAAAGGAAGATATTGATTTATGTGACAAAAAGGATGAAGGAATTGCTGGGTTTTTGGGTTTGGTTTTTTGGTTTTCTTTTTCTAGTGAGTGGAGAGCTTTTATACTGAGAACAACTTCCAAAACTAGTCTTTGATTCTGAAGTTGATAAAACTGTGGTCACTTGATATCTTTTTGCTGGAAGGGAAACCCACAGCCAGGGACTCACCACCAAGAATGCCATCTCCTGAATATGCTTCAACTGAGGTGCAGTTAGTTAGCTCTTTTGTCTCTAGTGCAACACTTTGAAGTCAGAAAAATAAATATGTCTTCATCGAGATCACTGGTAACTGGAGAATGAAGGGTAAGGCACCAGCAGATGGGAACAAGTAGCAGGCAGCTTGTAGAGCACAGGAGGAACAAGTTGACACCACTGCACTTTCCTGTGCAGGCTTCCAACACTGAGCTGGATGGTGATTTCTGACTTCTGAGTTTTCATTCTTGGCTAAACATATTCTTGGATGTCTTAAATACATGGATCAAAGATTCAAATTCTAGTAATGCCTGACCGGCAAGAAATGGAAATCTATTCAGGCCAAGGTTTCCTTTAAATCTTTCATTTTAGATTAGTTACTAAGGAAGGTGTAACTCATTTGTATGTCATGTAATTGGTTTCTGCTACCGTGAAATCACTTTACTACTGGCAACAAATGCCCTCAGGAGGATTTCTGTATTATTTTATCTTTCAGAAATATTTTCCTTACAAACTGTCTTTCATTACAGCATGTAGATCTTTGATGTACCTTGATATTCATGTCAGACTGTGTGGATATTATTATAAAAACAGAATATTTGAAGGGTATACTGTAAATCAAAGCAAAAAAAAAAATATCTGCTGCTGCTATAACAAGTCCCCAGTGACACTATTTTCCATGCACTCGTGCTGCATTACAAATCAACGCAGAGGCAGTCTCTTAAAATAAGCATATGCTACCCTTGATTTCTTATATCAAGTCACACAATATTTTCAGTTTAACTCGTTGCCTAACTACTAGCACACCTGGGTAATACCGTTCCCAGGCAACAACGTATAAGCAAAACAAGAATAAAGCAATGGAAATTTCAATACGGTGTTTTAGTAGAAGCCTTCTGAGAGGGAGTGGGAAATTGGGAATATAAGGTATTCAAACCACAGAACTCAAGGCACTAATGGAACTTAATCCTGAAGAGGGTAAATCCTCAGGAAAAGATCAAAGAGAAACTAAAACCAATTACAAAAACATTACAGATAAAAATAGGTATTAGAGCCTCTGTTTTCACAAAGATATGTAAATACACAGAAGAGAGAGCAAGTGTCATCTTAGAAATTACCAAGATTACCAGCATAAAACAGTGTTTACTCAGGAGTATCTGTGAACTCTTTTCTGTGGGTTTCCAGAGCAGTCAGGAGCGCCTGGACTATTGTTGTGGTTCAGAGCTGCTGAGCTGCGCCAGGACCGCAGGCTGAGAAGCCCCCTGAGGCCACAGAGAATTTTGGTCTCTAACAGACATCCTGGAATTTGTGCATGTCCAAAGAGACCCAGAGACTAAGCAGGCTAACTTTTTACCCGCTCCATCCTCTGTGATTTGGGGGAAACATGAAGCATAGTTTCCAAATAAGCAGCAAAAGTGTGGAGGATGGTATTCCTGTGCTAACAACATTCTGGCACATGGAAGGAGGTCTGGGTTTAAACGCTACATAGTTAAGCTTGGATTTAGGCAGATACCCTAAAGCAGATGCAAGGGGTGGGGTGAGAGGTGTGTGGTGTATGGACTGGAGGAAAAAAAACCCAGCCTTCTTACCACACATTTGCTTCCATCTGTGTGTCTCCCTAGCTTTGTAAAAATTATTCTTAAGAATCTTGCAGTGTGGTAAAAGCACATAAAGGTGAGGTTATGAGAAAAGTCAGTATCACTGTTGTGCACAAAACCCGCACTGATATTAATACCTCAAAATTCTATTTTAAGATAAAAAATTGGCATGGGTAGCGCATTCTACCATCCCTATTTCTGCAATTCCTATTATGTGTACTCTTACATAAATCTGACATGGTTTAGAGAGCACATCTATGTTTAGTTCAGTTCAGTAAGCCTGAATCGTAACTGAATTTATTTCAATAGCAGCTGCACCATAGTAGAATGTATGGTAAGACTACATCGTTCTAGCTGCAGGTGAGGTGGGGAAGAGGAAGTGAGAACTAACTTTGAGATCTTTGCAGCCATGAAGTGAAAAAAAGTTGGTTCCTAAGGTAAAGTGTTATAAATGAGTGTATGGCTAGAAAAATGTAAAGGGACAAACACTTGCTTTGCCAGCATGTCATAATACTGGAATAAGAGTGGACTCCTTATGCTTTATAATAAGTATTTATATCTCTTTTCCATTTCCTATTCATATTATTTTTGTTAACTATGGTTTAAATACATAAATTTGCAAGAGAAAGTCTGTCTCCAGAAGTCCAGGTATTATGTTACGTTTCCTGACAAATAATAACGTTAAACAGTGAGTTTCCATCATTAAAATATAGATACATTGTAAAACTATGGCAAAATGAAAAAAATAACAAACCCACCTTCTATTGCCTTACTACTAATCTTAGTAAGGTGCTTCTTGTATTTTGCAAGAAATTTCTGTAGGATACTTACTGGAAGACTCAAAAATTCATTGAAGTAGTCCACAAACATATCATCTGTGGCTAAGCATTCTTCCTACAGAGAGACAAAACCACAAAACAAGGCTTGTACTAATCTGTGCTAACAGGGTTTAAATACAGTATTGCCTCAAACAATGTTTTTTTTCCATGAGATATGACATGTAAACTCTAGCAAAATGTTGTTTCCCACTTTTGAAAATATAGTGCTATATTCTAGCTATTGCATATCCCTGAGGTCCTTGGCAATTCAAGAAAACACACAGGAAAGTATATCCTTCACCAAGGAATTTACAGATAAAGCCTTAATAAACCCAACAGCTTTTAAATGTTGGACATCATCATGTTTACTTTTGAAAAAATGTGCATAAGCTAACAGTCAAGAAATTCTCTACATTGTACCTTTCTCTCTCCCTCTGGGAAGGAGGGGAGTATCAAAATTCACCAGAGCCTGCTTCTGTTCCCACATTGCCGCTTGGAGATGTTCTGGGAATAAAAGAGAGTTCACTGATCTATGATTTGGCTCACCAAGCAAGCAGTATACGCCATACTTGGAATATGACAAAACTGGGAGGTTTTCTGTTGACTTCATCAGAAGGAATGACTGCACCTGCAGGTGGTTTTGTACCCTTTCTGACCCCTGTTAACAAGACTCAAAAATTGTAGAATAGGAATTCATTGCTTTTTATATTGACACATCCATAAGTATGGATTTCAATCTTACTTCTACTGCACTAAGGACCACACTCCCCCTTTCAATTCAGCAGAAGGTAAAAGTAGAACATTGTTCTTCAGGAATCTGTTTACAGCACAATGAAGACTTCTGGACAGTTTTTTTAATAGCTTCAGTTTCTTGAATATTCTATTATTTCTGCCTTGCAACACAAAGAGAATCTTTCTTCTCTTTCTTACTTTCATAGCATTGAAATGTGCTGGTGGGGAATAATGTTAGCGGTTATGTATTGTGTATGCAGCATCACATGTAGACGGGCAGCATCCTGATCCAAACTCCACAATGTCTAACCCTATTAGAGACAGCTTGACCTGAGGTAAGGAAGAAACCTTGAGCTAATCTACTTTAAGGAGAAGTCAGGAAGGCCCCTCTGTTCCTGACAAGTCAGAGCAAGACCTGATGGTGTTTGTCCAGCTTTAGTCTGCCAACATTCATTCCTTAGTACTTGTGGTTGCTGCTATGACTGATAAAGGACAGACAAGTTAGCTCATGCTCATTCCTGGAAAATTCTGACAACAATGAAAGCAAGATTTTCTGCATTACAGAGGTCATGCTTTATTTGGCTCACGGGCCAATGCAGTAACAGTACCATAGAATCATAGACTGCTTTGGGTTGGAAGGGACCTTTATAGGTCATCTAGTCCAACCACTTGGAAAAGAAGGGACATCTTTAAGTGAATCAGATTGCTCGGAGCTCCATCCAACATGACTTTGAATGTTTTCAGGGATGGGGCCTCCACTGCCTCCCTGGGCAACCTAGAATCATAGAATAGTTTAGGTTGGAAGGGATCTTGAAGATCATCTAGTTCCAACCCCCGCCCCTATGGGCAGGGACACCTCCCACCAGATCAGGCTGCCCAAGGCCCCATCCAGCCTGGCTTTGAACACCTCCAGGGATGGGGCAGCCACAGCTTCCCTGGGCAACCTGTGCCGGTGCCTCAGCACTCTCATCGTGAAGAAATTCTTTCTTGTGTCTGGTGTAGAAGGCAGATGAACATGTATTAGAAATGTTCCTTGTTCTCTCAGCTAACCATTTAATCAGATGTTACAGTGTAAGGACTACAATCACTATTTTGTTCGTAACCGTTGGTTTATTGGCTTTCATTAAGAAGAATGCATGAGTGACCTTTCTTTCTGATTCTGCTATGAAATATGTCATTAACTGAAGTTAAGTAGGAGTAAATCATTTCAGCATGTATTATAGAATCATTAGATTGGAAATGACCTCTTGGATCTCTTAGATCAGAATCTGCTCCAGTGTTGCACCATTCTCACGATAAAAAAACTTCCTACCTATATCCAGTCTAAATCTAGCCTCCCTTAGATTAAAACCATTCCTCCTTGCCCTGTCACAACAGGCCTTGCTAAAAAGACTGTGTCCATCTTTCCTGTAGGCCCCCTTTAAGCACTGAAAGGCCATTCTAAGGTCTATCTGAAGTCTTCTCTTCTCCAGGCTTAACAAGCATGGACCTAGAGATATCAGGGCAGTGATTAAATAGGAGAATTTACCAAGCTGTCTAACCCAAAGCATTTTAAGTCAACAGAAAATCCTTTTGATAATGTCAGTAGGCAATCAGTCAGATCCAGAAAAGTCAATTCAGCAAGTGTTAACACAATTAACAAAAAAATTCATCAGAGGCAAGTGACGGTCTGCTTCATGTTTGGTTTGGGTAATGTACAATTAGATTTGATAAAGAAAAGGATGAATCTGAAGACAGCTAGTTATGGTAACACCCCATGTAAGTGTTTTATTGTTTCAAAGGATTTATTCAAAACCAATTATTACTGACTGATGTATAAGCTCTTTAAGAATACACAGGTAATATGTTTTCAATTTGCCAAGGCTACTATTCTCTGTGGTCCAACATAACAGCATGAAATGTAAACACAGTGGTTGATTAATCAATAAAATGTTTACAATCTTATTAATGCAAGTTGTACTACTTACTGATCTTTCTGCATCTGTACACGATACACTTTTGTCTGGTTTTTGGAAGGGTTTTTTTGTGGTTAATTTTATTTTCATTTGAAAGCATAGTTGCACTTTCATATTTGCACATTTTAGGCTATGGAGTTGCATAAACGATACTATAGCTTAGATTTTTGTGTCAAGGAGCATTTTGTTTCATTTCTTCCCATGCCATCCTTCCTGGTACACAGTCTAAATTATGACTAGAAAACTGCCTTACAGTTGCAGCTGGAGGTCAAGGTGTGCTAAAAATTGATCCAAAACTGCAGTTTTGCCTTCATGCATTTTTTGTACAAATAGGAATATCTTGGGCCTGATATCTGTTGCTCTTTAAACATTGGAATGATTTTTAAAATAATCCTTTGAATGGTATGCAACCATTTCTTACATATTTTATGGGAACAAACAGAATGATTTTCTGTCTACAGGACTTGATAGCTTCCTGTATTACTGCCATCATAAAAAAGTACAGAGACACATAGATATTTTTAGAAACCAGAGGAGAAGTTGAACATGGGTAAAAGTGACACCATCTTGAAAGGTTTGCATTCACATTGCAGTACCCACAAAAATTATACATACCTCTCCACTCTTGAAAAATACATAATAACCGACATCTTTAAATATCAAAAGTCGAAGTTAGTATAAAAACCTGATCCTATATAGAACTCCAACAGCTTTATATCATTATGTGAAGTTCATCTGGAGTCAGACACACTTAGTCATATTAAGTAGCCTGCAGAATCAAGGTTTAATGCAATGTAAATATGCAGTTGAGAGATGTTCTCATCTTTACATACGGAGTCAAAGAATCATAGAATAGTTTGGGCTTGGAACAGACATTAAAAGGTCATCCTTGCAGTGAGCAAGGACATCTTCAGCTAGACCAGGTTTCTCAGAGCCCTGTCCAACCTGACCCTCAATGTTTCTAGGGATGGGACATCTACCATGCCTCTGGGCAACCTGTTCCAGCATTTCACCATCCTCATCATAAAAAAAAAAAAAATCCTTCTTTGTATCTGATCCAAATCTATTCTCTTTTACTTTAAAGCAATTACCCCTTGTCCTGTTGCTACAGGCCCTGCTAGAAAGTCTGTCCCCATCTTTCTTATGGGCCCCCTGTAAGTACTGGAAGGCTGCCATAAGGTCTCCCCAGAGCCTTTTCTTCTCCAGGCTGAATAACTGTTTTCAAACTAAGTAATTTTTTGTCTGAGAAAATTGTAAAAATTACTCAGTACTCCATACTTACACAGAGCAAAGAAATGAGAAACCAGACAACAGTTTCCAAAACCCTTTTTTTCTTTTTTTTCTCTACAATTGCATGACAAAATGAATGATCAAGCCTTATAAAGCATACTTACAAACACTTCTTCTGTTATACATGGAGGCTCTGAAACACAAAAGGAGAAATTTCATACATTATCCAAGCAATACAATCAAACTTGTTCAACTATGATTACTGAACAGAAACAAAAAGTAGTGAGGCATAACAACCCTCCTGGATATTCTGAAATAAAATAACTCAGCCTGAGGAAACAAAATAAACCGTAAGAATGTGCAGTAATGTTGACCCATGTATAAAAAGGTTGAGTTTTACAAGAATGATTCAAATATACTTAAAGCATTAGTTAACTAGATTATTTCTCATATGTATCAGTTAACTTCTTGTCAGCTTTCCTCTGCAAAATGTATTACTAGAAGTTTGCTGGTTTTAATGAAAATAAAGATTTGTATGAGACTCTTGAAACTTTGAACAGCAAATATTAGAAATGGTATGATAATATTACAAAAAATGTAATTGTGAGTGTTCCCAGATAACCAAATCTCACTTGTTCTGGGAGAATACTCCATCTTTTGCAATGCTATTTGACGAAAGTTTTCTCTTCAGATTGGCAAATTCTACTGGGTAAGTTTAAATTCAGCTCAAAATCTCCCTCTTATGTATCACCATCTCTGTACTTCAGCCAATCACCCTGGGGTCAAACACCCTCATCTGAAAATATGACACAGAGTCAGTACATCGCCCTGCCTGGAAAGCACTACGTACCAGTGGTAAGCCTCTTGGACCGCATCCTGGATTTATGTACACAATGGCCGGCACCCGCACCTGCATGCTTACAACCTCATTTGCAAAGGTAAAATCCTTGACTGCAGATGAGAAATAGAAGCTGCAGAGTTCCTGAGCCTGGCTGGGGACTGCTGATCTGCAGCAGGGCAGGCTGGCTCTGTTGCGTGGCTGACAGCAAGCAGGGTTGCTATGGCACTGTAAACAATGCATGGGATGAGCTGAGCAGTAAAGAAACACTTCTACTGCTGATGCAACAAAACCTCAGTCTCCCTGAAGCAGATTCAGGTATCAGGCACACTGCTATCTATGTTTCCCAAAAGAAAGGCCTGTGAACTAGGAATTTGGGGATATTTGCAGCAAGAAATGAAATTACAAGTTGTTTTCTCAATGGTCTGGGCAGTTCTTAGTCCACAATGATATTCTACCTTCTCCTATGTTAGCAAAACCCTCCAGCAACTTCAGATTTTGCCTTAAAAAAAAAAGTGACCAGCAAGCTGTAGGTAATCCAGGAGTCTCCTAGGCTGCATCAAAGATAGCTTCTTAACTCAGCTAACAAATGTCCCCATCCAAGGGGATGCAGTACTGGACCAGGTGGCCACCAGTTAAAGTGAGCTCATTGGTGACGTCAAGATTGGAGGTAGTCTGGGCTGCAGTGATCACCCATTGATGGAGTTCAAGGTCTTGAGGTATATGGGACAGGCGAGGAGTATAGTCAGGACCCTAAATTTCAGGAAAACAAATCTCCAGCTCTTTAAGGAGTAGGTCAATAGAACTGCCTGGGAAACGGTCCTTGGGGATGAGGGAGCAGAACAGAGCTGGAAGATATTTAAGGGGAGGAAAGGGGCAGGGAGGAGAGGGATCAATATGGTTGAGTCAAGACCTGCTGGTCAGAATGAAGAGCAAGAGGGAACTGCACAGGCAGTGCAAGCAGGGACACGGAATCTGGGAAGAGTATAGGGACTCTGCCCTGTTGTGTTCGGATGGGGTCAGGAAGGCCAAGGTGCAGCTGGAACTGAACTTGGCAAGGGACACAAAGAATAAGAAGGGCTTCTACAGGTATGTCAGCCAGAAAAGAAGGCTTAAAGAAAGTGTAACCCCAGTGATGAACAAAAATGGGGACCTTGTATCAACAGACAAGGAGAAGGCTGAGGTACTCAATTATTTTTTTGCCTCAGTCTTCACTGACAACTACTCCCCTCACCCCTTCTGGGTCAATGGGCAACAAGATGGGGACTGGGGGAGAAGAGGGAGGGGAAACACCTCCTACTGTAAGGGAAGATTATATAAGTCTATGGGACCCAATGAGATGCATCCCAGAGTCCTGAGGGAATTGGTTGATGCAGCAGCCAAACCACTCTCCATGATATTTGAAAAGTCATAGCAGTCAGAAGTCCCTGGTGACTGGAAGTAGGGAAACATTGTACACTTTTTTTAAAAAGGTAGAAGAGAGGACCCTGGAAACTACTGAGCTGCCAGCCTCACCTCTGTGACTGGAAGATCATGAAACAGATCCTCCTAGAAACTATGATAAAGCACATGGAAGACACAGAAGTAATTTGAGACAGCCAGCGTGGCTTCACCAAGGGTAAGTCCTGCTTGACCAACCTAGTGGCTTTCTGTGGTGGAGTAGCCACATCAGTGAACATGGGAAAAGGAACGGTTGTGATCTATCTGCATTTCTGCAATGCCTTTGACATGGACCCCCACAACATCCTTCTCTCTAAATTGGTGAGATATGGATTTGATGTGTGGAATGTCCAGTGGATAAGGATTGGTTTGATTGTCACATGCAGAGTAGTGGTCAACATCTCGATATGCAGATGGAGATTTGTGACAAGTGGTGCCCCTCGGGGATCTGTACTAGGACTAGTGCTGTTTAATATTTTAATTGATGATGCAAGCAGTGAGATTGAGTGTACCCTTGCAAATGACACCAAGCTAAGTGGCTGTCACACCAGGGAGTGTGGGCTGGAGTAGTGGGCCTGTGTGAACCTCATGAGGTTCAACAAGGACAAATGCAAGGTCCTACACCTCAGTCAGTGCAATCCACAGTTTCAATACAGGATGGGGGATGACATGACTGAGAGCAGCCCTATGGAGAATTACTTGGGGTGCTGATTGATGAAAAGCTGCATATGATCTGGCAATGTGCACTCACAGCCTGGAAGGCCAACCATACCCTCAGTTGCATCAAAAGAATCACATCCTGCAGGTTGAGGGAGGTGATTCTGCCCCTCTACTCTTGAGACCCCACCTGAGTATTGCGTCCAGTTCTGGAATCTCCAGTACAAGAAGGATATGGAACTGTTGGAACAGGAGGAGGGACACAAAGATAATGCAAGGGCTGGAGCATTTCCCATATGAGGACAGGCTGAGAGAGTTGGAGTTGTTCAACCTAGAGAAGGCTCCTGGGGAGACCTTATATTGGCTTTCCAGTACCTGAAGAGGGCCTACAAAAAATTTTGGAAGGGACTTTTTACAAGGGGATGCAGTGATAGGATGAGGGAAAGTGGTTTTAAATTGGAAGGGGGCAGATTCAGATTAGACATTAGGAAGAAATTTTTCAATATGAGGGTGGTGAGACACTGGCACAGGTTGTCCAGGGAAGCTGTGGCTGCCCCATCCCTGGAGGTGTTCAAGGCCAGATTGGATGGGTCCTTGGGCAGCCTGATCCAGTGGGAGGTGTCCCTGCCTGTGGCAGCAGGGTTGAAACTGGGTAATCTTTAAGTTCCCTCCTAGCACTAACCATTCTATGATTCTATTATTCTAATGTTAGTTTTTGACTCCTTGGCTCAAGGAGGTGTCCCAGGATATAAGATACATCCACATTTCTGCTATGGTCAGCTAAAGCTGTGTACAAAGAAGGAATTTAGTCTTCTCTATAAGGTTTTCAGTGGACTCCACGCATTCCACAATGGAGACCTAAAAACATTCTATCTAGTGTGTATCTCACTCTAGGACTGCTTAAAGTGTTTAGGCAGGCACCTTCAAGTTTCTTGGCATGAAAATTCCCTCGAAGTTTCTACTGCTATGTATTTCCAGAACAGCACTAATTTCAGTAGCTTGGCATAAATCCTTGTGGGGTCAGTTGTACAAGATGTCAGGTATGCAAGCTACATGAAGGGCTCCTTTCAGAAGCCTAATCCATCAGCTCTGCTCAGGAAGTGCCCAAAATGCACCAACACCTTCCTATTCTCAGCAAACTCTATCATTTATGCCCCCTTTCACAGACCAGTATAGTATCTCCAGTCACGTTCTTGAGCTGTGAATAAAGAGTTTTATTTTAATGCATACATCACTTTAGTGAAAACCATAAGCAAGTAAAAACAGAACAAATGCATGTGCTCAGAGACTATAGCCTAAAGTCCAGAAACTGATGACTGTCAAAAACGATAAAGCAGCAAATTAAATATCATGGAGACAGAGAAAATGGCTTCATCTCCTAGAAATACATAGTGTTTTACACTGTCTACCCCAGATGTGCATTCCCACTCCTGAGGGTGCCTGCCCAAACACCACAATTAGTACTGTAATTACTAAATCCCTGAATAATACCTCTTCTGTTCTTAGTGGAATGTTGTTAGCTGTCTGATTAGCCTTTTAGGGTGGATTGTTCTGTGAGGATTTTTTCACTTAAAGAACAGTATTTCCAAATACCTAAGTAATAAATTGAAAAATATTCTAGCCTGGATAATAATTTCAGCCAAAAGTCCAATATGTACAAGAAGCATGTTGAACAAAGCAAAGAACAAAATAAGAAGATTCAAACTTTAGTGAATTATGAAAAATTGAAATAACATGACCACTATTCTGATGAAGCATTAACTACCATTAAGCTGTCTGTATGCAAATTCTGTTCAATAAGATATAACAAAGAGTAGGTTAAAACTCAATGGCATAAACACATGATTTCTTAGTGCCATGTATCAGTACACGTTGTATTGTGATTATGAATTATTTCAGAGGTACACCTAAAATATATGTAAGGGAGATAGACATAACAAGATAGCCCATAAAATGTATAGTGAAACCTTTCCTGCAGGTAATATTGCATTGTATACAAAATTGCATTGTCTTATAACCAGACTACTCGATATTTCAAATATGTAAGCTAATGTCCATTCCACTTTCTCCTGCCCATTATTCTTTCTGATGTAGGGTTAGACACAGTCTTTGATGGATGATTTTCTCCAAGTTGCTTGCATTTTTTAGAAGAAAAAAACAGCAACAGAAACATGACAAATGCATCTTTTTTAAAATGGAATCCACAAGTCAGCTTATAAAACTAAAGTCTGGAAATGAATCAAATAAAAAAATTTAAAAAACCCCAGAAAACCAAAAGTCCTTTTTCTTTCTCTCTGTAATCTGGTATGTTTTGGTATAAAGTCTTAAGTCTTTATTTTCTTTGTTGTGTGCTTCAAAGACTGCATTTTGGATTAAGCTCATCAGGAAATACACACTGTATTCTCTCATGGAGAATCTATTAGCAGTCATTATTACTTTCTCTTATCTTAGTTAGTAACACACATTTAGGTAAAATATTGTGTGTGTTTCAGTATTGATTTCATATTACCAGTTTAATGTTCATCAGCTGATGATGCTGAGATATACAGATCAAGCTCATTTTCCTCCTTGTCTGATTTTTTCTCTTTGCATGCTGTCCTCTTATTTTCATTTTAATGTTTTTTTTTACCTTAACAGAACTGCAGACCTACAGTGTGTTTAATAAACACAGTCAAAACTGGGATTAAGCCCAAAAAGCATCTGATATTGTAGAAAAGATGAGTACTTAGACAGGATGGATAATAAGGTCTAAGAAAGGTGTTGCCAATAAAGAAAGATGTTGCCAAAGAGAAAGTAAAAGGTCTAGAGGTAGGTTTCAGATTACTAGTATTTTGAGAAAATTTATCTAGCAGAAGGCTGGCACAGAAAGGCAAATGGGAGGAAAACATAAATTGGTTCCTTCCTCTCCCTTCTGCTCATTACTGAAGAGCTATTTGCAGAGAACTTTCAGTCAAGACTTTAATCTCCTTGCCTCTTTCCTACACACTTAGAAATTTATGCTTTCACACATCTACCAGGGAAAGTGTTTCAAAGTATCACCCAGGCAAACCAGACCAAAACTGCTGAGACAACTTTATACACACAGAAAGAAGTGTGCATGCTCTGCCACCTTGCTGGGTGAACAAGTCTCTTCCTTGTGAATTGCTCAGGTAAATACATAAATTTGGTTTCTTTATTATATACAAATGCATGCTTGTGATTTTAGGTGCTAACCTGTGTTTGATTCCTGGCAGTGGTCACAGTGAAGTCATGAACATCCCCATAATTAATTACTCATTCAAAAAGTAGCAAGTACTCTTAAAAATGCAAATAGGCATTTAGAGTGATCACTAAAGACTTCTGTGAACTCCCCAGCTCAGATAGAGGTGAGTGTTTAATCATGCAATATCTTTAATACCTAAACATTTTTACATTAAACTAAAGTTGGATTTCTGTAACGACTCTTTTTTTTTTTTTTTGATACTTGCCCAATACATTTTGGCTTTTGCATCTGAAAGCAGCAATCTCAAACTGAAAACAAGTGCTAGGAAACCTAATCAAATATTGACTGCAGAACTGCCAAAATGGGAGTCAAATCCTGAGAGGAAAGTACATACTGGTCATGAGATAGCTGGGTCTTGAAAGCCTTAAGTTATTCTGTTGACAAAATGGCAGAAGCTGCCTGTTGTAGTGGTGCAGCCTCTGTCTGTCGAATCGGATAGTTCTAGTTCACAGCACAGTTTAACACAATTATGTGGCTATCAGGAAAAAAAAAATTAATGCAGACACCCAAAGAAACACTTATTTGAAATAGGAGCGCTCAAAAGAATTCCAAAAGGAGAAAAAAACCATTCCTGAAACATTCTAGGTGAAGATAAAAATAAAGTGCTTAAAAATGAACAGGAAGGGCTAAATAGTAAAGGAAGATGTGCAACATATCTTTGGTCTACCAACATCAGCAGCCTTTTACTAGTGGAGGACACTGTCAGAGGGAATGCAGGTCTGAAGAGCTTCAAGTCTACAAGAGTCTCTATTTGGGCAGTCACTGCAGAACATTTCTTAACTTGTCCATGTGGCCTAAGGTTTCCTATTCAACCTTATTCAACCAGGACAAGGTCTTTTACCAAGCTCAAAGGCTTTAAATAAATTTTGATTTCCTGTTGCTTAGTATGAATCTTGGAAAAGATAAAGGGAATACAGAGGCACATCTGGAAAGTGAATCAGAATTTGGAAGCAATTTGGGATACACATTTGTACTTTTATCACCTCATACATGCCAGCTACCTACATCCTACCTGCAGCCTTCTGATCCCTTCAAAAATTTGTACTAGTGTCTTAAGAGACATGAATTGAAAAAACTCTTCAGCAAGATTGTGGCAATTTGAAGCGGATTAGAAATAAAGTAGTTCTGTGAATACAATAAGAAAATCAGAAAAGAACTACTAGGCTCAGTTATCAAACCACAGGCAAGACAAAAAAATGGTATAGTGCTTAACAGCAAAGCAGAGTTTATTGCTAGCAGCCCTACTACAGTTAACAAAAGCATAGCTCTAAACTTAAACATAAGATACAGATGAGAAGAAATTATGACAGTTATTTCTCACAGATTTCACTATCAGGGGATGCATCAAATTTTGGCACTGTGTACAAAAGTTTGCATTGTCACTGTCTATTCTCTACTTTTCATGTAGATACACTGGAGTCATGTTTTGTAATACATTTTGGCTGTGCTAACTTAAGCTTTGTAAGTTTATAACCACTTCTTACTTCTAGTTGTGCAAGAAAGTTCCATGACAATTTTTTTTTTTCTAGTGTTAGCTGTAGCTGGGTTTAGGCCTGGTTTAGATCTTGGCCTCCTAGGCAACTAAGGGGCTGACACAAGAGGCATACAAAGAAGTTTCAGCAGGTAGTAGCAAAATACATCAATATCTCCAAACATGCTTTAACAAGATCATCTGGCAGTAGGTGGCATATATCCAGCAAGAAACACTAAATGCATGCATATCTTCCCAGTCTTAGTTACAATCAAATAGATGTCAACATATTTGGTGGGCCCCTCAGCACAAGAAGGATGTTGAGGCTCTGGAGCAAGTCCAGAGAAGAGCAACAAAGCTGGTGAAGGGGCTGGAGAACAGGCCCTACGAGGAACAGCTGAGAGCTGGGGTTGTTCAGCCTGGAGAAGAGGAAGCTGAGAGGAAGACCTCATTGCTCTCTATAACTACCTGAAGGGAGGTTATAGAGAGAAGGGTGCTGGCCTCTTCTCCCAAGTGACAAGGGACAGGACAAGAGGAAATGGCCTCAAGCTCCACCAGGGAAGGTTCAGGCAGGACATTAGAAAAAAAAAATTCACAGAAAGGGTCACTGGGCATTGGAACAGGCTGCCCAGGGAGGTGGTTGAGTCACCTTCCCCGGAGGTGTTTAAGGCATAGGTGGACGAGGTGATAAGGGGTTTAGTGTTTGATAGGAATGGTTGGACTCAATGATACGGTGGGTCCCTTCCAACCTGGTTATTCTATGATTCTATGATAAAAGACAAGTTATCTGTGTAGGCTATCACTGATGCATTAAGCCTCTGGATAGTAACAGTTCTGTTTAAGACATCACATCCTGCTGATCATCAGTTCTCATCTTCGTGTGTTATACTGCTATGACTGCTTATGTAGCTGTAAAATGAAACAGACTGGAAGACCAATCCAGCTAAAAAAACTTCAAAAATATCAGAAGAACAACAACAACAAAATCCAATTACAGCAGCTTCCAGAACACAGAAGTACAAGTGTTAATAACAGTATAAGAATCCATAACTAAAAGGTGCTCCCTAAAATTTCAATAATGCTTCAGAAAAGCATATAGAATTACAGCCTTATTTTGTGGGTATCCTGCTTTCCTACCTATTGCTCTCCTGTACTCCAGAGGTATTTGGTTAAAGAACAGATTAAGTTCCCAAATTCTCACCCAGTCTTCATTTAACAGACTAAAACTAAAAACACACTGCCATTCTGATCCTGTTGAAATTATTTTACACAGGAATACTCAGCCCCTTCCCACTTCAGAGTTTAAAAAAAAAAAAAGAAAAAAATGTTTTCTCATTCTTGTTCACCAAAGCCATCAAAACATCAATCGAGTGTGACTAAAATGCACACAACAATATTTTTCCTGTGATCACTTAAAATACTGACATATTGAAGATGCACATGTAGATTTTCTATACTTTATAAAACTATATTGAATTTCATTATCAAAATACTGTAGCTTTCTGTAGTCAGGAAATAAACTCCAGAAAGTGCAGTTCCTGAAATTACCAGTTCTCAAATACTTTAACCGCAACATGAGAGTGTTATGTTTTGTAGCCAACACTAGGCAGGCATGGAGACTGCTGGATAATCAAAGTCCATGGCTAAGAGAAGAACTGAGCCAGCAGGCACCGTTTAGGCCAATCTGTGATTCTGTGATCTTGCTTGTAAGACCTGGCTGTGTGCCCAGCACAGCTTCACCCTATAAAGGAGGCCCTGGAGAAGTAATACCATCTGAATTGCTTCCCAGGATGCCACTCTTCTCTTGAAGATTTTGGTATGCAGCTTCTGGGGGCACAAATTATGGCCACACTTGCTTTAAGCTATTCAAAACATTTTGCATTTGTAACATTGAGTTAGTGTGCAGGGGTTAAAGCAAGAAAAATAACTACATTTCTGTTCTGTAAGAAAAATCTTTGGTGCCCCCTTGTGATTAAAATATTTTTATCAACAGAATTTATGCATTTGAAATTGAGGACTATTCCAGTGAGGAAAACCATTAAAACCTCAAGGAGTTTCACATTTAAGTTAGTTAATTGAGCAAAGCATTTTAAGAATTAGTTTGTTTTCTTGTTATCCATTCTGTGTTCTATGACATTCTCCCTGGACTACCCTGACATGTAGTTAAACTAAGGGAAAAATCCAGATCAGGAACTTAAATGGTGCATCAGTGAACATTTCTGTTTGGAATAGAAAACAGAACCCATATCTAACCCTTCACAAAAAAAATTGTGCTTCATCTTACTGTGCCCATTTGGGATACAGAGTCTTGGAACAATATCTTGTCAGAAACACCTCCAACATCAAGACTGGATGGTAAGTGCATCCCAAGAATTGCTTTGGAACACCAGAGTGCACACTGGGAAAAGGATAAGGGAAAATTTAAACTGAAATTCCAATATTTTGTGGGAGTGATTTTGTACAAAGTTTTTCCAAGGAATTTTCTCAACAACCCCAAAATTTCTGGCCAAAGCTATTGCTGTTGCCACAATTTGTGTAGCATCTAATCTATTAAAATGTGCATCATGAAAACACGATGAATTCATGCCAGAGGAAAACTTCATTTTGTATGCTAGTGGTCTGCATGGGGGCTACATACAGAGTTACTGTGCCCTGGCAGAGAGATGGACTTCTCAGGCCTCAAGTAACCTATTACACACAATTCAGTACTTGGGGAACTTTTTTAGAGATAGGAATCCTCCTTTCTGGCAATAGCAGCACTTAAGGATGATAACTAACGCTTTTGCTAAAGCATAAGAGAGCACTGTACAACTGCTGACAAATTCTGCAAAAATCTTGTGGCTTCAAATGATAAGCTTCTAGCAAGCATTAATATGTTTTTTTGGGGTACTCTTGGTTCCAAAGCTATCTGTCCTTCTTTTGCAAGAAGATACTATCCTCCTACCACTTCAGATGGTTCTTGTCATGGCACAATGACTAAGTTTAAACTGCTTACAGAAACAGTATTTTGACTATGATCAAAGACTAAAAAGAAACAAGAATTTTTAGAATATAGAAAGGAAAAACTGGAGGGGCTTTTAGCACGTGATCTCCAGTCTCCAAGTCAGAGAGCAGCACCCAGCTCAACAAGGCCTTACTAGCATTTAGGCTTCTTACAAGTCTGGACAGGTTCTAATACTGCACAGAGAACAAAAATGCATTAAGTCCTTTTGTAATGAGAACTTCAACTAGTCAGAGCTCACAAAGTCAGAAAGTAAAAGCAAGCTTTGTTTTTCTGTTTAACTAAAAATAAATAAATCTTTCCAAAGAAGCAGTCAGATTTCATATAGGTCTATGGCAATAACAGAATCTGCAAGATGTTATGCTTCAAGAAAATCTTGTAAGATTCACTGCTGAAAAAGAATTTGTACTTACCAAAAATACAATGCAATCACACCAAATATCAAATCACCATGAGGCTGAAGGAGAGAAAAAAAAAGCCTGAAGCTTAGTAGTACCAAAGCGTGAGGTCATACACTTAAGGTTCAGGAAGGCTTTTTGGAAAAAATTGGGATCTTTTCAAAATTTGTCAGAGAACAACATGGGAAGCACTGCATCTGGTGACAAAACTACGAGTGTGCAGAAGGCATATAAAAGCAATGCTGATCTACGTAATATGCATTGGCCAAAGCATTTCTGATAGAGAAAAGAAAGCTCTAATACAAATCAAGGTCTTCATTTGGTTTTGCCTAGCACACTGGTTGCAAATTCAAAGAACAGATTCAAATGGAAACAGGGAAGAGTTAAGAATCCATGAAATACAGGTTGTATCTAAAGATGAGACTTTTTTGGGTTTTTTTGAGGTTTTTTGTCAATGAAATACATAGTGAGGGCGTATTTACACTACAGAGTCATAATGTTGGGGGGGAAGTCGAAGAGGAGGAACAGATGTTTAGATTACCTTTTTTAGTAGCAGAGCTGAAAAAAAGGCAATTGATTAACTCAATAGTAGAGCATCTGGAACAGGTCTCCAATTTAAAACTGGGTACAATACTATCTCATGATCTTTAAGAAAGAGCTTGATGAATTAACATAAGATTTGGCACGGGATTCCAGGAGTCCCTTTCTAACACAACATACCTGTATTTCTTCATGCGCCTGTGAAAGCAGAAAGAAAAGGAACTTCCTGTTTTAAAATTAAACTAAATAGCCTAAATTCCCTAATGAGTATTAATGAATAACCAATATATGGAATAGAAAAATAATTTGACAAATGTTGATGAGCTCCTTAGTTCAATTAATAGGTTTTTCATAATTTTTAGCTACCTAGTGATAGAACACACTGACATTCTCTACCCTATAAGCAATTCATGAGATTCATAAAACTTCCTTGCCTAAGCTCTTCCGTACTTGTCACCAAGGAAAGAATGATCAGAGACAAATAATTTCAATTTCCCTCTCAAGGATCATTTGAGGTTTATGGTTGCTGCTCAAAACCAAGATTTATGAAGTACAATTCCTGCAGCAACATCTATCAGCAGCAAAAGGTTACTTCTAAGAATTCTTTTTTAGAATTTAAACACACAGCTTTGGCTCAGACCTTTACTTTCAGAAAACTAAATTAATTCCCTGCACATCCTTCGTAGGCAATATCACTCTTCCCACTAGAGATTATGTGTGTCTAAAGAGAAATAAAAGTGCAAAACTGAGGCTTTCAGCAACAAACAAACCAAATATTATCTTGAATGCAATTGTAACCTCATTATCCCCATCTTCCAAATTGAAAGATTCTTGCACTCCTCCCTTTCCAACAGCCTGTTGTCAAATATAAGTAAAATTCTTGAGATGGTCAGGATGCTTTATGAAACCATTACCCACTGCAATTTTTATCAAAGGACCACTTCTACATCCTTCTCTGTACTAGAAGGGCTAGAACTTGATCTCATATCTCCGAAAATTAATTCAGCCCAGTAGAAAAGATGCCTGACATGAATCCCTAGCCTACCCAACACTCATGGACAGTTCTCAGTTGTTTTGCTGTTGTTGTTGGAGGGTGTTGGCTTGCAGGTTTTGATTTTGTCTGCTTTGGGGGTTTTCTGTTGATTGGTTTTGTTTAGGTTTTATTGTTTCTTTGGTGTGGAGGGTATGGTGGTTTGGATTTTGGTCTTGTGAGGGATTCTTCCTCCCAAAGTAGGAACCTGTGTTCTCCTTCGCTGTTTCATTCAAGTCCAGACCTAATAGCTTAGTGGTATCTGATGGAGACTAATTGAAAGATACTATATACAGAACAAAAGGCATACTAACAGCTACTCAGAAAAAGTTACTTCCACTCTCCTAACCCAAAAACTTAATTTCCTTTAAAAATGCAATTAAATATCATGAAAGAATGTTTATTCCTTTCACCCAAACTGTTGGAGGCTATTAGATAACAATAACTAACTTACCTTACCTTAACTTATCTCTCCCCTATGTCAAGGGGTAAAGCTAATGTTATTGGGAGGGGGAAATTACTGTCAGAGGAGCATCACCCATAGATGAGAAGTCTGGCTTTCTTACTTCCTCCACACCTCTGGAAGCAGACTACAGTAGAGAACTCGCTTCACCCAAACACCAGAGCATAGTTACATTCACAACAGACCTAACTGAAGAGACATTTGATACAAGATTTTTGTGAGGCAGACTTAGAAGGAAAAAAAAGTTTTAAACATTCCAAAATGGAGGCGGGGGGGGGGGGGGGGGGGGAGGGAGAGGGGGAATAAAAGCTGCAAGAGTGTTAAAATATTTTCTCCTTTCAAGCAACTCCTTGTCAGATGAACAGTGTAGGTGTCAGAGATTCTACCTTTAAAACAAATAATGCCCATACCAAAAGCAATTATCACCCCTGTTCTCCCTGAATTATTCAGATTTTGGCAGGAGCAAACTCTTTGGATAAGGTCACGCAGCTCTCACCAGACTTTTTCCCCTCAAAGGAAAAGGATGCTTGACAACCGATTCTTAAATTGGGTTCCCATCTGGCTTTCCATCCAAAAGTGCACTCATTTTATAACTACTTTCGGAACTATTGCTGAAGTTTTCAAAACAAGGCTTGCACCTCCTGTATTTCTAGGCTGGACCTGCAACACCACATATCAGAAAGCAAGCTACACATCTCACTGTCTGTCATAACTCTCCCATAAATTTCAAGGGTGTATTTAAAGCTTTTTCCTCCCCTTTCTTATCAGAGGCAAAGTACATTGGTATTCAGAAATGGTAAAATGCTGCAACTCCAACAACAGTCTGACATGCTGTACTTATTCTACATTGCAGTTGTTACCATGCCCTATTTTATTTGCCAATTCAATATGAAACAAAACTAATCCAAATTAGGTTACTATACACCCAAGAATAAAAAACCTAATCCAACAGTTCCATGAACTAAATTAACTTTATGGAGATCTTGGATACTAGAAGTTGCAAAAAGTTAAGGGAACACAAATCTTAAACAAGTCAAATAATTTAGCAATTTCCCCATTTGCAGTCTCTTCCTCTGTAATGACTTGCCATTCTTCCTAAACTAAAACTATATGCACACATGCCTCTACAGTCCCTAACTTCTTTGAAAATTCTTCCCCTCAATTGTTCCCTTAGAACAAATTCTAAATAAACTCCTTTTTCCATGTTCCAGTTCAAATGCTACCAGTCTAAGCCTAGACAAAAATAACACAAAGGCTTAGCAAATACAAATAAGTATGGAATTGTTGGTCCTTTTATTCATGCAACAACCATGATTTTCCGGTCCATAGATTCAGTTTACCCTTTCTTTAATGATACCATGTTCTGTTAATAGAGTTAGCACTAAAGCTTCTATGGCGTTTTATGAACCATGTTGTTTTCTCCTCCTTCCAAATGCTGTGAAGCCTACTATCCCAGAAATCAAGTATGCTAAAAGTACTAATCAAATTACAATAAAATCAAATTACTAATCAAATTACAAGTCACAATTACAAATCAAATCACAAGTCACAATAGACATGAGAAATGGGAAGAGATGTGAACATCCTGAAGTGAATCATCCTGGTCCTTTCTCTTAAATATCCACAGACTGTGTGGGAAAGAAAGAAATGTAGTAAGTAATCCTTTAACTCAAGAAGAAATATGAAGATGAGTCACTATCTGGGAGCTGAAGTTAAGCTGAAGTATAAAGGCAAGTTCACAACAAGAAAGGCAATGCAACAGCATGTTTAGACAAATGAATATATACTACGTCACCTGAAGTTTACAGATAAAGAAAAAGAAAACCTGTGTAAAAAAAAAAATAGAATATCCACACAGCTTGTGCTGGATTTGGAAGTTACTATTCTATAGACTTGCAATACAGAGGCTGAGAGCATCAAAATAAATAGCTATGTAAAATTCAGACTACTAATATAATGCTTTTGAGGTATCATTATTTATATAGGTAGAAGTATTTTTGCATAGGCACCTAGTGACCCACTTAAAGATATTTTTAAAGCATGTACTGTAATTTGAAGGGAACAATAAATAAATCCCATTTAAAAGATTTTTTAAAAAAATAATTTTCTTTAATTTGCCATTAAGACAAGAATCACATTTTTAAACATCTATGAGGTACTGTAAGCTAGATATTGAAGACTACATTTAAGATACTTTATTTAAAAATGTGAGAAGTTAGTAGGTACCTAGCTGCTACACAACTGGTAAAACAAGCCATAAAATGTTTTAAAATATT
This sequence comes from Coccyzus lansbergi, assembly GCA_033558105.1. Lineage (NCBI taxonomy): Eukaryota > Metazoa > Chordata > Aves > Cuculiformes > Coccyzidae > Coccyzus > Coccyzus lansbergi. The sequence goes on from JAUMJK010000130.1 coordinate 911,270, forward strand.
CACTTTTTTCTGAAACAAAAACATACTGAATTGATTAAGATACATCCATAAGAAGTTACCTTAATAAGTCAGCAAGAACACATTGAATGAGACATTCAAAATGCATATTTAGGAAGAGTAACAACAAAATAAGGAATTTAGGAGGAGGGAGGAAGGAATTAAATGTAAGGACTTAAATGCCTTATAAATTTAGAGTCTTTTCAAATTTCTTTTGCTTTGGGCACTTCCTGGAGGAGCATCTTTTTTGTTCTTCCGTTTTGCAGATGAACTGTTACATTCTTTTGACCCATGGAAAGCACGCAGACATGAAATACAGAACTCAAACGCACATGCCTCTCTGCTACATAATCCCCGTTTCTTTACCAATTGGTATTTAGCAGGATACTGACATCTTGGACAGGGTTTTAGAGCTTCATCAGTTAAGAGAGTTTTAGCAACCTGTAGCAAGAGGAGGGAAAGAAAGGCTACTTAGTTCTTGTAAATGCATGTTTACTGAAAAAACAAAAAGGAAGAGGTTCTTAGTTACCCACTTTTATGTATTCTTCCTGTCTACTAGTTGAATGGGGAACAGAACTGCATCTCCTGAGTACAAGTTCCGTGTATAAAGGTGATGTTCGTGCTACAGGAGTTCTAGCTTGAGCTTGAACAGGTCTCAGAGCAGATCTGAGAGCATTAAGTCTTGTAGCAGAGTCTTCAGTGTTCAAGAAATATTCCTGTTAAAGTTTGTAATTACAAAGAAAGGGAGGGAAAAAAAGCCACACAAAAGGAAGCAAATCAGGGTTTTACTTTATTTAGGATTTGAAGCTGGCTTTTTGCCTTTTTTTTTGTCTTCCCTCTGCAATAACACATTAGAAAAGGAAATTATACATAGAGCAAGTACGTTTAATTAAATGTTTATGTTTAGTAAGGGAACAAGAGACAGGAACCATTAAAGTCCCATGAGCAGGGTAAAAAGCCAACTGTCTTTTAGCACTCTACTGGTCCTCACGCTTCTAAATCAGGACATCTCAATAGCAAACATAAGTTTTGTTACAATTAAAACAAGGATACAATGAAGTGCCTGCGTGTACACACATGGGATAATCTTAATAAAATTATACTGCTATTAATATATTTACTTTTCTAGAGACACCCTTAAAAAAACTTCTAAGTATTCTTCTGATATTCCCAAGTACGACATAAAGAAGCTTAGCTACAAGCAATCCTGAAAATAAAGAGGAATTAATCTAGAGTGGGTCCTACTGCACTACAGGCGAGGGTGAAATTGAAAGTGAGGACCAGCATGGCAAATAGTGTTTATGAACCAAAGCCAGAATCAGTCGAGGAAGAGATTCTATAGGATTCTCAAAAAGGGGGGTGGGGGAAAGTATCACATAAAATGTGATAAAAGTATCACAATTTGATAGGAACGGTTGGACTTGATGTTCTGGTGGGTCTCTTCCAACCTGGTGATTCTATGATAACTGAAAACAGCAATGAAAGACACAACATTCTTCTGTTGAAATCCTTCACATACTTATGCTGGAACTGTTTATCAGTTATATTTCTAAAGCTTTACAAGATGTTTCCTCTTACCTGTCATCATTCACACTTGAAAAAAATATTACCTTTGAGATGAACCTTACCCCAGCTGCTTCTTTCAGGTGTTTTAAATACGACTTTCTCCTCTTATCTGCACTTTTATCTTGTACAATGATTTCACGCCAGTTTTTGCTTACTTTCCAAACACTGCATAAATGAATGAGAAAAATTATCCATTTTCCCATTTTTGACACAATAGCAGGACTACCTTTTAAATTCTAAAGTGACATTGTTGCACATTAAGTGTTCTAAAAACATCCATGCCCTTATCCTGCCTCTTATTCTCCTATTCTGTTTGTAACTAATGACACAGATAGCACTGTTTCTTTGAAATAAGTGACAGTTGCTATTGATTAAAAATTAACCTAGAACATTACTCCTCATGCGAAATTCTTTCTGCTTAGAAATGACTGAGGAAAACATCTAGATGATGTGTTATGGGTACCATGCATTATTGGGGAACTTGTAATCAGAAGAAATTACATTCTAGGCTTAAAGTAAATTTTAAGGTGTAATTACAAATGTCAAGTACTGAGATTTAATTTTAAGTCCCAATTCCCATGCTTGGCTTTTTGTTTGGTTTTTTGGGTTTGTTTTTTTTTTTTTTTTTAATTCCTTCATAAAATGCATTTTGAGGACGACACAGTAAGAACAACTTGGTTAATCGTGACAAGACTCTTTAATTTGCCCAGACAAATTCTATTGACAACACCCACTATTTCAGAAGTTGTTTTAATTTGTTTGCAGAAGTACACATTTTCACAACACAGCAGTAACACTTACCTGCATAGACTTTCCACTGTCAAAGCATCTAAAACTATAGCAAGAACATGTTTTAAATTTCTGTATTTTAATTCTGTTAAAATATCTAATTTTTCAAGGCCCATTTTCTTGCCAATAAGTCCAGCAAGAACATATTCTAATGCAAATATTTCTGTTCCATCAGTATTCTCCCATATTTGATTTTGGTCTGATCTTCGTCTTCGCAAGCAAATTTCATGGGCTATTTTGAGAGCTGGAGTTCTTGATAGATCTCCATGACTTACACCTAGGTCTCCAATAGACTGTTCTTCTAAAAATGGATGATCTTCACTGGCAAAGTGTGTGCCTTCTGTTAACAGACATGCTGAGGTAGAAGGATTGTCATGATTCTCTTCTGTCTCCGACTGTGAGCCTTGCTCCCGAAGTGTGGATAACTTTCTAATTCTTTCGAGTTTTCTTGTTTTTCTTTTACTATCCAGGATGTTGGACCTTTCTTTACATTTTTGGAAGAACTCTTGGAAAGATCCCTCATGTTCAGACAATGAGTCTCCTGATTTGTCCAAAGGAAGTGAATTATATCCACTGTCCTCAGGTGCTGAATTATCTGGGTAACTTGCCAGCTTAACATGGGGAGAGTTTGCATCACATATTTCAAAGTTAAGGTTCTCTACCAGCCTGTTGATAGAAGTCAGGAACTTACCCTTATCAGCCTCAGGTAACACACTGTAGGTAGGAGTCCTAAGCAACCCATCACTAAGACTCATAAGGACACCTTCATTCAATTCATTAGCATTATTAACAACAACATCCTGACATTGAATTGGAGATAAACATTCTGGTTCTAGCAATAAGGCATCCTTACACTTGGACTCATCTAGCGTAGAAGTTCTTTGTTGTGAAAAAGAAAGTCTCCGCTTTGGGCAATCAGGATTAGAGTCCTCAGTTTTTGAAGTGCTAGTTGTCAGAGGTTTGTAACTTTTATCTTTTGTAGAGTCTAAAGCTGTTTGTGCAAGTTTTTCTTCAGAGGTCAAAACACAAGAGAAGAATTTTTTCCCACTGCTTCCTGAGCAACTAGCTTGTATTTCAGAGCACCCTATAGTTGTACCAGCTGAAACAGTCTTAGATAAGAGCAGCCTCCTGCGTAGGAAGGAGCCTTTTCGACTCACTTTAGGAGTTTCAAAATAATCCGTGCTTCTATTTGCTTCTCTTCTTTCTGATAAGGAGATAGAATTCATTTTACTTTCAATAGATGATGACACAGGAAAGATGGCATTTGAATGAACGTGCTCAGAATGCTCTTGTAGCAATGATAAACTTGTTACATTCATTGCTTCCTTATGTTCTGCTTCAGGATCTTTCACTGATGCATTGCATCTGCTGTCCAGAAATACTGGAGTGCAACATGTATCTTTAGAACTGGAGTATTTAAAATTGCTGGTGGGAGATGTTAATCTATTTCTTTTAAGAATATTGTACATTACTGAATGACTGTCTGACATCTTCTGCTGGACGCTTTGACTTCTTAAATGAAGATACCAGCGTTATTTCTGAAACAAACCATGAAAATAGTCACCAAAGCATTCTCAGATTAGTAAGAAAGCCTTGTCTAAGTCTAGCAAGCTAGCAGCTGTGACAAAAGTGTTTTCACTAGCCTTAGTAGAAACAGTGCTTATACATGAACACAAAGATAAATTACAATCAAGTAGATGGTAAGAATGAGTGATTAAAATGCATAGTATACCATAAGTGAGATAAATGAAAACATATGACCAGTTAGCTAATTGATCTGCCAATCCTCATCCAAGGAAAAACTCTTCAAGCAACTTGAGTCTCATTTGTTCTGAAATCAGTGACAAAACACCCCCTTGTTTTTATAGGATCAAGCACTGCATTACTGGATCATCCAAGCACTGAACAGTTCAGTCCTTCAGAACCAGCAGAAGCTCTGGTAATAAATTTGTTCAGACAAAAGGAATTTTCTCCTTAAGAAAAATGAGAGGATTAATCATGAAGTCACAAGTCTTCAGGTCTCCCTATTATTTTAGATCCCTGCAATCCCTGGAGGGTATAAAAATTGACCCCAAAGTGAACAACTCATTCTTATCTGCCTTAATATTTAAATTTATTTTGTAAAGTAGCTCTCTGCTTTGATAGACTGACTACATAACCTTGTCTCATACATAGAAACTTTACTCTAAACTTGTAAGTATAAAAGCTTTTAAGAGTTATTATCTATTTTCCTAGAAAAGTTACAAGTGTTTGATGCATCCATTTATGTCAGAAATATAAGAATACAGAATTACTCTTTTGTCATTCATACATGGCAGAATTTCTCCACCCCAGATAGAGCGTAGTAGGTCACTGCTTTCTATCTACAGGACATAGTAATCTTATAAAAGAGGTCATGAATAGAATCATAGAATAATCAGGTTGGAAGAGACCTACCAGATCATCAAGTCCAACCATTCCCACCAATCTCTAAACCATGTCCCTTAGCACCTCATCCACCTGTGCCTTAAACACCTCCAGGGAAGGTGAATCAACCACCTCCCTGGGCAGCCTGTTCCAATGCCCAATCACCCTTTCCATGAAAAGCTCCTCCTAATCTCTAGCCTAAATCTCCCCTGGTGGAGCTTGAGACCATTCCCTCTTGCCCTGTCCCCTGTCACTTGGGAGAAGGGCCCAGCTCCCTCCTCTCTACTACCTCCCTTGAGGTAGTTATAGAGAGCAATGAGGTCTCCTCTCAACCTCCTCTTCTCCAGGATAAACAACCCCAGCTCTCTCAGCTGTTCCTCATAAGGTCTGTTCTCCAGACCCCTCACCAGCCTCATTGCTCTTCTCTGGACTTGCTCCAGAGCCTCAACATCCTTCTTGTGGTGAGGGGCCCAGAACTGCACACAGTAGTCAAGGAGCGGTCTCACCAGTGCCGAGTACAGAGGGAGAATAACCTCCCTGGACCTGCTGGTCACACCGTTTCTGATACAAGTCAAGATGCCACTGGCCTTCTTGGCCACCTGGGCACACTGCTGACTCATGTTCAGTCGGCTGTCAACCAACACCAGGTCCTTCTCCTCCAGGCAGCTTTCTAGACAGACTTCTCCCAGTCTGTAGCACTGCACAGGGTTGTTGTGCCCCAAGTGCGGGACCCGGCATTTGGCTTTGTTAAACCTCACACCACTGGACTCAGCCCAGCAGTCCAGCCTGTTCAGATCCCTTTGCAGAGCCTCCCTACCCTCCAGCAGATCCACACTTGCACACAGCTTTGTGTCATCTGCAAACTTGCTAAGGGTGCACTCAATTCCTTCATCCAAGTCATGGATGAAGACATTGAGCAGGGCTAGACCCAGCACTGAGCCCTGGGGAACCCCACTTGTCAATGGCCTCCAGCTGGACTTAACACCATTTACCACCACTCTCTGGGCCCAGCCATCCAACCAGTTTTCCACCCAGGAGAGTGTGCACCTGTCCAGGCCAGAGGCTGACAGTTTCCGCAGCAGAATGCTGTGAGAAACTGTGTCAAAGGCTTTGCTGAAGTCCAGAAATACCACATCCACAGCCTTTCCCTCATCCAGCAGCCAAGTCACTTTGTCATAGAAGGCGATCAGGTTAGTTTGGCAAGACCTGCCTTTTGTGCACCCCTGCTGACTGGGCCTGATCACCCGGTTCTCTTGTAAGTGCTTCATGACAGCACTCAAGATCACCTGTTCCATGACTTTCCTAGCACTGAGGTCAGACTGACAGGCCTGTAGTTCCCTGGATCTTCCCTGCAACCCTTCTTGTAGATGGGCACTACATCAGCCAGCCTCCAGTCCAGTGGATCTTCCCCAGTCTTCCAGGACTGCTGGAAGATGATGGAAAGGGGTTTGGCCAGCACATCCGTCAGCTCCTTCAATACTCTTGGGTGAATCCCATCTGGCCCTATAGACTTGTGAGTGTCTAGCCAGGCTAGCAAGGCTCTGACCACCTCCTCTTGGATCATGGGAGCCTCATTTTGCTCCTCTAGCTCTATATGAGGGCTGTTCTCCCAAACCATAGTGGTTCACGTTGATGCTGTAAGACTTTCAAAGTTTGCATCAGCACCTTTTACCAGGATATGCTACTGGCCTCTGGAACTGTTAATGTGGAACATAAGCTTGGAAATACTCATTGAACTTTCAAAATCAGAAATCTTTGAAGATGGCTTAAACACCATATATTGAGAGTTGGCTAATATTCCAGCAGTCCTGACTTGGTGAAGTCCTAAGCCACCAAATACATACAATGGGAAACAAAACTGCTGGCGGGAGGGGGAAACTACTTTTTGATGTTCTTAGATCATTTAATTAGCATTTTCTGACCCATACTGAAGGCACTTTATGATATCATTGTAATATAGAAAGTGTTCTACTGTGATGAAACAGTAGAGAAGTTCAAAAGGAACAGGATATTAAAGAGCAGACTGAGAGAACTTGGCATAAAGGCCTATAGAATCATGCTAATATCAGTATGAAATAAAATTTAAAATAAAAAATACATGTACATAATTGAGAAAAATATCTTCCAGGAAAGAAAGGTATGTGTACATTCCAAGAATACAAACTCTGAAGTCTCACCTGCTTCCATTCCCTCTCCCATTTACATCTGTAAGTATCTTACTGACACATTTGTTTTCCCTCACTGCTTTTTCCTCATTTCTTCTGTTTTTATTTGGATAAATAAATGACATCACCAGCAGGAAATACTAGAGCATAGCTTTAAGCTAGTTAATACATAAATTAGGGATAGTTCATTGACAGCACAGGACCAGCTGCAAGCAACGTCTAGTGTTTAATCTGCATCACTTTTCAACATTTTAGGCAACAGGCTGAAAATGCTGTGTCAGGAACTAGAGAATAACTCTGAAAAGACAGAAAAAGAGTACAAAGAATCTGCATAGCAGCGCATCACTGCTCTTCAGTTGATTATTCATGCAATGAGCCGAGGACCACATCAGTATGGCTCTCTTTTTGTAAAAGGAAGAACATTAAGAGACCTGTATTGATGATACGGTGTTACCTTTGCATAGAGGCTTTACTTTCTAAGCTGAATTGTGAACTGTAGTTATCATGATGAAGAAACAACAAAAAGAAAACTCACACTTGTAGTTTCTTCCTCTGACATTCCATGGGGAAAACCATCTAATCTTATGAAGAACTTAGACAAAACTTAAAATATTACAGTACAAAATAATTTAAGCAAACTTGTGCTTCAGGTAACAAAAACCATGGAAAAACTTTTTTTTTTCCAGCTATAAGGGATATCGGAATAGCAGAGTTAAAGGAGTAATGAGAACAAGTAGAAGTCAAAAATATTCTGTAAATATGCCAATGACCAGCAGGAGGAGCCCGGGAACTTATGAGATTGATTTTGAGACCAACTTTGAAACAATTACAGCAAATCCCGGTTCAGTGGGCTAATAGAATGAGTTGCTACTGATTCATAAGAGATGTCAAATAAAACCTCCTACGGATGTCTATAATCACTTCCTTTTTTATCAGGAGAAAGGCTTCACCTACTAGATTTGATGCATAACATCAAGCTCTTTTCATCTGTGGACCTTGAAGTAATTTTTGAAAGTATTGTTAGCCTTAGTTTATACATCAAAAAAAACATGTCCAGGGAAGAAGAAAACGGTCATACAGCAAGTCACTTACAGCAAAATTAATACAATGCACATCCACTAAGCATGTATTCTTGTGCTCCATACATTTCTCATATCTGTAACTGATGCTGTAGTTCTCAAATTGATCTACAAGTCAAGTGCAAACTTCCTAGCAGCTTATGGAACAAAACATTTCATATTCGGAGACCTAAACTAAATTAAGAACAGGATTCAGACATTTAGACAAGGAATGACTTCTGATAAGCTTAGCCTTACAATGTATCCTAAAGAGGAAAACAAACATGTTGGTTACTAGAAGGCAATGGTGCCTGTATCTTAGACACGTGTTCTAGAATGAAGTTACGTCTGTTCCCAATCCTAATATGCAAATCTTGAAGTTTTGCACAGCAATTTGGATGGAAAACCAGCTGTACAGCCTGAGAGAACACATTTGAGGACAGTTCTGGGCATGGCTGCCAGGTTTCTTAGCACTAGAAATCAACATCCAAGGATAAATCCATCCACAACAAAATGAACATTTACTCATAACCAAACATAACAAAGGAAACGATCAGGGAGATGCCAAAACTCTGGGACACACTGTCAGTCCCATCTACCACACCCTCCTTTAGCAGAAATTCCCTGAGTGTTTTGAAGCTATTCACACATTGAATGTTTATACCTTAAATGAGATGTTTTCTGTCCTTGTTTGTCACCCTTCACTGTGGTTAACAAAATGGATAAAGTTCCAGTGACACAACATTTTCTGTGATTCCAACAGATATCCTATCAGCAATAAAACAAACTTTACCAAAAGACTCTACTCTTTGAGCATTCAGATCTAAAGCCAGAGCATTCATCAATGCCTCCAGAGGAATCCACACCAAGGACAGAATCATGGGATCGCAGAATCATGGAATGACCTGAGTTGGAAGGGACCTACAAGGATCATCGAGTCCAACTCCTATCACCTGCATAGGAAAACCCCAAAGTTTAGATCATGCATCTGAGGGTTTTATCCAAATGCTTCCTTAATATTGTTAGGCTTAGCGCCATGACTACTTCTCTGGGGAGCATCTTCCAGTGCTCCATCCCCTTTGGTTGAAGAAGCTTTTCCTTTTTACCTCCCCTGGCATATCCTCCTGTAACACTGATCCACACTTCTATCCACCTGGCTGCATTTCGAAATGAAAATGGTCATTCCTACAAGCAGCTGTATGCTTATAGCCTTGCCCACTGGCCACAATCCTTGAGGATTTCTGTGGGATTTAATCACCCTTCAAATGCATAAATCACAGAACCACTAGGTTGGAAAAGACTCACTGGATCGAGTCCAGTCATTCCTATCAATCACTAAACTATGGCACTCAGCACCTCATCCACCTGTCTTTCAAAAACCCTCAGGGAAGGTGACTCAACCACCTCCCTGAACTGTACTCTTAAAGGGGATAACTTTAAGGGACAACTTCCAGTTTATACATCACCTTGATCTAAGAATATTCCAGCTTTTATTACTGAAAGGAGCACCTTCATGCTCAGACTGACAAGGGCAAAAAGCCCCTGCTTTTAAATTCTGTTTATTTTACGGATTGGGGCACTTTTTCTCCAGGCGAGCCTACAATCCATAAGATCGTTAGCAGAAATACTTTGACTTTGGAGGGGTCAGGGCGGCACGAGGCTGGGCAGAGAGCGACAGCAATTCCGGGAGCTCGGTTGGGGGTACAGGGACACTTACCCTGCTTTGGGAGAGGGGGGGGCGACTCGAGGTCTCCTCCGAAGGCAGAGGCGCCACTTCCACTAGTCCTTCTCACCCCGACCGAGAACCTGAGGCGAGCGGTGAGGGGGTGGGGCGCGAGAGGCGAAAGGGGGCGCGAGAGGCGAAAGGGGGCGCGAGAGGCGAAAGGGGGCGCGAGAGGCGAAAGGGGGCGCCGGGACTCGAGCGGAGCCGGTTGCCCTGGGCGCGGAGCCGCGTTCGAACCGCCCGCCCTCGCCAACCGCCGCCCGGGGCCGCACGGGAGCGGCGGGAGCGCGCGCCGCCCGCCTTTATCCCCGCGCCGGGCTCGGTGGGGGGCGGCGGCGGCGCCCGGGAGCCCTCGGCGCCCTCTGGGCCTTCGGCCAGGGGCGGGGGAGGGGGGCTGGAAACGCCTCGGGGAGGCACCCGCCACCTGCTAGACCGCGGGCACAGGCCCCTCGACCATCCACCTTCGAGTGCCTCCAGGGATGGGGATTTAACCACATGATATAAAGGTTATATATGAGATATATGGTTATTCTGCTCCCAGGTAAAGCATAATTAACTCGAATTGATTAGCACCTCAAACTGATTAGCACCCTCGTGCTGTGGTGCAGGTAGGGCTCAACACCTGTGCTGACACCTCTTTGTCCTCCTTTGGTGAAATATGGACTTACTTGGTTGGAAAGACCTTGGAGATAGAACCACAGAATCACCAGGTTGGAAAAGACACACTGGATCATTGAGTCCAACTATTCCTATCAATCACTAAACCATGGCCCTCAGCATCTCATCCACCCATCTTTTAAACACCTCCAGGGAAGCTGACTCAGCCATCTCCCTGGGCAGCCTGTTCCAGTGCCCAGTGACCCTCTCCTTGAAATTTTTTTCCCAGATGTCAAACCTGAACCTCCCTTGGCAGAGCTTGAGGCCATTCTGTCTTGTCTGTCACCTGCCACTTGGGAGAAGAGGTCAACTGCACCCATACACTGCTAAAACATGTCCCCAAGTGCTTCATCCACCCATCATTAAGTATCTCTAGAGATGGGGACTCAACCATGTGACTTAAAGCTTATATATGATACATAGGATTGTTCTGTTCCCAGGTAAAGTATAATTAACTCCAATTGATTAGCATCTCAAATTGATTAGTACCCTCCTGCTGCAGTGCAGGCACTGCCTGTGCTGACACCTCTTTGTCTTCCTTCGGTGAAACATGGACTTGCTTGGTTGGAAAGAGCTTGGAGATAGAGTCCAACTGCACTTGTCCACTGCTAAACCATGTCCCCAAGCACTTCATCCACCCATCATTAAGTATCTCCAGGAATGGGGACTCAACCATATGACACAAAGGTTATATATGATATATATGATTGTTCTGTTCCTGGGCAAAGCATAATTAACTCGAATTGATTGGCTCCTCAAATTGATTAGCACCCTTGTGCTGTGGTGCAGGTGGGGTTCACCAACTGTGCAAGCCCTTGGCTGGCTGTGACTGACCATCTGCCATCGGGATGGTGGGAGATGCCTACAACACCGCCTCTTTGTCCTCCTTTGGTGTAACACAGACTCACTTGGTTGGAAAGACCATGAAGATCAGAGTCCCACTGCAGCCATCCACTGCTACACTGTGTCCCCAAGTGCTTCATCCACCCATCTTTAAGTACCTGCAGGGATGGGGACTCAACCACATGATATAAAGGGGATGGCAAACGCTATGTGATTGTTCTGTTCCTGGGTAAAGCATAATTAACTCACTTGATCAGCATCCTCATGCTGTGGTGTCGGTAGGTCTCAGAACCTGTGTGAGCCCTTGGCTCAGCCATTGGAAAGGTGGGAAATGCCCACAATGCCACCTCTTTGTCCTTATTTGGTGAAGCATGGAATTGCTTGGCTGGAGAAGACAACCTTGGAGATCAGAGTCCAACTGCACCTGTCCACTGCTAAACATGGCCCTGAGCACCTCATGCACACATACCTCCACGGTTGGTGACTCCACCACCTCCCTGGGCAGCTGTTCCAGTGCCTGAAATCCCTTTTGGTGAAGATTTTTTTCCTGATGTCCAATCTGAACGTCCCCGGTGCAACTTGAGGTCATTAATCTGTACATTTAAGCCCTCTGGGTTCCAGTTACCCCAAGTTCATCCTGAGCACTTTCCCCTCATTTTTCTGGTTCTTTCTCCCTTTATGCTTCCAGTTTTCTCCCTCCACCAGAACAACATTGGATCTGAACAAGAGATGCAAAACTGTCATGTGTTCCTCTAAAAGCAACACCTACGTTTAAAGAAGCAAAATAAAGGCTTTCCCCAAAAATAAAAAGTCAAAGTTAAGTGGTGTAATTCCTGCACATGAGGTCTGGGAAGTTTGCCGCCTTTTCCCTTTTTCTACAGCTACTCTTCCTGCCTCGCACAGGGTAAACTCATATCTAAAAGTAACCTATCCAGAACCAGGGGAAGTGGAGACAGTTTTAGACAAAGAATATTGTTTTATGTGACTGCAAAGTACAATCACAGAATCACTAGGTTGGAAAAGATCCACTGGATCATTGAGTCCAACCATTCCTATCAATCACTAAGCCGTGGCCCTCAGCACCTCATCCACCTGTCTTTCAAAAACCTTAAGGGAAGGTGACTCAGACACCTCCCTGGGCAGCCTGTTCCAGTGCCCAATGACCTTCTCCTTGAATTTTTTTTCCCATATGTCAAGCCTGAACCTCTCTTGATGGAGCTTGAGGCCATTCCCTCTTGCCCTGACCCCTGTCACTTAGATGGCCAGCTCCCTACTCTCCACAACTTCCTTTCAGGTAGTTGTAGAGAGCAATAACATCTCCCCTCAACCTCCTCTTCTCCAGGCTAAACAAACCCAGCTCTCTCAGCTGCTCCTCTTGTTTCTGTCACTCAAGTCTTATGTGACTTGGATCAAAAATACCCAAGAAATGTAACAATTTTTAGTTAGGGCATTTAATTCAATACCCAGGAGCATCACACCAAAAGCATAATTTAACAAAAAGTGTCACAAAATCAAAATAAAAAACCCTACCCAAACACAACCAACATCAAAACCCGAGAATGTTGCTTCTAACAAACAAAATGAGGTAAGACAGTCTGCAACACACTCAGACTCCACTTGGCTACGACTGCACCTCCTTCCCATCTAAAATGTACCTCTCACCACTCCACAAGCCCTTCCCGACGCAACCCTAACAGTTCTCCAGGAGCTGTTTCACTTTCTGAGGTCTTCCACTCAGTCCCAACGCTTCCTGATACTCTAAATCGAAGGAGCATCTTCAGGGATAGTGTTTTTCAGCCCACCACAGAGGGTTTTGCCGTTAAAGTGCTCCTCTCGAAGGAGGGGGGAGTTTGTCGGAAACGGCAGAAGCTTTAAGATCTGGTGAAACATCTTATTTTAAAGGAGAACAGTTAAAGGGTGAAAATAATCAAGCAATTACAGGATTTCTTTCTTAATAGTGGAGGTTTTATTTTCACAAAATTAACTAAGCTTTTCAGGGTGTTATTGGTAAGTCCTTTGAAAATGATTTGGGCAGTGATCTGAAAATGGTTGAGCAAACGCATTTTAAAATATGAATTGAGTCTGGAGAAACAGCACAAGTTAGTTTTTATTTATAACAGAGTAACTAATTAGCAAACATTCGCCAGGGTACACGCTTCCCTCAGACTGCGGCAGCGAGAGTTCACGGGTGGGAACAGCACGGGGAGATCAGAGAGAGGAATCGCTCTGCCTTACCCCCACCGTTTTTCGGGCACATAGTTTATTCTGGCACTCAAAACGTTCTATTTAGCTTTATTCACACGCAGCAGTACGGAGCAGGCAGGTGAGCTGTCGAAAATCGTTACTGCATTGTCTCTAGGTTTAACTTAAACCACGAAATTAGGAAACCCACAACGATTCCTTATTCCTCAAGTTTATTTTAGATCCCCTGTGGGTCACGTATTTAGGGGATTTGCTACGAGGAGAACAAATAATTGCAACTGGTAAGACCTCGTGCACATCGATGCATTTGGGTTTAATCGCAGCTCGGGGGATGCGCAGCGGGGGCGCATCCCGCATCCCTCATCCCGCATCCCTCCCCTGCTGAGGAGGAGGCAGAGCGGCAGTTGTGGGGAAGGACGGGACCACCGCCCTCCCACTCCCCCCCCATCCAGGTGCTTGGGGGGTCCATGCTCGACGCTGAGTGAGCCCGTTTGGGTCCCCGAGAAGGTAGAGCAGGCTGAGGTTCTCCTTCTCCCCACTGCTCTGCCTGCTGGGTTTCAGGTTTTCAGCCTCTCTTTCCCCCGGAGGACCTGTGCCATGTTTGGGTTTTAACTGCCATATATTAACAAAACCTCTGTTTATAGACTGCAGATAAAGCCTTGGATCACAGAGCTTATAACAGGACAAGAGGGAATGGCCTCAAGCTCCACCAGGGGAGATTCAGGCTGGATATTAGGAAGATAATTTTCACGGAAAGGGTCATTGGGCACTGGCAGAGGCTGCCCAGGGAGTGGATGACTCGCCTTTCCTGGAGCTGTTTAAGGTGCGGGTGGATGAGGTACTGAGGGACACGGTTTCGAGATTGGTGGGAATGGTTGGACTCGATGATCTGGTGGGTCTCTTCCAACCTGGTGATTCTATGATTCTAATCCGTATTCAGAAACGGAAAAACCCTCCGTTAAACAGAGGGATGTTCTGAACAACGAAGTCAGGCCACGTTCACAAAACACGGTATTTGTTAAACGTTTTTCCAGGAGCAAAGCGGAGAGCGGCGACGGTGAAAAACGCCTGCCGAGCCCCGGCTGCCGCGGGGAGGCAGGGCAGGGCCGGGAGTGCAAAGCCTGTCCGAGCCCCTCGGTCCCGTCGCAGCCAGGCAGGCGCCGGCTCCCGCACCTCTCGCCGAGTTCCACCCGCACCTAAACCTCTAGCGTCGCGGCTGTAAATCCGGATTAAGATGGACACACAGGGCACCGCTCGCAAGATACCAAATTGTGGGTTTATCTGCGGATCTAGGGTAAAACCCTTCTGAAAACGGCAACAGCCTCGGGGCAGAACAGCTGGGCGGCTCGGGACCCCGCGGCCCAACACACCCAGCGCCTTCGTGCCGATTGCAGCGCCCGCGCGGGAGCTCATCCAAGGAGCAAACAGCACCGGAGAGGCGGCGCTTTTTCCTCAAAAATAAAGGCGTTAATTACTTTCTCGACCCACAGGTGCCGCGGGGAGGGGCGAAGGCTCCTGCCACTCCCCCTCCCGCCAGCACCGGGGTACGTAGCGACGCGTGAGGCGGTGCCGGCCTTACGTTATCAGCCAGCGCCCCCGTCGAGCCATCAGTCGCACTCGGTGTTACGTCATCATCCGGCGCCGCGGGGAGGACGGTGGTTTGTGGAGGTGGGTGTCGGGACCCCTTGGGGCGTTCGGGTTCCTCCTGTTGGACGCGGGGGTCGCCCAGCCGGGACAGGCTCAGTGAGTTTCCCTTCCACCTGAGAGGGGCGAAGGGGGACGGCTGCGAGGAAGCCTTTTAAAGATTTTTACGTTATTTCATAGCGCTCTACAACTACCTGAAAGGAGGTTGTGGAGAGGAGGAAACTGGCCTCTTCTCCCAAGTGACAGGGGACAGGACGAGAGGGAATGGCCTCAACCTCCTCCAGGGGAGATTTAGGCTGGACATCAGGAAGAAGTTTTTCACAGAAAGGGTCATTGGGCATTGGAACAGGCTGCCCAGGGAGGTGGTTGATTCACCTTCCCTGGAGGTGTTTAAGGAATGGGTAGATGAGGTGCTGAGGGACACAGTTTAGTGTTTGATAGGAATGGTTGGACTCGATGATCTGGTGGGTCTCTTCCAACCTGGTGATTCTGTGATTCTGTGTGACTATCGATCGTTCTCCAGGCTACTGCAATATGCTTCAAGAGTGTATAATAATAGAAGAGTCTAGAGAACAACAGCAATAGAAATTGTAGCGTTTCTTTGACTTACAAGATTACACAAGTTTCCCCTTCTACATAAGCCGCTTACCAAGTTGTTTCTAAAGTCACATTTTTGTGCGTTAAGTGTTCCGAAAACATTCATGCTTCCTGTTTCCTTTGTACCCAATGACACGCGGCACTCAATTTCTTTGAAATAAGTGACAATTTCTATTGATTACAGATCAATTTAGAATGTTACTTATGAAGCAAAAGTATTTGAATATCTTTGTGCTTAGAAATAACTGAGGAAAACACCTAATTATGTGTTATGAGTACTGTGCATTACTGGGGAACATGTAATCAGAAGAAATTACATTCTAGACTTAAGAGACATTTGTAATACACCTTGAAATTTACAAGTACTGTGATTTCATTTTAAGTTCTAATTCCCATGTTTGGCTTTGTGGTTTGTTTTTTTTTTAATTCCTTCATATGATATAGTTTTAGACTGACACAGTATGAGCCACTTGATTAATGGTGACAAGACTTTTTAATTTGCCCAGTCACAAATTCTATGGACAACACCCACTATTACAGAAGTTGTTTTAATTTGTTTGCAGAAATGCATGCTTTCACGACGCAGCAGTAGTGCAGAGGGGGTTTTGCAGGCATGAGTGGCCTTCTTGTGGCACCATTGGGGGTTTCTAGGCTGGGAAGCAGTAGCAGAGGCTGCCCAGGGAGGGGGTTGATTCCCCTTCCCTGGAGGGGTTTAAGGTGTGGGTGGATGAGGTGCTGAGGGACATGGGTTAGTGACTGATGGGAATGGTTGGACTCGATCTGGTGGGTCTCTTCCAACCTGGTGGTTCTATGATTCGTTCTCCAAAATGGGGTTGGTTTGGATTCATCTGGGAGCTTTCCCAGCATCTCATTGCTGTCACACCTGGGATTTTCCCCTACCTCAGTTTTCAGTCATGAATGATTGTCAGGAAGTAACTTTCATCTGTTCTTCGAGGGAATAGCCTCAAGCTCCGCCAGGGGAGATTTAGGCTAGAGATTAGGAGGAGGTTTTTCACGGAAAGGGTCATTGGGCATTAGAACAGGCTGCCCAGGGAGGGGGTTGATTCCCCTTCCCTGGAGGGGTTTAAGGTGTGGGTGGACGAGGTGCTGAGGGACATGGTTTAGTGTTTGATAGGAACGGTTGGACTCAGTGATCCAATGGGTCTCTTCCAACCTGGCTGTTCTATGATTCTATGTCTCTGCTGTAGGTTATGGCTGCAGCCCAGTGCGTAGAGCTGCCTCTGTGCTTGTTGGGCTGGTAGCAGTTGCAGCTGGGAGGCCTGCAAAAAACAGTGAGACTGTGGTGCCTCCTGATATCAGAAGTAGTTATAGGAAAAGTGGAATATTTTTGATTTAAGCTTAAGTAAAGTTTCATCAAAGTAATTGTATTTTTTGAAAGTTGGACAGCATGTCTCTCTGTTCGCATGTTTTGTTTCAGGCAGTGTTTCCCCAGACACTATCCATTCTTTGGAGATGATAACGCCTTGTGTTTAGTACAGTATGTGCTGAACAGATGTCTCTTCTTCTGTGATCTCCTCTGTTTGCAGCCTTTCTCCATCTCAAATGCAAGGTCAAGCAGAGAGCTGGAGCCAGCTCCAAGTTAGCAAGAGTTTTGACTGTTATGAAGTTCATAATACCATTAAAATTAGTCCTTGGAAAGTAGTAGAATATGCGTAAGATTTCTGGGAAAAGTTATATTTGTGCATGTAGGTACGAAATATATTCTGCAACCAGCTTTTGTCTCATTGCACGTGATTGATGGAGATCACTCCCAGGCCTGATTAAAGGGTGTTTGCTTCCTAAAATTGAAAAATGAGACTTGGGGAGCTTATTTGCCAGCGTTTTTGGTATCACTTCCTGCAAAGTACATAGCTGTAGGCCAGTGCTGGCTCTAGCAGCAGTGCTGCTTTACTCCCTGAGCAGCAGCATCTTCAGTTCTGAGCTGTTGTTGTGATCCTCCTTGGTTCATCTCTCTGTTTTAAAACATGCAGCTCTTTTTAAGTGCTAATTGATGACTGCTTACACCTTACTGTAATGTATTGACACAAAAATTTGATAGCAGAGGGTGATGGAGCACTGGAAAAAGTTGACCAGGGGTTGTGGAATCCCTTTCTCTGGAGGTATTCAAGACTTGCCTGGACGCGTTCCTGCTCCAGGTGAACTTGCTTTAGCAGGGTAGTTGGACTAGATTGTCTCCAGAGGTCTCTTCCAAACCCAACCATTTTATGAATCTGTAACGTATGTGGATTAAGGTGGCCCTGCAGTTATGGTAGAGCAAAACGGTACTTGAAGGCTTTAATTAATTATCTCCAGTCTTTCAAACAGAGCAGCATAATGAGGATTTTAACAAGATGTTTTGTCAAGTGCTGATCAGAGTCTGTTAAAGGATGACAGTTTTTGTCAAGCCTTTCAGTTTTCAAGACCATAGTTTTCCTAGGTGAATTTATAGTGAAACAAACTGTGATGATGAGAAATAGTCCTTACTGTCATATTAACCAAAAGCATCTGAAAATCACGCTCATGAAGAAGCATCGTGAAGGCTATTCACTGTCATAAGGGTTAAGAATTCTTGTCTTCTGTGTCTGGCAGAAGAGCAACACAGAAAACAGCAACCTTGAAAAAACTATGAGGCAATATTCATGTTCTAGTCAAAGACTTCCATTAAAAATGTAAAAATTAAATTGCAATTAAAAATTATCAATAACTTAACTATTAATAAAAATATTAATTAAAAATTAAATACTAATTAAAAAGTTATGGTTGCAACCACATTAACATGTTAGGATAGGATTACTTAAAGCTTGGTAGAACATTTTTGGAGTATATGTAGCTGTTCAGTCTGATCCTGTGAAGGAATACTTGTCTCCAAATAAGTCTGAACAATTAAAACCACTATTGGGCTTTAGGAGGTGTTTGAAGAGTAGCAGTTATCAAACTCATGATCAGTTTGGGAATCATACACATCTGTGTTAGAATTTTCTGGGTGCAACTTATCCTCTCTGGCCCCTGACTGGCTTTTGGTTGGTGGGGTATGTTTGGGGTTTTTTTATTTTTGTTTTGGTTTGTTTATTTAAATTTCTAGTACTCTTCTACCTATAGTCTGTTCCCAGCATTTCTAATCCTTTAGATGTATGAGAAGGTAGATTACCTTAGCTAGTGTTGTATCGGAGGAGAAAAAATATATAACAAGGCTTATGTTGTTTATGATATCACTAATGCAACAACAGTACTTCATAAGAAATTATTTGTTTCCAGCAAGAAAATTCTTACCATTGGCAGGAAGGAGGAAAGAAAATATTACTCGTTGGTCTTTTACATTTAAAATCTTATTTAAGAGAAAATGTTATGGCATCTCCATCCTTGGAGGCTTTTTTACCAGGTTGGTAAAGCTTTTAGAAACCTGATGTCACTCTGCTTTTGAGCAGTTGAATTAGATGACTTCATAAAGTCTCAGAATTTGTTTGAATGTACTTTTAAGGAAATTTTTCATCTTCAGTTAGCTTTAGATTAAGATATTGAAATGATTCTGTATGCTTCAAAATAGTAATTTTTAAAAAATTGTGTGCATGTTGTCTTTTTCTCTTTAGAACATGGATTCACAGAAGGATGTTCAGCCTCCAAAGCAGCAGCCAATGATTTACATTTGTGGAGGTAAAGAAAAGACACTAGTGTTTGCGGGTTTGGGTTTTTTTTTTGTTTTAATAATGAAAAATGCATAATCATTTTACTAAAGAATACATAAATACAAATAATTGCAATGTGGATCCTAGTGTTTAAAGCTTTACATACTTACGGTACTGTGTTATGTGGGGCATACGGACCTTCCATTCAGAGAATCTCAGAAAGGTTTTTTGAAAATGCTGTATGCTCACTCAGCTTTTGCTGAAGTGCAATAGTCAAATCCTCTCTTACCTATAGATAAATCAACAACTTAAAAATTGGTGATTTTGAGTCATCACTTCAGGAATCTCTGAAATATTTTATCTTTTAAGAAAATGAACTTGAGGCTTTGGAGAACTGAGCTGAAGTTGTCACCAGTAGACAGCCTAGTAGTACCAAGAGTGGAATGTGTTCTGTGCAGTATCAATTTGATGATTTTTAGCAAGATTGTCTTTAATCTTATTATAAGTGAGGTTTGCTGACTTTTTCTTTTTGTTTTTTGAGCAGTAGCTTGGTATGTCCAGATCCTGATACAAATTTGCTACATTGTTTTGTTGTTGTTTTTGCCATAAACAGGAATACGACTACTATGACTTTTGAAAGTGCATTAACAATGTTGGTTTTGTTTACCCACTCCCTTTCTCTTCCTCTTTCACATCAGAGTGTCATACAGAAAATGAAATAAAGGCAAGAGATCCAATCAGATGCAGAGAATGTGGCTACAGAATAATGTACAAGAAGAGAACAAAAAGATGTATCCTTTTACACATGCAATTGAATGCAATTGGGAAGCTGTGGATGGAGACATGGTCCATGAGGGGAAACAGAATGGAAGATATGAGTAATTATGTAAGAATCCTTCAAGGCCAAAACTCAATACAGTAGAACAAAGTACTGCAGGTAAATCTCAGCAGTGTAGTTGGGAATCTTGTTTTCTTTCCTGGCACTTTCTCTCTTTTTTCAGTTGTCTAGGCAAAACATAATCCACTGTGATGGTCTGCTGGGTGATGCACTGTAAATGGGTGATATTAATCAGCCTTTAACAGAAGGGAAGTTAAAGACAACTTCTGACATGCTTTTACGCAGTTAGTTGTGACTTAAGATTTAGGGAGTCTCTCTTTTGTTCTCCCCTCATCCTTTCTTCTCCCTGATCTTGTTTTTGACCACAACATGTTGGGTTTTTTTTTTTCATTAACTGCACTATTCCAGTGGTGGTTTTCGATGCCCGGTGACCTGTGCTGAAGATACAATGACTTTATGCTGCAGTTTAATCTTTCTTATGTCTTTGCTCTGTGAATCCATTGTGTATAAATGCATGCTCATATTTGTGTTTTAAGACTATTGAAACATTAAAGTTTACTGTCGTACTAAAGCTTGTCTGTGGTGTCTTCTACAAAGGGTTTCTAAAGCTGCAGTTTTCCAGTCAGAGGATGGAGCAGTTAAGTTCAGTGATGTTGTAGTCCTTTGAGTAGTTTCATTACTCTCATCTAAACTTTATTTGTGTTTTAACTTTATTAAGTGTTCCTTGGACTCCTGCATGTGGTTGTGGTTTGAGTTGGTTATGTGTGAGATAAACACAAGATAGTGGTGGGTGGGCTCTTGACAGGCAACCTGCCCCTCAGCACAGCCCTGACACTACCTGCGCTCACCTGCGTGGACCTGCAGATATGAAAAGTAATTACTATTACAAAAAGTGGAACATTTTTTTTATTTAAGCCAAAGTGGAGTTAAGTTTCATCTTAGTAATTGTGTTTTTTTGAAAGTTAGGAGGTCCCTCTGATTGCATGTTTTTTTCAGGCAGTGTTTTCCCAAACACTGTTCATTATTTGGAGATGATAACGCTTTGTGTTCAGTGTGGTCTGTGCTGAACAGATATCTCTTTTGTGAACACCTCTGTTTGCAGCCTTTCTCCATCTCAAATGCGAGGTCAAGCGGAGCTCGCCCTGAAGCTGCAAATCAGCAAGAGTTTTGACTGTTGTGAAGTTCAAAATAACAGTAAAATCAGTCCTTGGAAAGTAACAGAATGTGTGTAAGATTTCTGGGAAAATTTATACCTATGAAGTGTGTAATACATTCTGTAACCTGCCTTTGTCTCATTGCACAGGATCACAGAGATCACTGATACAGTAGGTGGGATATTTCAAAGTAGAATTTCTTGATTTGAGCTAAAGTACGGTTAAGTTTCATCTGAGCAGTTGTGGGTTTTGAAGCTTAGAGAGAATGTCCCTCTGATAGCATGCTTGCTTTTAAATGGTATTTTCCAGACATTGTTTGTTCCTTCAAGATGGTAATGTCTCATGTTCAGTGTGCTCTGTGCTGAACAGGTGTCTCTTCTGTATTCACCTCTGGAGTTTTCATCCATCTTAAAGCCAAGGTCAAGCAGAGCTGGCCCTAAAGCTCCACCTTGGAAAGAGTTTTGACTGGTGTGAAGTTCAAAATAGCAATAAAATCAGTCCTTGGAGAGTAACAGAACGTGCATAAGCTTTCTGGGAAAGTTTAGATAGATACACATAAGTGGGAAATATTGAATCATAGAATTGTGAGTGGTTTGTGTTGGAAGTGACCTTAAAGCCCATCTGGCTCTAGCTCTGCTGCCATAGGCAGGGACACCTCCCACTGGATCAGGTGAGCAAAGCCTCATCCAACCTGGCCTTGGACGCCTCCTGGGATGGGGCATCCACAGCATCTTTGGGCAACCTGTTCCAGTGCTCCATCATCCTCACAGTAAAAAATGTCTTCCTAATATCTAATCTAAATGTCCTCTCTTCTTAAAACCATTATCCTTTGTTCTGTCACTGCACTCTTTGATAATGAGCTGCTCCCCAGCTTTCCTGTAGTCCTCTTTAAGTACTACAATGTCGCGGTAAGGTCTCCCTTCCCTAGGCTGATTAATCCGAACTTTCTCGGCCTGTCCTTGTATAGAAGGTTCTCCAGCCCTCTGATCATCTTCGTGGCCCTGCTCTGGACTTGCTCTAACAAACCCATGTCTTTCCCATGCTGAGGACTCCAGAACCGAATGCAAACATTACAGAAAACACTTTTGGAAAACTTATATTACATTTTGCACTGGATCAGGCTGCTCAAAGCCTCATGGGGGCCCGGCCTTGGACTTCTCTGCGGATGGGGCATCCACTAATTCCCTGGGGAACCTGTGCCCCTGCCTCCCGGTGAAGAAATTCCTCCCAAGGCCTGACTAAACGCTGCCCGTTCCCCTCAGGCCCCTCCCCGGCCGTGCCCAGGCCTGCCCGCCGGGCTCGCTCCCCCCGCGGCTCGGGGCGGGCGCTGCGCCTTCTCCCGGCGCCTCGGCGGCCCTGAGGGGAGAGTCCTCGCTGGCAGGGGCCTGGAGCGCTGGAGCGGCTGCACGGAGCGCGGCGGAGACGCCGTCGCTGGAGGGCTTTGTAGATGAGTCTAAAGACTCCTTTGCAGCTGAGGTGCTCAGGGTTGTGTCTGGGGGTGGGTGGAGTCGATGGTCTCCAAGGTGTGCTCCAAACAAACGGTTGTGTGATTCTCTGCAGGGCTGGGATGCTGCAGTTTTGCGAGGAGAGAGAGTCTCCTGCTTTTAACGCCGGTTTTGTGAGGACTGCGTCTTGCTTTTCACTTCGCTTTTGCAAGGAGAGTCACTTGCTTCTTACTCCGTTTTTGTGAGGAATGCCTCTTCTTACTCCGGTTGTGTGAGCAGTGCCCCTTGCTCTTTACTCCTGTTCAGTTGTTTCCTGTGTCCATCTCTCTCTGCGGCTTATTTCTTTTTCTGTTCTGAAACTAAATTCTTGGGGCAGAGTCCTGTCTCTATGTGGTACTGAGTTATGACCAGTGATTTTTTTTAAGTGAGACTGGATCATTAACATTTTTGTGCAACTACAAATTGTGTTAATTATTTAATTATGCTAGATGTTAGAACACATTTTAATTTGGTTTCTAGCCATACAAAATTGTTACCTCAATGTGAGCTGGCCGCTTGCACTTGCAGCCCGGAAAGCCAACTTTATCCTGGGCTGCATCAAAAGGAGCGTGGCCAGCAGGAGGTGATTCTGCTCCTCTGTTCTGCTCCTCTGAGGCCTCACCTGGAGTACTGCATTCAGTTCTGGAGTCCTCAGCATGGGAACGACATGGGTTTGTTAGAGCAAGTCCAGAGCAGGGCCACGAGGATGATCAGAGGGCTGATGAATCTTCCATACAAGGACAGGCTGAGAAAATTGGAGTTGTTCATCCTAGAGAAGGGAAGGCTCTAGGGAGACCTTACTGTGGCATTGTAGTCCTTAAAGAGGGCCACAAGAAAGCTGGGGAGCAGCTCATTATCAACGAGTGCAGTGATAGAACAAAGGGCAACGGTATTAAGATGAAAGAGGGGACATTTAGATTAGGAAGACATTTTTTACTGTGAGGATGATGGAGCACTGGAACAGGTTGCCCAGAGATGCTGTGGATGACTCATCCCTAGAGGTGTCCAAGGCCAGGAAGGGATGTTGGAACTGGATGATCTTTAAAGTCCAACCCAAACTCTTGTGTGAATCTGTGATCGCATACCAGGTAGCTGCCTTTATCATACTCGTTAAAAACAACTGATCACTTTAAGCACTGTCATGGGGTGTGTGAGGAGGGAAGAATCATTTTGTACTACAGAGTTTGGAATGAAAACAGAAGAAGATGCAGATAAGCAGATCAAAGGTACAGGGAGACAAGAAGTGTCCAGTTTGAACATCTCACTTTATCAGTTACAGGTTTACTGGAAAAGATTTAGATGAGTACAGTGATATAATCGGGCTGACAAACAATTGGTTTATTTGTCTACAGAGAAGGTAAAGTTACCATTCCACTAGATAAATTTAGTTGGTTAAGACCTTTTTTCTGAAAAAAACAGGGGTTCTTGCACCATCTTATCACCGCTACACTTGCTTAAAATGGATTATGCAGTATTGTGTTTGAAATAGAACAGAGAATATGGTAGGTCAGAATTGGCAATTTTTCTTTAGGCAATCCTTCACACTTTTCTGCCTTACAGAAGCAGTGGAGTTTTACATATTCTTTTTGCAAAAGAATATATAGCCATGCTTCCGTTAGTATGTCAAGAACCATTTGTGTGATCAGGTCTTCAAATTTGAAATTCTTCTTTTGTGGCAATAGGTGTGCTTACATAATGGAGTAGTACTTTGGAGCATCAGAAGGGTTATTCCTTAAATTTTCGTTCCTTCAAAATATAGCTAACTGCCTAGAGAATCACTGAATTTCTTCCTTTTAATATTTAGTTATGGATGATAAGTCAGTACCATTTTTGCTGGACCAAGGAACTACTAAAACATATCAAATACCCATTAGTCACCTGGACTACAAATTCATTGAAAACTGCACAGATGTTAAACACCTGGAAAAGATTCTCAGGGTATTAAGGTAAACATGGTTTTTTTCATGAACTTCGTTACTAATTCCTGTTCTGTAGAATTCTAAGGAACTTGTACCAAAACACACTAGAAATCCAAATCCTGTTTTAACCATCCAGAAGGTTTGAGTAACTTAGTGTCAGGTCTTTCTCAAATGCTGTGTCTGGATTTTGATTCTGTCCTGGTGCCATCCTGCCCGACTGTGGTGATTTTGGGTGCTGTAACTTGCTCAACTTCTGCTGAAAATTATGAGAGCATTTCTTTATAAGCAGTTTGATAATTTTGAACTCTGTGTGTGGTAAGTGGTTGAAGGTTAACTCAATGGAGTTTTCTGATCAAAATATCACTAGGTGATAGTAGAATTCAGTTGCAACAGGAAAATAATCTTCTGCAGTCAGTGTGGTGACTGTGCAGGGACTACACATGGAGAGAAATATGGATGACACAGTGCAGTTTAGCTCTTTTTTTTATAATTTCTGTATCTTTGCATTTTAAAGGTCTGGTGAAGAAGGATGTTATCCTGAACTTACGTTGTGTTGTGAAAAGCGTATTGAGCATTTATATCCAGCAAGCAAAGCTCTGAGAAAAGATAAGCCTGCAGCCACAGCTTCTGATTTCACAGCTGAAGAATGGGAAGCAATTAATGGTGAACTGATGGTACAGTATAACTCTAATTTATAATGGTCAGCAATGTAATCACTTCAATATATCAGTCTTCCTCTTCTGTCTAAGTAGAATGTAATTATTTGATTAAATGAGGAAATGATTGAACAAGTATGTCGGTTGTTTTTTTTTTATTGTTTCTTGAATTAACATCACTGAATCTTTAATGCCCATTTTGACTCTATGGAATTTTTTTTGTAGATTACGTTTTATTCAAAAAAGCCCAATTACTTTTTCCCATTAAGAGCAGTGCATTGTAAGGATAGTTGTTAGGGTCATTGTAGACTATGAAATATATTTGTTCTACTGCTTTAAGGTATGGATATTTATTTTCAGAGCTGGCTGATGGAAATGAATGAAGATTATAAGAACCCACAGTTCCTGAGAACAGACCCATTGCATGAAAGACAGGATAACTTGCCTCCTATTCGTTGTTCAAGCAGCTGTCTTCCTGCTAATCAGGTATCTCCAGTTTTTGAATGCGTGTTAATTATGTGTCTTTCTAAAATAATGAACTCTTATATGTACAAACTTCTAGTCATTGAACCTTTCTTACTAGATTCATCTTGTTCAACCAGAAAATTAAAACCTTTAATTTCCCTTGCAAGAGACCAAAGCTCGAACAAAAGTGCCTCCTTAGTAGTAGTGTGTGTCTTGTAATAATGTTTTTCTTCTAATCAAGGATTTGCTTTGTGAATAAATCTCCTAAACATCCTTTTGTGTTCTTTGATTCCCATTTCCAAGTGGTGTTTAAGTGTATGAACTTAGGTTCCTACTGGATGAAATTATGACAGATTTTCTCCAGCTACCCTGAGGCTTTTGTTCCACAAGTCCAGACAGGGGTTAGTTCAAAATAAATACCCTGAAAAACATGCAGTGTGAATGTTGAACCTGCTGCACCAACTGCTTCACTGTGTAGCTACTTCTATATTGGGCTGCACTGGTGTGTAGGTAGACTTCGCTTCCCCTTACTTTATACCTTGAGCTGGTTTTCCAGCTTCTAGCTATAAAGCATGCTTCCTAATTTAGCCCTAATGCATACTTAGCAAATCTCCAGAACTACAGAATAAACACTGTCATTATTAATTTTCTCATGGTTGAGGGGTGGGATTTTTTTTTAATTGTCAGATGTTATTGTGACTGGCCTATACCCATTGTTTGCTTTGGCATTCTGGGACACTGAGGGATTTTTTCTTCATAGAACTTTGGAAGTGAGAGATGTTATGAAAAGATCTTTACAGGTCATGTGATTTTTCTTATTAATTGTTAATGTGATAAATTTTCTTGGATTAATTCTGTATTAGTAAATGCCTGAGATGTGTTCCTGTGTTGTTAGAATCTAATTCCTATTGTCAACTGGTACTTAGACATCAGACTGAGACATGTGGGAAAACTGGGCACTCTCTCTGTTATGTGGTATACAAAGAGGTTGGGAATTGCAGTGTACTGCTTTGTAAGTGATCAGTATTGAGAGTAAGGTGTGCTTTTGTGGTTCTTTTGGGTGTTTTTTTAATTAATCTGTCCTTTTTTCAGTTTGCAGTGTGCATTCCTCTTCACCATCCAATTTTGCTGAGGTGAAGAGTGATGCTGTGACTTCTCTCTTGATTTAACACTATATAAGTGTTTCCTAAACCAGAAAATGGTAAATAAAATCTGTGAACTTAGTGAACCCCGATTAGAATATAAGCATAAAATGGTGGAAAATGGCTTGAAATGTAGGTTATACAGTTTTACTAAAGAGAGTGTATTCTTCATTCAAACCCAAAATGTTTATTTGTTTATTTTCTCTTATTTTAAACCATATAAACAGTCTTCAGGTCAAATTTTTATAACTTTTGTTCTCCATACGAGGTTTAGGTGTTAGCATTATTACCCAGGAAACCGGCTTTATGTCTTACCTGTGGTGTATGATTACTGTTCTTTTGTCCAAGCAAATGGCCTCTGAAATAATTGTAACCTATTCTGGAAGAGAGAAGGGAGGCCTGAAATTGAGAATTCCGTTTTCTAATGTGCAGTTATCACTTACAGATCACTACTGAATGAAAGGAAGTTGTTTCTTCAGTATACATTAAATTTATACCTGTAATATGAAATTTAAAAAATTATTAACACACTTAATCAGGTTTTTTTACCTTTTGGTTTTTTTTGTTTTTTTTTTATTCATGAAACTCTGGGTAATCTTAACATTTTAAAACATACTTTGCTAATTGGTTAGGACTGTAAATATTTTTTACATTGGAATCACATGATTTTGTAATGTGGGATCAAGTATGAAGTTAGCATGATACATTTCTGCTCTCTGATAGCAAAAAACTCAACAACCCCTTCCATAACTTTATGCTGTATTTGGTTGGAGAGTGTTCATCTGTCGCATAAAAAGTTCTGTATCTTCAGTGAACCCAGTTCTGGAAATCCTTATTGACCCTAAGGGAGTGGATTACATTAATGGGGGCAGTTTGGTAAATGCACTGTGTGTCTCTAGCCAGATTTTCTTGCTGTTACTAAATGTAGATATGGCTTCAATTCACTATTAGTAGCTTATAACTCCATGTAGTGTTTTCTTTTTATTGATATGAA
Source organism: Coccyzus lansbergi (assembly GCA_033558105.1). Lineage (NCBI taxonomy): Eukaryota > Metazoa > Chordata > Aves > Cuculiformes > Coccyzidae > Coccyzus > Coccyzus lansbergi. The sequence continues at coordinate 939,192 of JAUMJK010000130.1, forward strand.
GTCACAGAGAAGGTTTTCCTAAAATTAATAGAAAAAGAGTGAGCTTGATACAATAGTTTCTTCTTTAATACAATATGGAAGTTTCTGTTTTTCTTTCATACTGCACAGGAGTTTACATCTATGCCGCAAAATAAAAAAGGACTGGAGAGGCAGCTTAAGATTTTCTATTCTTAACTATCTGCATCGCTTAGGTCTTGGTTTTGTGGCCTCAGTTTTTCCAGGACAGAACTAAAGGATGTGCTTAAAGATACTCACTTGTAGGAGATTCTTTTGATGGGACTTAAGCAGCCTGAAGCTGACCAATATCAAACATGCTTTCTTAATATTATTCCAGAAAGATTTCTGTCCTCGGATAGCTCCTTATGCATGCAGCAGTCCAGGCTATGCAACACTTAGTCCAAGTTTTGTGTTATAAAAATCCACTGTGATGGTATAGCCTTCATATTATTTTGGATATTCTGAAAAAAAATATTGATTAGCTGACATAGAATAGTTGTGTTTTAGGCCATCACATAGGGCCTGAAGGAGAACCGAGGCCAAATTGTGTGTCACTTGAACTGAAGGCAGTCCGTACTTTGATCTTTGGTCCAGAAATTGTTCACTAGGCTTCAAACCCTGTGGGATCTCTGTGTTCTAAGTTCTGGCAAGAAGAATGGCAAGGGCAAAGATTTTTTCATCAAAACCTCTGGGATGAGATGAAGTATTTCTAATTGAGAAATTCCTGACTCTCCTGGAGCCACAACTTGGTTACAATAATTGCAAGACTATGAGACTTAGAGTTTTTTAAATTGTGCATTTTTGAGTCAACACATCTGTCTTATTCCCTATAGAAGGACATGCTGTAGTTCTCTCCCTAAATTAAAGTTGCATTAGTATAAATGCCTTCTGAGTTCCCTTCTGAGAGTTTCACTATTTTTGTGCTCACTTAAGTTAAGGACTTCTGGCTTGAAAAAAGAGATTTTATGCTTATTAAATTAATAAGTTTGTAGTGTACACCAGGGTGCATACATAATAACTCATTTTTCAGGAAGCTATAGTTAGGAGTTAACTCCTCCAAACATGTGGTGATCACTAAATGTATTTGTCATTTTGTCTTGCTTCTTGAAAGACTGGGAACGTTAAGAGTACTTCTGTAGTTATATACTATAAAAGTTCATGTAGCCTAACATTATAGATTGTCAGAAGTGTTTACAGGAAGGTTCACATTTTCATTATGTAAATTGAAGTGTTTACATCCAACTGCAGAAGTATGTCTTTATTACAGCGTCAAAACTGGTAAAGCTAGAGTAAAAGGTTGCTGCTTGGTTCTTTGGTGCAGATTCTTTGGTCCAGTTGATCCTAAGCTCGGTTGAACTAGTACAGATATTTAAGGACCATGCTGTAATCTCTGTCAGATTGTTTGTTTGAACTCGGATAATTGTAACTGTACAACTCTGCACATGATTCCACTGGTCTAACTCAGTAAGTAATAGATTGCAAGGTAGGAGGAGGAGGACTGAACAGCCAGGCCAGAGTAGATGAGACTATTTTGACCTAGTTGTTCTACTGTGGAATACTTGTTTAAACCACACCTACTTATTAAGTATTGTTGAAGTCAACAAGCAGGGAGGGACATACCGGAAATGTAGCCTCATGATAGAGGTAGATGCCAAAGGTGCCAGCTAGGGAAGTAGGTTCCATTAGAGGTTGGTTGTGATACAAGTTAGTCATATCTGTAATAGGGACTGATTGTTGCAGGAAGGTCCTAAGGATAAATTTTAGGTAAGGCAAACCGCAATAATGGAGATTGTCTAGAAGCTACGAGTGTAAATAATCTTGGGAATTGGCCTGGCTGGGGTGTATGAAATAGGCAACAGAAGTTCTGTTTTGAAGTTAAAATTTTGTAAGTTTATTGTGAGGGTTCCAGGGACTATCAAAATCTATATGTTGCATTCTTGGGAATGGCAAGCCTAAAAAGAGGTTACTGATTCAATCTCGGTGCCAAGCACTTCATCATGAGGCAGGGTTTTCTCAAGACTGAGTTCTGCCTTGCTGTGTTGAACAGATGGTTTGGGAGATGACAGTGCAAGATACTAATTAGGAAGAACAATCAGGATGCTATCTGAAACAAAACAGTGGAGAGAAAATGTGAGACGGAAGAGCTCCTTGGATTACAATGATATGTGAAAAACATGAACATTTTCTTTAAAGCAAAACAAATGAAGTTTTCAAAACTATGCTGAGATTAGTCATGAATAGTGTTAATTACTAGGAACATACATTGGAGAAAAAAAACCAAAAAATGCTGTGAAGTCCCACTGTAAAAAAATTGTCTTACAGGCTGTCTGTTTCTCTTCCAGAACAAAAAGTTAAAAAACAAAGAAACAAACAAGAAAAACATACCACGGGATTACAGTGAGTGGGACAAGTATGTTAAATCCTTTGTATTTAATTTTTAAATAAATTTTATTTATCTGTTTAATAATGAAACACAATGGATTACTTTTCTAATAAAGGAATGGCTTTTTAAAAGTATTTTACAGAAACATAGTGTTAACATCAGCATTTCAGGGAATTACAACACTTTGGTGAAATTCAGGATTTTCATAATATTCTGGTAAAATGCAAGTGGTGCATTGAGGTGCTGAGAACAAGCTAGGCTGTACTTCTCTTCAAGCTGCAAGAATGCAGCAAGTAAGCAGAAAATATAAATAAAAAGTGATTTTGTTTCAGGTTTTGTTTTCCTTTCATTGTCTGAGATGTAAAAATCTATGAGGGTATGTAAAAGAAAGGAATTAAAATTAGCTTAATTTATCAGTTTTTTTTATAGCACTTCCAGGGTTATTTAATGTGGGTTTATAAATTTGTTCTGTGTATCTAAAGCTACAATGCTAAATTTAAAACAAAATGGATGAATCCTTATTCCTGCACTGAGCACCACTTTGAAATCTGGGTTATGATGCTGTGAAACCAGATTAAGGAGGCACAGATTTCCAGTGCAGCAGATGAAGAGCTAAAGCTAGAGATAGTCGAGTTTGGGTAGTGAAACTCTCAATATCTCATTCTTCCCCAAAAGGAGTGGTGAGGCAGGCGTTTTTCTTAATTTGTTTGGTTTTAACAATAAGGGAGGAGGACGAAGAGAGGTAATGTATGCAGAAGCAGTGCACACACACAAAAACCAACATGAGGAAATGATGGAAGATTTAAACATGTTTTTCCTAACCAGTCATGGATAGTTGAACACAGCCTTTATCTCTCTTTTCCTTTGGTTTATAATGGAAATATAGTATGCCTTTCCATTAGTAGAGGAGCCTTACTACGCAGCATTATTGAATTTGTTATTTTTATTAATTTAAGGTTTGATGTGGAAAAGGAGTGTTATAAAATTGATGAAGGCTGTGAAGAAAATAGCTCAAAAGCAAGATTTAATAGACCAAGTCTACCTGTAATCCAGAAGAAGATTGACGCTACTGGTAATGTCTTAAACATAGAATTTTTATGTAATTGTAATATTGTGTTATAGAGTGTGAGTACAAACTGAAGAAGCCTATTCTAGAGTTAAAAGTGTCTCTATTTTTCAGCCCCTAGAGATGCTGGAAGTTGTTAGGTCAATTGAGCTTGAAGCCATAGTTTACAAAAATCTAATCTTCATGTTAATAATGAGTTAAAATATTTACATTGTGTTTAGATTGAGAGTGCTAGGTAAAGAAGTGAAGCATACTTCTACTTTTATTAAATGGTGGTAGAGGTTAGCCAGCAGCTTTCAACTTGCATTTGGAATTGTATGTCTATCAGAAGAATTTATTTTTTTATTATAGAAAATAAAACACAAATTTGGTGTTTAGTATACAGTGTTCTTTTATAAATTGGTAAACAGATAATGATAGTTTAGCTCAGAGCGTGTTTTGATTGCATTTGTGCAAGTTCTTAGTTATGTATAATTTTTTTTTCTAGGCATGACAAAGAAAGAGAAGATGTTTATTGCTACTCGTGAAAAAGAAAAGGGCAATGAAGCCTTTGCTATTGGCGATTATGTGGAAGCGGTGACATATTACACTCGGTGAGTAAATACTATTGTATTCTTTAATGTCTGTTGCTTATGGATATAATTTTTAGAACCATGAAATTAAATCAACTTCTTACTGAAGCGGCTAGTGACAATTAGGTTATTTTCAAAAGGGCAAGAAGATTTGACAGAAGAATACTTAAAGCACTCTTTTATCCTGATAGTAATTTTTATTTGTCAGGAAGTGAAGTGGATAAAGAGTGATGGGATGCAATTTGCAGGCATCACAAGCTTCTTCAGATTTTTCAAAACCATTGAGATTCAAGGGCAAGTTTACAAAAACAAAAGACGAAGCACTGCGTTGAGAAACTAAATTAATTACAAATTAATTCTAATCAGTCATACCATTAGAATTGCCACAAGTGTTAATAAGTAAAATTGATTTAATAACCACTTCTTAGGAGAAAGAAAAATTGTGTTCAGCTTCATCATAACGCTGTAAATAATAGCAGACCAGAAGGAAAAAAACCTATATAAATACTGGATTTTTTTTTAAAAGGTTTTTACGGGTTGTTTGCCTTATTTAGGACTCAGTGGACTGCATTGAGACTTTGACTTTATTTATATAAATAGAGGTTGATGCTACAGGACCTCTGCTGTATTTTTTTCAAAAGTAGAAAGCTCAAGATGAATGGAATTGAGCATGACAAAAAGAGGAGGGTAGTGTTTCAGCTAAGTTATCCAAGTGCTGCTTTGGGAGAGCTAGGGGTTTTTTCCTGTCACTTTTTCAGTGTTCAGAGATGATACTGTTTATACAAACCAGGATTTTCACAAGACTAATGTAGTTTCTCATTTGGAGATTACCCATCTTGAGACACTAGAGGTCTGACTTGCAAAAGAACTCACTGCTCACACGTAAATCTGATATTAGAATCATAGAACAACCAGGTTGGAAGGGACCCATTGGATCATCGAGTCCAACCATTCCTATCAAACACTAAACCACGTCCCTCAGGACCCATGCCTTAAACAAAGATGATGCTTCGTCCCTGGGTGGGCTTGAACCACCAACCTTTCGGTTAACAGCCGAACGCGCTAACCGATTGCGCCACAGAGACCTGCAGGGAACTCAATTTTGTATTCAACTCTGGTTTGAAATGATGACTTAAAAAAATAGAAATTCTACAAATGCCGAAGTTGTCACTTAAAAATACAGGAATTTGGGGTATGAATTACTGGTGTAAACTGATGGTAGTGCTGTGGCACTGCTGTGAGATAAAGTGTTAAGAAAATTCATGGACTATGATACTATAGTGGGATGTCCTTGAAAAAATTTCTGAGAAAGTGAATGCATCTGTGGTAAGTGCAAACAGGTATGGAGAATATAATGAATAGGAATAAATTTTACTGCAGCAGCAGCAAAGTAAATATTGAACAGATTTACGTTTAGGAAGCACTGTTCATGCTGTCACTGTAGAACAGCTTATGAAAATTTACCTGGAGATTGTTGGTGTACATATATCTGCAAAAAGTTGCGCATATTTATAGAGCACAGGCTATTTCAACTTAGGCATTCGATCTGTACTTTTTTGATCTTGACTTGCAGCTTTAACATCTTTCTTGGTTTTTTTCAATACGTTTAAAAAAACATCCATAGCTGTATTTCATATACAGTAAATATAATATCAATCTTTAATATAAAAATAAGTAAAAATCTCTGCTTTGAGGCCATAAATAAGCTATTAAGTAGTAAGAGTGGGCAGAGTCCTTCCTAATGGAGAGGTTTTCCGTATTCAACCCCCATGGGGCACTGTATACCTTCTAAAGTATATGAGATTGCACTGCATACTATTCCAACTGGGCACTTCTCTAAAACTCTCTGCAGGTTTCTATTTTCTTACATCCAGCAATATTTAAATAAAACATATTTTGGAGTGAATTGGTGATTGTCTGAAGCGGTTATTTGTATATGGCTGAAATGAAAAAAGATTAGAGTTCTATACAAAAATAATCAAGGTGCAGTTACTCATTCTTTTTGTCTTGTAATGGGGCCTGCCGTTCCAAGTTGAAAGGGTACTTTCTATTTTGTAAGAAACAAACCTCTAATTTCTAAAGAAATTAAAAACTTTTGCAGAGGACATCCTTTGACATAATTCTGTTGTGCTGATGTAATTTTAAAATAAGTAGATCTTGCCTATTTTTCTACATAACTCTTAATGAAATCACTCTGCTGACTCATTTCAGCTATATTGCAGTATCATAGAATAATTCAGGTTGGAAGTGACCTCCAAATGATGTTTTATGCATTGTGTAAACTGCCTCTCAAAGCAGGGCCAAGTTAGACGAGGTTACTCAGTGCTTTGTTCAGTTAAGTTCTTATTGCCTCCAAGGATAGAGATTTCACAGTCTCTCTGGGCAGTCTGTTGTAGTGTTTAACTACCCTTACCGTAAATCTTTTTTCCTAAAACATCTTCAGAAGTTCCCTTTTTGTAACTTGTATCTGTTGCTTTTTGTCCTATTGGTGTGCACTTTGGAGAAGGATGTGGCTCTGTCGTCACCATACATTCACATTAAGTTGTTGAAAAAAGCTACAAGACCTCCCCTGAGCCTGCTCCTGTGGCTGAGCAAACCTAGTTATCTCAGACTCTGCTCCTAAGTATACAATGTGCTCCAGGCCCTTAACTATCCCGGTGATGTGCTTAACTTGCTCCAGTCTGTTGATGCCTTTTGTGTACAGGAGAGCTTCACACAAATGGTCTTTCTGGACTTCAGTAAAGCCTTTGACACAGTTTCTCACAGCATTCTGCTGTGGAAACTGTCAGCCTCTGGCCTGGACAGACGCACACTCTCCTGGGTAGAAAACTGGCTGGATGGCCGGACCCAGAGAGTGGTGGTAAATGGTGTTAAGTCCATCTGGAGGCCAGTGACAAATGGTGTTCCCCAGGGCTCAGTGCTGGGTCCAGTCCTGTTCAATGTCTTCATCAATGACCTGGATGAGGGCATTGAGGGTACCCTTAGCAAGTTTGCAGATGACACAAAGCTGTGTGGAAGTGTTGATCTGCTGGAGGGTAGGGAGGCTTTGCAAAGGGACCTAAACAGGCTGGACCGCTGGGCAGTGTCCAGCGGCATGAGGTTTAACACGGCCAAGTACCAGGTCCTGCACTTGGGGCACAACAACCCTATGCAGAGCTACAGACTGGGAGAAGGCTGGCTGGAAAACTGCCAGGAGGAGAGGGACCTGGGGGTGTTGGTCGACAGCCGACTGAACATGAGTCAGCAGTGTGCCCAGGTGGCCAAGAAGGCCAATGGCATCCTGGCTTGTATCAGAAACGGTGTGACCAGCAGGTCCAGGGAGGTGATTCTCCCTCTGTATTCAGCACTGGTGAGGCCACTCCTTGAATATTGTGTCCAGTTCTGGGCCCCTCAGCACAAGAAGGATGTTGAGACTGTGGAGCAAGTCCAGAGAAGAGCAACAAGGCTAGTGAAGGGGCTGGAGAACAGACCCTATGAGGAACGGCTGAGAGAGCTGGGGTTGTTTAGCCTGGAGAGGAGGAGGCTGAGAGGAGACCTCATTACTCTCTACAAGTACCTGAAAGGTGGTTGTGGAGAGGAGGGAGCTGGCCTCTTCTCCCAAGTGACAGGGGACAGGACGAGAGGGAATGGCCTCAAGCTCAAACAGGGTAGATTTAGGCTGGAGATTAGGAGGAGGTTTTTCACGCAGAGGGTCATTGGGCACTGGAATAGGCTGCCCAGGGAGGTGGTTGAGTCACCTTCCCTGGAGGCGTTTAAGGCACGGGTGGGTGAGGTATTGAGGGACTTGGTTTAGTGTTAGATAGCAATGGTTGGACTAGAAGATCCGATGGGTCCCTTCCAACCTGGTTGTTCTGTGATTCTGTGAAATACTCCAGCCTGTAGTCTTATAGGTGCTGAAGAGAGGAGAATAATCACTTTGGTCAGCCTCCTGGCTATGGTCCTGCTAACAAGTCCAAGCATGCAGTATGCTGCCTTTGCCTTGGAAATCCTATTAACTCCTGTTCAGTTTGTTTTCTGCCACAGCCCTCAAGTCCTTTCCTGTGAAACTACTTTCTAGTTAGTTGCCATGCAACCTGTACTGTTGCTGTTTCGGGTGCAGTATTTTACACTTGCGTCTTTTGAACTTCCTGAGATGTCTGCCAGCCCGTTCCTCTGGCCCATTATGGTCCCTTTAACTGGAGTTCTGTGGTCCAGTATATTGCTGATTGTTCCCCCCAGCTTTGTATCATTGACAAAATTCCTGGGGATGTTTTCTGTTCCATCTTATACCCATTAATAAAGATGTTAAAAAGTATTGATCTGACAGTCCTGTAATAACTGGTTACAAGATGAACTTCGAATGGCTTAATTCTTTGGGCTCAGCAGTCCAGTTGGTTTTCTGTCTGCCTTATTTGCCTCCTTCATTAGTCCATGTTTTACCTATTTGGCTATAAGAGTACAATAGGAGATCATAGAATCATAGAATAATTAGCGTTGGAAGGGACCTTAAAGATCATCTAGTTCCAACCCCTCTGCCATGGGCAGGGACATCCCACAGGTAAGGCTACCCAAGGCCCCATCCAGCCTGGCCTTGAACACCTCCAGGGATGGGACAGCCACAGTTTCTCTGGGCAACCTGTGCTAGTGCCTCACCACTCTCATGGTGAAGAAATTCTTCCTAATGTCTAGTCTAAATCTACCCCTCTCCAGTTTATACCCTTTCCCCATTGTCCTATCACTACAAGCCTTTATGAATAGTCCCTCTCCAGCTTTTCTTGTAGGCCTCTTTCAGGTACTGGAAGGTCACTATAAGATCTCCTCGGAGCCTCCTCTTCTCCAGGCCAAACAACACCAACTCTCTCAGCCTGTCCTCGTATAGGAAGTGCTCCAACCCTTGGATCATCTTTGTGTCCCTCCTATAGACCCATTCCAACAGTTCCATGTCCTTCCTATGTTAAGGATTCCAGAACTCAACACAGTATTCCAGATGAGGTCTCCCAAGAGAAGAATAGGGGGGTAGAATCACCACCCTTGACCTGCTGGCTGTGCCTCTTTGACACAGCCCAGGATACGGTTGGCCTTCTGTGAGTGCACATATGTCATGTCAAAGAAGAGATCTTGCTACAGGCAAGATAAGCAACATCCTCTGTTCTTCCTTCCTTCACTGAACCACTAAGTAAAGAACTCTATTAGGCTGGTCTTGGCATGATTTGCTTTGGTAAATCTGTGCCATTCACCTTCTTATCCTTCATGTGCTTGGACAGGAATTCAGGAAGCCTTGCTCCATAGTCTTCCTGAGAACTTAAATTAGACTGACCAGCCTGTCATTTCCAAGGTCATCCACCTTGTTCTTGAAGAAATATGTGATATTTGACTTTACCAGTCCCCAGGAATCCCTCCCAATCACCATGAATTTTCAAGGATGATATAGAGAAATCTTGTAGTAACATTGGCTGGCTTCCTGAACACCTCATCTGGAACTTGTGTATATCCTGTTTTCTTAAGTGTTAACTTCATCTTCCTCTATTGTGGGTGCTGTTTCACTCCTACAGGATCTGCTTCTAGACTCAGGGACTTGGGAAGCCTGAAGGCAAAGCTTACCAATGAAGTCTGTGGCAAAGAAGCCACAGAGTACCTCAGACTTTTTTTTATCCTTTGTCACTGGGTCATCTGCTGTGTTGTCCAGTGGGCTTACAGCTTCCTTAATCTTCATTATGCTGCTAATAGACCTTTGAAAAAGACGCAAACAACCCCAAACTCACCACCACCACCAAAAAAAGACTGCAACCGAAAACTTTTCTTGTTGCTCCTCACATCCCTTTTCTAGTTTCAGCTTCAGCTGAGCTTTTGCTTTCTTATTCTTAATTCCCTCACTTGCACTTGGCCAGTGTCTCTGTACTCCTCCTGGGTAGCTCATCACCACTGCCATGTGTCAATACTTCTCTGTTCATCTCTTGTTCTGTGCTTGCTTGACTTCCTGCAAATTGGAGAGGATCATTCCTATGCTTTGAGGCAGCTGTCCATGAAGATCAACCAGTTCTCTAAGCACCTTTTGGCCTTTGGGGCATTCTCCCTGTAATCTTGCTAAGCAGATTCCTGAACAGGCCAAAATCTTGCCTTCTGAAGTCCAGGGCTATAATTCTAATGCTCATATTGCTTTTTCTTCCCTCCCAGAATCTTAAACTGTACGTACAATCTTATGGTAACTTCAGCCAAGGCTATGGTCCATTTTTGTATTCACAACTAGTTCTTGATTGTCAGTAACAGTTCCAGCAGAGCATTCCCCCTCATCAGCTTGTTGATTGTGTCAAGAAGTTTACTTCAATATGATCCAGAAATCTCATAGATTTTATTTGTGCCTTGTCATTTTACCCTTCCAGCAGATAACAGGGTGGCTTAGGTCCCCCCATGGGAACCAAAGCCTGTAATTGCAAGGCTTTCTTTAATTGCCTGAAGACGACTTCCTGCGCTTGGTCTTCTTCATCAGACAGCCTGAAGAGGGTGCTTACCATGATGTCACCACATCAGTGTGACTTCTTATTCTTACCCATCAGCTCTCTTGACTGACCTGTCTGTCTCTTGCCTGTTCCAAGACAAACCTTGCCTGTTCCAATACAAAACTTCACACATTTAATCACTGCTTAGGCTGGAATGCATCTCCTCCTCACCTTCCTGTTTTTTCCTAAAGAGACTGCATGCCTCTATCACAGCGCTCCAGCCACAGAGATGATACCACCATATTTCTGTTATCCCACTGAGATCATGGCTGCACAGATGTTTTTATACTCCTTTTTCTTTTCCCAATCTTTATGCATTTGTGCGCAAGGACTTGATTGTCCTCTAGCCACACTTTTTTCACAAGGAGCATGATTTACTTATAGTATGCTCTTCTGCTAGCACTTCCCTACTGCCCCTTCTTCCCACTGAATAGGTTAGCAAGGTTGTTGGCAAAGATTTTCTTATTCTGCTTTGTCATATGCATCCCAGTTGTCCTTATTCCTCAGAGATGATCCTATTATAGAAGCTAAAGCCCTGCCTACAGTACTAGCCGTGCTGCTAGACACTGACCCGGACAATTATAGAATCACAGAATCATGGAACAGTTCGAGTTGGAAGGGACCGTCAAGATATTCCAGTTCCAACCCCCCTGCCATGGGCAGGGGCACATCCCACTAGATCTACTCACTGCTACCTGAGTCTCCCTTTTACAAGCAAGACCAAGATGAAGCCCACGTGCCCTGCCTCTTCCCCTAACCTACTTCATTATAACCTCCAGATCTCTAGAGTTATGTTTGGTACTCTCAAAGGTTTCATTTGTCAGCTCCATTTGAGTCTATATGGATGGCAGCAAGAAGTAATAGTTTAAGTGACACATGAGCTACAACATCTTCCTTGTAACATCTCTGATCTAAGCCCTGACAAGTGACAGACCTCTGAAATCTGGTTGGTGAATGCTTGCCTCTGGTCTCACAGGAGGGAGTTTCTAAGCACCATTGTGGTTAGAATGTCGGTATTAATATTGTTCTAATATTGTTTTCACCTTCTGACAGCAAAGTGTTCCTACATTCAGATTTTTTAACTATAAGCTTATCATAGTCAATATTCCCTTTTTCAGGAGTTTATCTGTAATGCCCACTGCAGCTGCATATAATAACAAAGCTCAAGCAGAAATCAAACTTCGGGACTGGGACAGTGCTTTGCAGGATTGTGAGAAGGTACTAGACATGGAACCTGGCAACGTAAAAGGTAAAGCAGAACATAAACTTTTATTTATTGCAAATAAAATGGTACATACCTGTTCATGTTGTCAGTTGACTTAACTGAAGTGTAGATCAAGTCCAAGTACAAATAAGGAAACAGTAGCTCCCTGAAGTAATTTTAACAGTGTTTTGGGGGGCAGGGAAGTTTTGTGCAGCTCGTGCTGTTCATTTATAGTGGATGTTCTTACGTGGCAGCATGAGACTATCTCTTGTTTTTAACATGATGATTATAAGCTCTTTTGTATTTGTGCAGTGTATTGCTTCTGTAATACTTACACAGAAGTATTAATTGCCTGAAAAACACATGAAACTAATGCAAGTTGGTGAAATAATCCTTTCTGAAGGCTAAGGCATGAATGTAGTTCACTATACTTGTGTGGGAGGAAGGGAAGAATTGGAAAAATATTAGAAGACGCTTCACAGTTCATCTTCACTATCTCAAAAGGTGTCATGTAAAATGTCATCATTAAAAATGATCAAGAGAGCAGTCACTATTAACATAGAGTCATTATGCAGTAAATGCAGGATTTTAAAACTGTTTTACACTTAGTATGTCTAGAAAAAGTAGTGTATTTTTATCTGCTTTATGCTTTAAATACATAATTAATACACTTGGTTTCTTTGTAGCTCTGATGCGCCGTGCCACTGTACACAATCAGCTGCAGAATTACCAGGCAGCTATGGAGGATCTGAGCAAAGTACTGCACATTGAACCAGAAAATGCTATAGCTAAGGTAAAGATAAATGAGTTGAATATAACTAGAACGAGGTCATGTGCAGTTGTGGTGTAAAGTGAGTACAGTTTGTATTGTTTGACTTGAATATGAGTTGTGAGGGCAGCTAGAGTCTACTGTGCCAACAATCAGCTTCGCAAGACCACATAGGTGCCTGGTGGTGGAAATTAGATTCCTGAATGTGACCAGGTCTGCTGTTCACTACTTAACTGAGAGAGCTTGTGGATACTCAATTATTTCTCTGTTAATGTAATTTAGGTGCCTAAATCTTACTGCTGAACATACTTACAGTCTTAGTATCTTAGCTAATCAAAGTAATCTGGAAGTTTCTCTCCATAAGATCCAGTAGGATAGGCGTGTTTAAGTTTGACACATAAGTCACAAGAAAAATTCAAGAGAGAAGCCAAGCTTTTATTGTTGCAGTGGTACAGTCAGCCCAAAAGGAGGGGACTCGGGTTCTGTCCTCAGTTTCAATGTGCTGTTATAAATCCTCATTTCTTACCTCCAAGCTAGAATGAAACACCCTTTTGCATCTTCTAATGAATCTGGACCTTCCTTAGACAATTTTGGATCTAAGAAAGACAGATGCTTTATTTGGAAAATCACAGGATGTGGTCCTTGTGCTACTATAACCTCAGCTGTTCATGGAAAGATCGGCTCATATAATTTCACTGGTATTTTCTAAGGGATGTTTTGTGGGTTAGTACCCAGTTCTTGCATTTAATTTTTACATGCCCTGAGAATTTTAAGTACCAGGTAGTTCTGATACTTAATTGCTCTTTGCCTGTTAATTAGGATTCCAACATACTGCTGTGTTCCCAGGATTTTTTATGTGTAACTTCTGGATGCTGTGCAATTGTTTCATCACTTGAATTCTGTTCAGCTGTTATTGTTGGCACATCTTTTGGTGCTAGCAGCTTGCTGATTGTTACTTCTTTCTGTGGAGTTATTTGGTAACTGCTATTGCTTGCACCAGTGCAAGAAGTCCATACCTGTTATATCAAATTCACCACAAACAACATTAATCCCTTTAAGGGTGTTCTTGGAGCTGGATTCCTGTGCGGAGTAATTCCCAAGATTCACATCAACCAAGAATTTGCTGCCTCCTTTTTTTTTCTTTCTCCTTTCTTTTCAATCACTTGTCTCGCTAGACTCAAGTTCAGAAAGAGCTTTTGGTTTTTTCTGTCTACAAAACTGAACCACTAAATAGCTTGACTTGTGAGTTTGTGTTGGCAAACTCCGTGATAGTCTAAGTGAAACAATTATCATACAGGCTGCACTGAGACTTCTTATAATAGCTGACGTAAGATACTAATTTTGAGTACACTCTTCTGGAGAGCCATATACATTTGTAGATTTGATGAACGAAGCTGAAGCTGTAGCTGAAAGCAGACATCTGTACTTAGTCTTAATCTGTGCCAACTATTATGCCTTGGCTAAGATATCCAGAGGTGACAGTACTTGACAGGGTGTTTTTTGAATTACTCTTTGCTTGGAGGATCCTCAAAACCTTTGAGGTAAATATGAACGTATGGAACATATGCAGAGAGAATGTTTATGTGCAGAGTCACTAAATAAAGATAAATTGCTTGTCAATATCAGGAATTCTTCCATGTACTTTGTCCATATGAATCTTCACTTGTTCCTGTCCTTGTTTTATCTTTTTCTTGAGGGAGCAAGTACTGAAATGGCTCTTCCTTGTACAGCATAGAATTAAATTCAAAATAGGTCATAGTGTTGGGTGTGTCTTACTCTGCTCTAAAATTGTAAAGTGCAGTTGGAGATTGGTTTGGGTTTTTTAGAGTAAACAAAAACATATAGGAAATGAAACGCTGTTTGATGATTGAATTTGCAGGCCTTACAAGAGGAGCAAACTTTTTCATTATTCAACAGCTAAGAAGTTTTCTCTTTTGGTTCTAATTCTGTCAGTTACACTGCTCCATCAAGTATCCATCAGACACCAAATTCCCCATAGTATAAATTTTGATGAACTGATTTTAGGCTTTTTTTGGAGGTTCTGGAAAGAGCTTGTTTTCCGTATGTCACTTCTAAGTAGACCATTCAGGATATCACAGTAATGCTGTCTACTTTTTTTCTTTTTCAATAATTTGGGGGTTTTGCTTAAGCTGTTCATTCAAGAAAAAGTACTTCTTTGTGTGCTATACTCTTAAGTTTCTAAGAGATATTACGTGCTAATTTTGGCTTTGATACTTACTCTTGGAAAATTCACATTTATTTTCTCTGGTTGTATATTGTCAATGTTTATTTCAGTAATTCTTCAGAATTGTCTGTGGTTTATTTAACAGAGTGTATTTTCTGTGTATAAATTACAATTTATGTATCTATGAAAAAAGGCTTCTGCTATTGCTTTTTTTCCTCTATTGCAGAAAAATCTACTAGAGATTGAAAGGAAACTGAAAGGTTTAAAGCCTGTATCTGAGACTCGAGTCAAAGGAAAAAGAATACTTATTCAAGAAATAGGAGATTCAGAAGGTGATGAAGAAAGAGGGAAAAATATACAAGAATGTAAAAGAAGCAGTGGAGATACAAGTAATGTTATGTCACTCCCTATTTAATTTTAAGCTGAGGAAAAATAATTTCCTTTGATATTCCAATATTTATTCACACAATTCATCTATATTTGTTTGTACAGAATGTTTGCCTGTTTATATTCACTACTTACAGTAGATCTGAGTGTGAAATCTAGAGTCCAGTTTTATTACACATCTTTGGAATTATTTTTGGAAAGAGTATTACAGAGGCAGATGGAAAATACTGTGATAAATCACTTACGTTCCTGTGTCCTATGTTATTTTATACCTCTCCTTTGATGTGGACCCAGTCACGAATTTCTTCCAGTATTAGTGAACATTTTGTGTTCCTTAACTCTTTCTGCTGCACAGCTTTCTTGCCTTATCACCATCATATTTTATTTCTGTATTTTTCCTCCCTTACTCGGATCAAAGGCTTTAAAAATGTTGCAGTGGCGTGTAGTGTTATTTTTCTTGTCATTTGTTTTGAAAAAGTATCAATCTTTCATTTTTTTAATGTGAGAGATCATCTGTGTACTCCAAAAGTGCACATGAGAGGGGAAACTACGTATAATTCTTCCAGGGCAGGTAGTTTACAGGCAGTTGAAGTGCAGCTTCCATTCCTGGATCAGTGTATTACTAAATGTAAGACTGCTGAGATGAAGCTACTGGCATAGTCAGAATGCATGACTTGCTGGAGGAGGTGAGGCAACAGGGGCACTGGCAGGTCGCTTCAGCTGCCCTGAGTTCCAGGCTGCCACAACACCCTTGATTTCTACCCTTTCTCCTTTCTCTTGGTTCTTTAAGGCAGCTTGGTGTGACAGCTGTGGCTTTTATGTTTCCCGGTTTTGTGTTTTGTTCTTGATCTTGAAATTAAATCTGTCTATGAGTTTTCCAACTTAACTGTGAATATTGGACTGTACATGTTTGATTTAGTGACGCTTTATTTTCTCTCAAATGTAAGGAAAATGCATTTTTCATGATCAGTAGGTATCCACTTGAAGTCTTCTCAGCTAAAACTCTGGGAGAAAGGAATGGATCATGCTCCTAGCCTTAAGTATTAGGTAATTTGGGATTGCTTTTCACTGGGAGCATTCAGATGACTAAGTGCCTTCTAGCTCCAGAGGAAGACTCCTATTCTGTTAATGAAAGGTTGGGCTTTTGAATAGAGGGAAGATTGTCAGCTGACGTCAGTGTTAGATGTTCGTGTGATATATGTATTTTTGAGGTTTAGGAGGCATGCATTTTCATAGATTACTCTCTGTTTTAAACTACAACTAGAAAGGAATTTGAAGTCAGTTCACTTCTTGAATAAATCTGATTTGTTCCATAAATCTAAGAGCAATAAATAGACGAAGCATTTCAAACATCTTCCCTATACATCTAGTCAGGTAGTCACAGTCAGTCCAGTAAAAAAAAAAAATCCTTCTTGTACAATAGAAACAGAAAATTGCTTAATTCCTAGAGACTGTAAAGGCACTAAAAAAAAATAATAAAAGAATCACATATGTACTTGACAAAGCACCTGATACTTTCATGTGTTGTACCTTATGTCAGTCCACTATCTTGTGACTTTATTTTCTTTCACTAGATCATCTTTTTTGTTTTGAACGTTATTGGAGCTGAATAGGTACAAAAACTCTCTCTGCATCCTTGAACTATGTATTTTGTTGGTCTTGACCACATATCATGGTTTCTCTGTTCTCTGACATCTCCAGGGAGGGGCTCTTTGTCAGGGAGTGCAGGTATACAACAAGGAGTAGTGGTTTTAAGATGAGAGAGGGAAAATTTATATTAGATACTAGGAAGAAATTTTTTACTGTAAGGGTGGTGAGGCACTGGCACAGCTTGCCCAGAGAAGTTGTGGATGCCCCATCCCTGGAGGTATTCGAGACCAGGCTGGATAAAGCTTTGAGCAGCCTGATCCAGTGGAAGGTATCCTTGCCCATGGCAGTGGAGTTACGAAATAAAACTGGATTCGCAGTCTTTAGGTTTTTACTTTTTCTTGAATTGTTCTATGTGAAACATCAAATATTTTTGTGATGTTACAGATGATTTGTCAATGTATGCATTAGCATTGCATTATTTTTCACGGAGGACAGTAAGTAAGGTCTTATATTTGCACTTTGAAGTTTTTTTATGTAGTAAAAAGCCTTTCTGTAATTTGGTACAACCTAGATATACAAACTATTTTCTGGTTTGATGGATGTAACATAGAAGTATTTTTAACCTGTATCCTAAAGAAATTATTAATGTAGTACTACTGTCTTATCTGCCCAGCTAGTCTTTCACCCTCATCCACCCTACCAAACAGACTTTAAACCTTTCTGGAATATTTGACATTGAAAAATTTGATGGATGGATGGATGGATGGATGGATGGATAGAAGTCTCAAATATAAATAATTTTATTTTAAGTTTTATAAAAATGTCTGTGTTGGTAGAATAGATCTATCATATTGTTGTTCCCAGTGTGGAGTATAAACTTATTTTTAAACATTGTATTTTAAAATGAAAACCACAGCAAGAAAGGATGCAGTTGGAGCTTTTGTCTATTAGGCACTAGAGAATTTAGTTGTTTTTAAGAATCTAATGCTTTCCCATTCTGTTAAGTTCCTTTTCAGTAACATTTTATGTAGTAGACAGCCTTTCTGTAATTTGGTACAACCTAGATTTCATCCCTATTCAATCATCTTAGAAGTTTAGCTCGAGTCATTTGGAACTATCACTTCAGTATATAAAGGCATGAAACGCTTCTGTTGGACAGATGAGCCCATCGTGTTAAGGGAAGCAGAGAGCCCGGCACCTTAATAAGACCAAAACACAGTTGCCTTCGTGTGACTGGTAGTATCAAGAGTCAGGCTCTCTGCAGAAATCTGTATCTGAATCCTGTGGTTAATAATCTGTTAAGGATTCAGGTGACTAATGAATGTATATTTGGGACCCTCAATATATGAGTTTTCCTGATTAAATTAATAATAAATAATAGTGAAAGTTCAATGATCAGAAGTCTCTATAGAAGGCTGTTTGACATCCGTAAATGAAACCTCTTTGAGAATGGTTTATAAGCTTTTATTCCTCCAATTCTATGTTATATTTGAGGAGAGTTTTGAAGTATACCATGTTACTACTTTGTTAGTGGTCTGTTCTAATTTTACCATGCAAGTGTTTTGATTTGTCTGTGGAAAATCAGTGTATCAGTATTGCAACAGCCAGTATTTGAAGAGTTAATTTCAAGGTGAATTCTGTACCATTCTGGCACTGCAGGGGTTTACAGTGTGCTCAGCAAGGAGAAATGAGATTTCATAGTAATACATTCTCAGTCATTACTGCAAATTACTTGTAATTAGGCATTTTTCTGTGTTCTTGGGAGTGTTTTCTGAGGCAAGTAAATCTTGCTAACATTAAGATGCCCAAAGGATTTAATACCGCGTTCTTATGTTGTACACCCCTCTTTGCCAGGACGATAGTTTCTTCTGATGATGCAAGCTCTAACTCAGCTCATTAACTTCCTCGTAGAAATTGTTCCAGTCAGAGGAGAGGCGGGTACTGAGGAGGCTGCGATGGGGAACGCACAGAAAAAGTTTCACAGCAAAGGAGGTGGCAGTAAGGCAGAGGACAGAGAGACACAGAAGCGGAAAGAGCCTGCTGAGAGCAGGTTTAAAAAAGGCACATCAGAGAAAACGCAAAAGAAGTTGTCAGAGCATGAAGGTGAAGTTAATGGCTATTTACACAGTGAGCGAAAGAGTGAAAGCCCTAAAGCTGAGAAGGTCTCCGGATCTCATGGAACTGGGTCTCAGTCGGCTGGTGGTGGCAGTTCACTTCCTCCTATTGCAGCAAAACTAAAAAGTGAAGGAAATGAGTTATTTAAGAGTGGACAGTTTGGGGAAGCTGTGCTGAAATACTCAGAAGCTATTGAATGTGTCATCGGTCTAGGTGAGTGCAATACCTCTTACTTTATACTTAAATCTGGGATTATCATTTAGATTATTTAAAGGAACTAGAAATGAACTTGCCTAGCCTTCCCCTGGATTTCTGGCAGGAGTTACTGTGCAGTAAATTCTTTGTCATTGTCAGTAGAGAATAATTCATGTGGTACAAAGTATAGGAAGATGAGCAAAATAATCTTTTGACTTCCTTGGGGCAGAGCTGTTTGCTTTTATTTATGTGTTTCAATAATTACATATTCGAAGTGAGATGATAAAGGAAAGCTCCTTACAGCTTTGCACTGTCAGCAAACTGCATCACTGCAGTGCAACGTACAGTATGCAGGTCTTTAATTCTGGAAGGTTGTTTCAGTAATGGTCTTTGATTTTGATTGTGACTTCGTTTAGGAGAACAAAATGCAGATGATTTAAGTATCTTGTACTCGAACAGAGCGGCATGTTACCTCAAAGAAGGCAACTGCAGCGACTGCATTCAGGATTGTAACAGGTAAATTGCAACCTCCCATGTAGAGCAACAACATTCCTGATGATGATTAAACATTTTAACTGTTACATTGTTATTGCAGTTTGTCATAGAACAATCTTCAATAAAGTCTAATTTCCTGCTTAAATGACAGATAACTTTATCTGTTGCGTAAACAACTGCGTAAAACCTAGGGAAGGAGTAACTTTTAACACACTGTCTTACTGTGTGGAGGCAGTTCTTGGGCTTCTTGTATACAGAGAAATGCATAGCAGGGTTAAATTTTGTTATATAAAAGCAGTCTTACTTCAGGGATGCTCTGTAGTAATTTATATGTAAAAGCTTTGTTAAACCAGATTCTTGTCACAATGTTGAAAATTGCTTTCAAGCATATGTATTGTGTGTGTGTGTGTGTGTTCTGTGTTTGGTTTGCGGGTTTTGTTTGTTTTATTTAAATATATACTTGGCATAGTTATAAACAACGATTATAGCTATTCAGGAATTGAGCTAGAATCCTTTCTGCTTGTTGTGGCTTTTAAGAATACAGGGGTTAGAGAGGATCTGATGCCTCCAATAACTTCCAAACACTTCCTTCCACTAAATTATTGCTGTATTTCTACATTTCTTTTTTTAATATTTTCATAGATGTAGTTAGTAAGACTGAGGTTTATATTGCAAAAAAGTATCTCAAGACAGTTACAAATCATATTAACTTATCAGTTGAGTTTTTTACAGCACAGCCCAACTGTTTAAAACCCCCAAAACTAAAAATAAAATATGCATGTAACTTTATGTTAATTAAATATTTGACTTACTGTCTGTATTGTACCCAACAGAAAAGATTTCTGAAAATGTCATCTAAAAAATTGACTTGTTAGCAATAATTCATTAAAACAGATGCAAGACTAGAGGGAGCTTGCTGATTAAGATGGCATATTTAACAGCCATCACATTTTTCTGTTCAGGATATCTGAAGTATGTAAGACTTCAACTGAAATCAGTAATACAAGAGGTTTGGGGTTTGTATTTTTAGCAACTGGAAGCTTTATTTTCTTACTACTCTAATGATAGCGTATTTAGCGTCATGCATATTTTCTGGATGCACAAGGACCCATGGCGCTTAGCAAAGACAGCGGAAGCAGAAATAATTTAGAGACTGGGAAGCAGAACTGCAAAACTGCCAGCACATATGAATTAGGCAATGCTGAGCATTAATGCTGATAAATGTCTAAAGGGTCGATGTCAAGAGGATGGATCAAACTCTTTGTAGTGGGGCCTGGTGACAGGACAAGGAGCAATGGGCACAAGCTGGAACACAGGAAGTTCCATCTAAATATGAGGAAAAACTTCTTTGCTGTGAGGGTGTTGGAGCACTGGAACAGGCTGCCCAGAGGGGTTGTGGAGTCTCCTACTCTGGAGATATTCAAAACCCACTTGGAAACATTCTTGTTCAGGCTGCTCCAGGTGAGCCTGCTTTAGCAGGGAGGTTGGACTTGATGATCTCCAGGGGTCCCTTGCAATCCCTATCATTCTATGGTTAAATCTTCTCTAGGCAACATATTATGAAGGATGATCAACAAATAGGTTACTTGATTTCAAAGGCAAAAATGGTATAGTGCTTGAATTCGTGATATTAAAAAAAGCATTGAACATTTATCTTTCATTAAGATTTAGTAATTTAGGGCTTAGAAGTGTATCAAAAACCCTGTGGATCCCTCTCTGTCTTAAAACTCTGATTTCAAGTGTCTTTTACTCTTCATACAGATTTAAAAAGAACTCCTGTGCGGTAATGTTATGTTATTTAGTACTGCAGTGTGGTTTGGTCTCTGGCTGTACTATCTTTGCAGTCTACCCTGGAAATGTAGTTTTCAGTTCTCACTGACACTCTTCTTCAGGCAGTGTTGTCTTGCCCTGAATTTATTTAAGGTGGTTGGTTTTCTTCATTATTGATGTGAAAAATCTGAAGTTGCGTTAATATTTTTCTAAGTTACAGAATACCGGGTTGTTTTGCAGAAGTTTACGCATTGCTGTATTTTTCAAATGCCTTCAGCAACATGAAAATGAATGGAATATTAGAAGTATTTATGATGTTGAAGTTGGAAATGTTTATTCTAGGAATCACTGTTCCTCTGGCCTTAGAAGGAGTAATGGTACAAAGCCAAGTCACAGCAAAGAAGGCCAAACAGCCTCCTGGGCTTAAAAAAGGGAGCACAGTTGAGGGGAGTGATTATCCCCCTGTACTCAGCACTGCTTAGATAGTGATCAGCTAGAGCGAGCTCAGTGAAGTGTCACTGAGGTAGCTGTGAAAGCTGGAGCACACTTGCCTGGAGGGAGTGGGGTTTATTTACCCTAGGGAAGAATGGCTTCCTGATCACAGCCTGCCAGTGCCTATGAGGAGATTACCCAGAGGATGGATCCTACCTCTTCTGGAAATGCATTGTGGAGAAGAGGCAAAAGAAAACCGAACTGCACAAGGTTCAGACTGTTTATTGGGAGAAACCTTTTCCCCTTGAACGGTGGGGGGCATTTTAACAGAGATGTGTAGAGATTCCCTTGGAGGTTTTCAAGGCCCAACTGGATTCGACCCTGAGCAGACTTGTCTGATCTCAGAGCTGACCCTACCTGTAGCAGAAGGTTGGACTAGGGACCTCTCAGCCTCAATTATGTTACAATTCCATGAAATCTAATTAGCTAGCCTTGTCATAATTTCAGTATTTCAAAGTTTATCTCTTTTTGTCTTTAGCAAGAATCATTGATTTATAAAGTTTTTTTTAATACTTTGTGGATTGGTTTTCATATTGCTGTAAAAGCACATGTTTTTTTGGAAGGAGTTCTTATTGCATGGTGTCGGGGGTTGAAATCAATGTTGACCAGGCATCGGTCAGAAGAGTAAACACAAAATACAGGCAAAACCCTAAAAACCAGAAAGGACAGGTGTATATTCACATCTTACTAAATATATGTGCATCCTTCCATGTAAGAAAGAACTGAAAATCATGTAGGCAAAAGCACAATGTACATGAAATCCCTGTAGATCTAGGCATGACTTAAGAAAAATAGCTTTTGCTCTTAACAGTTGCCATTACATTAATGTCTTCTTGGTGATGAAAGTAGTTTTCCAGATGGAAGGTAGGGTTTTAAGTGAAGTAAGTTGTAGTAAAAGCAGTAGCAACTGCATAACTGCATGCCATTTAGGGCATTAACATGAACCCATTTTCCTTGGTTATGTTGCTGTAAGACCCTTCTGGAATCACAAAGTTTTTAGGTATATTTCTGTATATGGTAAAATAGTTTTATTAATATTATTTCAGTTACTCTGTTTCAGTCTTGCTTTTTTCCTTTGTTTTCTCCAGAGCACTGGAGCTTCAGCCATTTTCCCTTAAGCCTCTTCTACGACGAGCAGTGGCAAATGAGTCGATGGAGCGGTATCGACAGGCATACGTTGATTATAAAACCATTCTACAAATAGACAGCAGCATCCAAGCAGCAAATGATAGTGTTAATAGGTAACTCCACTTACAAATTTTGTGATATCAGTCAAAATAGAGAAGTAGAATTCAATATTGTTTCCTTTATGTACTCCCTCAGTTTTTTTATCCCTCAGAGGCAGGGACATTACAGCTAGAGGACTGGCTGTTTCATTTAGTTATTTTCCCATAGCTTGACAGTTTTTCCTCTGCTAGCAGTTGACCTGTTTTAAAAATGTAATATTTTAAAGGCTTTTTTTATTGGTGCTTCAACTTGTATTTGATACCATGTAAAGTAATACTCTAAGGTCCAAATTTTTTCTCTGAAGTTTCTGTTTCCTTTTCATATTAGCAGTCTTCCTGTGGTGGTTGGGAATTTGTGTTAAGTGTGAATCCTTCAGTATGCTGCAGTTGTGTAAACACTGAAGTAGCTCAATACAGTGGTTGGCTACAATCCCTAGAGGTGAAAAAACTCTAATTAAATATTACTTTGAAACTAAATGTTAATACTTGCAGCATTAGTTCTTGCTGCCAAGGTAGAAGTCTCAATTTCTGTAATTATATTTTAGTAGTGTAAAATTAGCTGTATGGACACTATTGTAATAGTCTTCTCTTTAACATATAGTAAGTACTTCAGTGCATGACAAATAGGATTTTCCTTTATCTTTTAATTTTTCTTTTTATGGGCAAAAATGTATTTATGAAAGCAGGACAGCCATTAATCATTGAGCAGGAACCCAAATGCGTGTGACTTAACAAACAATGGAAACTAGTACCTTTTTTTCTTTTTAAGGCATAACCCTAAGCATCCATTATTGCTTCATTAAAAAATCCATAATATCTCTAAATTCTGCTTATTTGACCAGAGGTCACCAAAGGAGATCATGACACTATCTCCTTTTCCTAGAAGTCTTATTTTTCGTAATGCAACAAATTGTTATTGATCTTCTCTATTTATGCGGGTAATAGAGCACTTGGACTGGTGAGATAACTGCTTGCCCTGATATCTGTGTGATTATTATACTTCTTAATCTTTTTGGCTTATTTTACCTGCAGACACTCTTTTCCTATTTCTCCTTGACTTGTAACTTGCTTAGTAATAAGCTTATTTCCTTTTTCCCCTTAACACTCTTCCTTTTCTCCTCTCTAGGCCTTCCTTATGTTTTTAGCTTCACTGCTCATTACTCTTTCCTCCCTGGCAACCCATCACCTTATTTCAGCTACTTCTTCCTTCTTCTCTTCTGCTGGTAATTAATTTTTGTTTGCAAATTCTTACTTTCTAAAACATAGACCTCCTGCTTAATTGAACTTTTACTAGAATTTATTTTTTAATATTTTATCATTTGTGAATTAAACTGACACTGTTTACCAAAGTATTGATTTTTGACTTCCGCAGTAACAGACCTTTTTAAAAAATAATTTTAATGAAACATGATAGTTCCTCTACTGCCTTTAAAATTGAAAGGATAATCTCAAAATATAGCTTAATTTTTTTGATGTATTTTGGCTCTTAACCACTTGCTGTTGGAGGATTTTTTCTGGTTTTAAGTTCCTGCAGGAAACTGGATAGTGATAGGAAGTGTAGGAAGCAGACTGGAAAAACTCATTATCCTACTTGTGTCTGAGAGTGGGTTTGATAAATCATGTTCAGGCTTGTCTTTCTGTACCTACCTAACTACGCAGGCTTTCCAAAAATCTTAGAATTGAACAGATGTTCAGTCTGATATTTCTAATAATTCCTATGTAAAAAAACAAGTAGAATTTTCAATATAAAGCTTTTACCTGATAATTTTGCAATCAAAAGGAAGTAATTGGGAGCGTAAGTATATATTTTTATGAAAAGTCAACTGAAAATATGTATAAACAGTTACCTGAGTGTTTATTATCTTGATTATATGACGTGTAACTGAAGATAAATTAGAAGGATTGTTGTTTCTTTCAGTGGTGTGTGCCAAGACACAGGAAAATGCGTTTCAAGCATGCTTTTAATCAGTGGCATTTCCCTAGTTTGTGAACATCAATGAATTTCTTACTTTGTGTATTTTAATTTCCTCTTGAGTGAGTGTTTTATTATTTGCTTTTCCCTGTTAGAAATGCAGAACCTCTAAGGTGGAGCAATATAGTGATGCTTTTCCATTTACTGAACTGAAGTTGCATTGCAGATATCTCAGGTCTTTTAATATTAGTTAGTAAATTGCATTAGATAGCTTGGGAGCTTTTATTACAAAGTCCCCTATGAGTATGTTACAGTACAAATCAATTTATGAGAAACCCCACGCTGCAGAATTGCTGGGTCAAGTTAGAGGGGAGTGGGGAATGAGTGTGTTCATCCCAGCTTTTTCCTGATATACCTGTGCTTTTTAAACAAACCGCGACACACAGGTATGCATTATTGCAAAAGGCTGTGCTTAGATTATTACATAGCATATATTACATATTATGAACTGTGGTATTCTGTTTATATGAAATTTACTTGCAATTAAAAAATATAAGAAATGATGTGTTTCATGCAGCATTTATGTAATGCATAAAATCACCTGTTACATAGCTCTGCAAAGAACCATTTTAGTCTGTATTGGTCCTTAAAGTATATTGGTGACTTCTGTTTTACAGTAATGATTAGAGCAGGTGTTGCTGCTTCTGTTGTTTTTCCTGTCAGATGCTAATGGGAAAAGAATTTGGTCTGGAACTTTTAACATAGTATTATACTGAGGCTTTTTTTTTGGTTTTGTTGTATAGCTGTTATTCAGATATTTTTAAACAGCAAAACTAAGCAAGAAAACTTGATTGGGTAATTCATGCTCATTTTGACTCATTCTTTGTGTCATAGTAAAGGTTCATAATATTTTACTTTTTTTTTTTGATCTGTATTCATGACTTACGTTTTTCACGCTTGTGTTATGGAGATGCACCTAATATACAAATTTCAGGTTTACTGGCTGAGTTACCAAAGTGACTTGCTTTGCTACTCCCTTCAGAATTTCTGTTGTTAAAGCAGGTATCCAACTTATCACCAGTTGAACTTGACTCTTAAGCTTGTTTTGAGATTAGAAGATGTTTATTTCACTGTTTCCCTCATAACTGTGTAGTATTTGAGTTTTCTTAAAAAACATTACAAAAATGGTAATGGAGCAATGAAATCTTATATGTCTTTACTCATTTTCTTTACATAGGTCTTTCTTAAAAATGTATCACTATAATGGGAAACTCCCACTGGAATGGTTTCTTTGATTGAACATTTCATGGAATGTAATAGTTGACCTACATATAGATAAACATTCATTTAAAAAGACTAGGCCGTTTTCCTATGGTTTTTTTGGCATTTTTAAATGGGTATAGATTATGATTTATTGTGGAATTTCTGACTGCTCTATAAAATGCAATTCAATACCTTCTTTGTGACCTGCATTGGTTATTCAGGGAATCGTGGAAAAAGTTTCATTTGACATTGCCAATTTTAGGTACCACACTTTGTCTTAGGATATTGTAATCTACACTTGTTACAAATAACACAAACAGCTGAGAAAAGCAAACAAAATAAATAACATTTTTTCCCATGTTTATTTATTGCACATGGTAGGCATCATTTAGAGCTCAATTGCAAAATCAGTCATTTAGTTAAGTATTTACAGATCGTGCTAAGTGAGCCTTTTGTCCTCTAAACGCTGGCATAAAAGTGGAAAAAGTCTGACTCTTAAATGCATGCAGTACCATTGACTGCTGTGACAATCTTTTTTTTTAAATTGGTCTTACAGATAATTGTTAGATTGTTCTGTGAAAAATTGTAACATTTCATTATTTAGTTTGGGTGTAAGTTATTAAAGTGTAAATTAAATGTGTGAAAAGTCATGTTATGGCACTTTTTTCTTTCAGAATAACGAAGACTTTAATAGATCAGGATGGTCACAGTTGGAGGGAGAAGCTGCCACCAATTCCAGTTGTTCCAGTTGCTGCTCAGCTACACAGGTGGGATGGAGGAAACTTAACTTCAGAGAATAAGCCAAGAAGTACGGATAGCAACAGAGAAGAACAGCTGCAGATGAATTGTATGTATAGCTTATGTAAACACAGATACAAAAAAGAAAATAATATTATTTGAGAAATGGAATATGATTTAGTAATGTCAAAGAAACTGCTTTAAACAATATTGATCAGAGGTCTTTGTGAAAAGCCAAATTAAACGATGGTCATTTACATTATTTGGTTTAATGTGCTTTATGGAGCACATTATATATATGATATATATTTTTAAGCCAAGTGATGTTGTTTGTAGCATGTAATTTCTGCAGTTATATAAAATAATAGATAATAGAGCAGAAATAATCATCAACGGAATAGAGTCCTATCACAGGTATCAGTAGTTTCCCTACTACAGTTCTAACACAGTTTCCCCCAGCACAACACCACTCAAACAAACACACAACCTCAGGAACATAATCGACTGCGTAATCTATAACTGCCCTTCAGTTGTTCATGAGAGCATTACTCAGCTCTTTGAACCGCAAGGGCAGACATGTCAGTGCCCAGTACTGAGTGACACGGGTGAGAGAATACTTCTAATTTCTTTTTTTTTTTTTTTCCTTGTCTTATGATGGAGTCTAACTTTGACAATAGCCATTTAGTAGTCATCTTTCAGAGGTGTTAGTTCTGGGCTTGTTTATGCATAAGCGCTGTGTGCTTAACTCCTTTAGGACACTTTCTTCCTCCTGATTCTTTTTCCCTTGGTTGCATTTTCCAGTTTTCTTCTGCAGTAAGTTGGGTGAAGGAACCTTTCTGATTCAGTTTTTATTGATGTTGCACATTCTTTTTGCAAAGGCCTTAGATGTATGATTTTTTTACTTGGCTTTTAATTGGCTTCCCTTTGAGTTTATATAAGGAAAGGTAGTGCCAAAGATAATCTCGCTTTGATTAACACAGGAAGACTGCAATGCGTAACTAGGTTGCTGATCAAATATGTAGCAGCAGTAGGGTTATCTGTGCATAATGCATTGCTGCAATAATGCATGTCCTCAAATAACCCACAGTACTGGGCACCACAGACTTAATGACTTTAAAATGATCTTTCAGATAGCATGGAATTTAATTGTACCTGATGTAAAACAACAGACAACTTACAAATACCATTTATAAGAATTGGATGTTTTTCTTGAGATTAAGACACAGTTTTAAAAACTTGTAATAGTGTGGTTTCTATACGATTTGAATAGTAGTGTGTACTAAACTTCAGTAATGCTACAGGAAATTCTTTTTCATTTAAGAAACATGAGGCATGCTGATGTATAATTTAAGCTCAATTCAATTGATACAAATTTTACTTTTATGCCCAGGGACAAGTCTTTTCATTACAGCTGTTGTCAGTGCATATTATTACTGATTCATCACTCCTAAGGATTGGGCAGCAATGGATCTGGCTTTGGTTTTTTTTGGTTTTTTTCAAATGAAGCAGAAAACTGACATCTTGCACAATTGTAGCTATTAAACATAAATGCATAGCTTGAAAAGAACTTCTTGTTGTACTGATTGTTCTCCAGGCTTTTTCTGTAATTAAAGGATACAGCTTATTGGATTCTTATTTCAATATATAACCCACCTATTTAAACCTCTTAAGTAGTAGATTTGCATCTATAAAACCTCATGCAACTTTGTTAATAGAGACAGTTTGAAGATTATTGTAGTGGGAAGTAGATAGATGAGCAGCTCCTGAGGACATCAGTGATTACGTTTAGCAGTTAATGAAACTGGCTGCCACTGTCTTGATGAAGTGTGCTATGTGGCATTTGGATGCAAAACACATCTCAATCTATTTCAAATAGAGAGGGCTTTGGTTAGGCCTTGTTTTTAGAGATCTTAAGTGAAGACTATGTAACAGTTTTCTTCACTGAAGGCTGATGAGGTTGCCTTCTTGGACCTGTACTATATCAGTGAGACCTGACTGGGATAGTTGGTGCCAGAAGGATTCTGGCAGTAATGTTCAGTCAGTAGTTAAACCTTGCTGTTGGCTGGCATGTTTTTGCATCAACAGTCCCTTGGTTTTTGTGTCTTACAACCTGAATTATAATTTAGTTGTTTCTTGTGTATATTTATAATGATTTCACATAGTTGCTGAATTTTTTTCCTGAGTCCTCATGTGGTTTTCTGGCGCAGGAGACTGCCATCTTTTATAAAAGAACTTACTGGGTTGGTCAAAATTACCTGGTTATTTACAGTGTTTAAATCTTAAGCTTAGAAAGGGGTTCAGACTCTTTAGCAAGGTATAAAAAGTAGATTTTTCCATTATGATTTACTTAGAGCTGCGTTACTAATCATTGCTTGCTCAGAACAGAAACATGAAGCTGGTGTCAGGATTGGTTTTCCACTGCAGACATAGCTAAAAAATGTGGTCCAACCCAGAAGCATATGCAACAAAGGAAGGAAGAAGGAAAGACAATTATGGAAGAACACAGTATTCATTGAAAGTATAGTTGGGTGTTTTCAGGCTCCTCAAAGCATCTTTTATAAGTAGTTACTAACAGAATATCACTGGTGTTTCAGTAACACGTACTGATGTGATGTTTGTCATTGTTAGTTTAGCATAGTAATTGTGAGAGATAGTTGCTTGCAGGAGTATTGGATCAAAATATGATGGCCTTGGTGGAGATCTAACAGGCCTTTAATCCTGCTCATTACTTGTCCACCATTGTAAATAGAACTGGTATCTTAGTGGAGGTATGTAGTCCTTTTCTGCTACACAGAAGGGGTAGACGGAAAGTGAAACTGTAGACCTGTCTGTTGCATTCCCATAATTTTCAGCGAAACAGTTATCCTGATTCATGGGGAAGTATGTGTTGTTCCAACTGTGGGTGTGGTAGTTTGTGCGTTTCTTAGAGCAGTGGGGAGAGCTGGGACAGAAACAGCAATGTGCAGACGGATAAAGATACTCCAGTTGCCAGGCATTTATTTTTAGCTTGGGTAGATTGCTCAGCTACCTCTGATGAACTGATGGTCTTATGTAACCTTGTGATCCTTTTGTGATGTAGGTGAGGAAGCCGAGGAGAAATTCAAGACATTGAAAGATGAAGGGAATGATTTTGTAAAAAAGGGTAAATACGAAGAAGCTGTAAAAAAATACAGCGAATGCATGAAGTTAAATACCAAGGAAAGTGCGATCTACACTAACAGGTAAAGATCCAAAATCTAACCCCACTTTGTAGGCTAGCAATAGTTATATTTTTCCACTGCAAATATTGATTTTGCATCCCTTCAGTCAGTGTTATGATAAATGGTATTTTTTTGCCCACTTGATGAGTGTTTCTAATAACAGATTTTTTTTTTGTTAAACTGCATAACTTTCCAAGGGAAGCAAGTATTAATGTCACTGATCTACATCTTAAAATTTTTATATAAATAGAGTAAGCAGTACTAAAAGTTATAACTAGCATAGAATTTTACAACATTTTGAGAAGACTGGTACGATTTTAATTAAAAACTAACTAGCAGAAGCAGTGTCTCAAATACAAAGAGTAAGGGTTCAGAGAAAATGTGCATTTTGGGAAAGTAAAAGCAGGATCACGGTCATACAACAGCATTATTTTAATGGTTGACCTAAATCTGCAGCATAGTTCTTTATGCTGTAATCTTATCAACAAACTAAGAAGGATTTGATTAGGCCAGCACTTGGAGATTTGCAAGTAATAATTAGGTGCAGAAAGCAGTATTGTTTATTTAATCTAGGGCACTTTTTTAACAAGGATGGTGTATAAAATCCATACTATATCTACTACAATACTACTGTGTTATTCTAATATAGGCTTTGCTTTTAAAATACTTACATATCTTCCTAACTACAAGTAGTAGTTGTACTTGAACTTTGACTTTTATTGCAGGAACTGGCCCTCTCTAAATCCATCCAGTGGTGTTATTAATATGTACAGGTTTTAATGTACTTTAACAGATTGAGACTGAATTATGTAAAGTATTGTAGTTAACACGTGTCAGATACTGTTGGCAGTACAAGCACAGTAGAATTTGCTTATATTGCAGTGTATTCTGTTTTTCTGTGTTAGAGCGCTCTGTTACTTGAAACTGTATAAATATGAAGAGGCTAAGCAGGATTGTGATCATGTTCTTCAAATAGAAGATTCTAATATTAAAGCTTTTTATAGAAGAGCACTAGCGTACAAAGGATTACAGGTGAGGAAAAAACATGGCAGGTATTCTTAAGCACTTCTAAACTTGCTTATCCTCTTCAAAAGCAATCAGGCAGTTGCAGTCGATGTGTGATTATAAGCATGCAGTGCTGATGGTGTATTTGTAGAGCAATAGGCAAACAAAATATTGTATAATTTTTTTTGCAACGAAAGCCTTTGCATATTGACTTATAATTTGAGAAAATATGAGAACATTGGAATAACTGAGATTTCAAGTCTGTCTTCATCTGTCCAAACTATGACTTTTGACATCTGCTCGTATTTAAATGCTTGTCAAATTAAACCAGCATTTTAATTATCTTTGTTCTCTCTCCCTTCTCCAAACACGTTACAAAACTTTGTCAGTAATCTGCTTTCTTACTCTGTGGGCAATATGGAGCCTCAGCCTTTTCCTTCCCATCTCTGCCATGGTGGTTGTGTCTGTACTGTGCACATCTTACACGTAGTTTTTTTGAGTATCTTTTTACCTGATCTTCATATATGCAGAATTATATTACTCCTACCCATTGTGAATGGGATTGCAAATCTCGTTTCATCGTGTGAACCATTTGGTTCCTTTTGTCCACCCTCTTCACTTCCTCACTGATGTTAATTAACCTCCATAGCTGGTAATTCTTTCATAGCAATCTGCATGCCAGCTCTTACCTGGTATTGATTTGTCAACTATTCACTTCTGTTGCTTCATGACGACAGCTGTCATTGTCTGTGTATTGGAAGTATTTTAAACAAGCATTTTAGGTGCTTTCTGCCACATTATAAGTGGAGGCGATCTCTCCAAGCTCCAGCAATGTCCATCAAATGAGCGCTTACCTCAGACCTCTGTTATGTTTGATGTCTTACCAAATCTGACCTAGTTGTCTCTCAGCTTACAAATCACCTGAAGACACCTGTTTGTGTTAAGTGTTATACAAACCTGTTCTCGCCTGATGTTTTAATTCCAAATGCAAATTGTAGGAACCATGGGATCTTTTTGATAAATTTGTTCCTCTGTTACAGACACTGTGAAAGTTTGCACTGATTAGTTTTCAAAGAAGGTGGAAAATCATAATTTTGTATAAAATCTGTTCTATAACTGTACCAAGCTACCTGGTTTTAATAATCTGTAACCTGATGTTGAAGTTGATAAAAAATTCATTATAAATATGAGCAAAGGGGTATAGTGATACTACCAGTCAAGAAAACAGGATTACACACTAGAGAAGAATGTCAAGAATTGGAGAAATAACTTCTGCTTTTTTGAATATCCTACGAAAAAATGCTATATTTGTGTTATTGCAGACAAGCTGAAACACACTTTTTATCAGTTCCTTCAGAGTAGTCTGAGCTGCAGATTCCCAAAATGTTTTGTTGTGGTTGGATTTAATGCCTTCACTATTGCTAATGCCAGGGATGTGAGCAATTTGTAAAACCAGAGAAAGCAACAAAAGTGATTTGTGGTTGAGAAATGACTATAAGTAAAAAGTATAAAGCTAAAAGCATGTAGTTTGGCAAAGACCTAATTAAGTTGGGAAGTGTTACTTGTGTATAAATATCCAGATATTGAACTGCAAAAGCTGCAGTGGAATTTAATGTAGTAAACGAGGGGTTTTTTTATAGATGAACTGACCTGTGGTTAGGAAAGATCAAGAAAAGATTATGCTTGTGCAATGAAGTGGACCTACAGCATGGGACACAGGTCCCCAGGCTGCATCTCCTAGAGCGGATAGTCCGGTCTCTTGCTTTGGGTACAACCGTCTTGTGTCATTGTTATTAAGAAGTATGGCAAGCTGCAGTTCTAA
This sequence comes from Coccyzus lansbergi, assembly GCA_033558105.1. Taxonomy (NCBI): domain Eukaryota; kingdom Metazoa; phylum Chordata; class Aves; order Cuculiformes; family Coccyzidae; genus Coccyzus; species Coccyzus lansbergi. The sequence goes on from JAUMJK010000130.1 coordinate 972,054, forward strand.
ATCCAGGAGGGCTGGATGTTTGCTGCCTCTTGTGATTGTTTTCAGAAGTCTGTTGCAGACTCCATTTCTTTGTAGCTGTGAGTCCTTGCATTGGTAATTCGAACAATTCAGCTTAATTAGTAGCTGTTTTCTGATGAAAGCAATCTGCCCTCTTTCTGCATTCATTCGTTATGGCTAAATGATTCTAGTTCTCTTGCTCTTCCTTCATGATAGAGCAGATTTCAGTTCACTTAGAGACTTACTGCAATGTCTCTGCACCTGGTCATCAGTAGTGATCGTGTTCATGAACAAAATATTCCATGTAGGAAAGAAAGTTAATGACTTGTACACTGGTGCTTTTATAACAGTTGAGAAGCTGAAGTACCTCAGCTGGTCTGTGAGGATTTCTTTTGTGATGATATGTATGACTTAGTGTAACCTTATGATACTGCTTGGGAACAGAAGAAATATTAGGTCCCTCACGTAAAGAAGTTATATGGGTCTTCTGTTGTCTGCATGGTCTTCTACTTTACTGATACATTTAATCCTTCATTTGGGTACTTGAACCCTTAAGGTGTCTTGATTTTTCTCTGTGGTATTCCGGTCTTCCACAGAATTGATGCTATTAACTCCATCTCTTCAGAAACTTTAGTCTAAAAAAAATAAGTCATAATTCCTAATGTTAAAATTTGAAATAAAAACATTAAACAAAGGACAAGACTGATTATTGAGGAACTGTACCCTAAAGCCACTTTATCACTGTGTTCATAACGTAATCCAAATCTTCTCAAGTATTACCAAAAATTTCCCATCTCAAACTGTACAAGATGGTCTGTTGGATTGAAGCCCGGAAGGATTAGGTGTATTTTTAATGTAAGACTAATTTATCTCTCTTTTATTGGCAAGGCAAGAACAGAAACTGTTGATGAACTCACATTACATTAATCCTGAGGAAGTGTTACACTGCAAGCAATTATGCTTAAAAGCAGCAATCTTCAATAATTTGTTCTGTGACAAAGGGAAATATTTCTCAAAATCAATGATTTCACATTACACATTTAATATGAAGTATTCAATTGTGAAATACTAACTCAAGCTCATCCTCAGTTTCCTTTTTTTCCCCTCTAATGAAATTACACTGTCTGTATTTAGATTATTTTTGTCTACTTAATGTCAAAATCCTAGCATGTTTATTTTTCTTAATTGTGAAGAACAGTCTGATAATTTAAACTTATTTTTTCTAGCGATGTGCTATGAAAAAAATATTTTCCCGTCTACTTACAGAATTATCGAGCCAGTATTGATGATTTCAACAAAGTACTTCTCATCGATCCAGATGTTGTTGAAGCGAGAAAGGAACTGGAGGAGGTAACGCAGCTACTTAACCTTGACGGCAGTGCTGTAGCTGGCAGTCCACAAAAGCAAAGGAAGAAAATAACCATACAAGAGGTACGGCTGTTCTTTGTTAAAAGCAGGCATACTTGAAGAGATACTATTAAAGCTTTTGTTTTGCACTTCTTGCTCTACATTGTTTTGGGGGTGGGATTGTAGGTTTTCGTGTTATTTTGAGGGCATGTTGAAGGATTCTTGCTTGTGATGTGTTCAGTGCCCACTACATTCTGTCGTAAAACTTGGAGTGCTTTGAAGTGTGTATATAGAACCACAGCAGAAATGGAAAGAAGTGCATTTAGATCTCACTATATGTGAGAATGATACACTCCTTGTAAACAAAAGCTGCTTAGACTTTGGAATACCTGTTTTACAGCACAGAGCTGTCAAATAGCAGTTTTGCTTTTCAAGCCTGTGTGATTTGGGAAGGCCCAGGCTGTGCTGGTGAAGGTTCGTTGTCAATGGGTGTGCTGGCTGCTCTCATGCTGGTAGTAACATTCCTGGTCTGAGGAGTGAAATCTTGCCTTGAAAAGTAAAAATATGGGTAAGGTATCTGTAGGGTCTTAGAAAAGAAATACATAACGTAATGTCATGTCCTGGATCAAAATATTAACCTTGCAGAGTTCTGGGTAGAATTGGGCAATGAAAGGATTTTCTCAGTCATCTCATGGTGTTGGATTTGTAGCTTTGCTGGTCCTTCTAGAACATGGCTTTTTTCCGCCTTTTCGTTTTGAAATGTGTAGTTCAAGTGTATCATTACCAGTCCATAGGGTGATACTGAAATCTGGTAATGTAATTTCAGAATGGTGGTGTAACGGAAACTGCAGTTGTTAGTGTAGAAACAACTTGTTTTTTTGAAACACTTTGCATAGTCACGAGTTCTGGGATTTTATGTAACCAGCTAAGCCGGGTGTAGTATTTGTTAAGCTCTGAGTTGTGACAAAGGGACCTGGAAGGCGTTAAAGAGGAGGCTGAGAAGTGACTGCATTGTTCAGAGACCAGCTGACTGCTGTTGCTGGCAATGGTAATTTTTCCAGGGGTGGGGTAGGAAGCATTTATGTTTGCTATCTTAATTACAGCTTCCCCTTAGCGAGCCTTCAATGTCTTATCTGCTGTAGTAGAGGGTAGCTCTGGGAAAACAGACTGCAAAGAAAAGTAAGGAAAATCTGATTAGAAAGCAGGATTTATCATTATTATTATTCTATTTTAACAAAGCTGTAATTATATGAAAGACAGTTAAGATTTCTCTCTTGATACTAAGGGTTGTTGTAAAAATAGAACAAAATATCTATAAACCCAATGCAGTATTTTCTGGAAATGACTAATGTAGCTCTCAGAACAACACTGTACTGCACTACAGGATCAGCCTTTCTGAAAACCTTGGCATCTGTTGAAGAGACCATGTTTGATTTGAATTTAGTCAGTTTATACTAATTCCACAACTGTTGATGGCTCAAAGTGGATTTCAGCTAATGTTAATTAGCTAAAATTATTGGTTAATTTCTATTATTTGGTTGCTAGAAACTCGGTACAGGATGCAAACTCTGGGGAAGTTAAATGGGGTATTTGGGCAGTTGGACTGTGCTGAGCTTCCTCCTTCCCCAGAGAGACTGCAAACAGCCACCTAATACAGCTGCCAAGTTCCTGTGCTGTTCTGAAGGCACAGCAGTGAAATGAAACATGGGTGTCTGGTGACTCAACTTCAGTTCTGTTGTCTTCTTCAGCTTTGCATTTAATTTATGTATACAGGCCTTGTTAGCTCCCTCCCAGTGGTCTTCAGTTGTCTTTCTACGGTGGAGTGCCAAGCAGCGAAAGGAAATGTAAAATACACTTTTGACTACAAGCCTTTAGAGATGATTTAGAGAGGTGTTGTTCTGGGGGGAGGCAGGACATAAGGGAACGTAGATACCTTTCTTTTATGAAGAGTAAAGTGCTAACTTGAGTTTAGTGACATTAATGATGGATTTGTGTGTACAGCTTATGAATCTTCAGGTTATCCCCATCAAAATGATTTGTTGCCATTTTTTTTTTTGTGAAGGTGACTGAGTCTGATGAATGGGAAGAGAGACAGTTTGCTACATCAGAAGATATTGCAGCTGATCATGTTACTTCTAAGGAAGCAGATCAAGAGGATGTGCCACTGAAGACCTCTGAAAAACTGCATATTTCTGAACCATCTAACGCTTACGACTTTGGTCAGATTATAAATGCAGTGAAAGCAAATAAGGATAAAGCTGCTTGTGCAGATCTTTTAACAATGACTGATCCGAAACAATTGCCAGTGCTACTAAGTAACAAACTTGAAGGAGAAATCTTTTTGATTTTTATCCAGTCATTGGAGTATTATGTAGTTGGAAAAGATCCTGGCCTTGTATATCAGCACCTTTTCTACTTGAGCAAAGCAGAAAGATTTAAGGTAAGAACCTAGATTGAATGTGTACTTACGTCGAGCAGAAACCTAAAGCAAATGTTCATGTCTTATGTAATTGGTGCATCATTTCCTTTTATCTCTGTCAAATACCATGATTTTCTATCATCCTGTGCTAATGATAAAACAATCTTTTTCAGGTGGTGCTGGCCCTTCTTAGCAAAAATGAGAAAGAACACGTTCAGCAACTGTTTGACTTGCTTGCAGAAAACCGGAATCATCAGTACTCTTCGAGAGATCTGAAGAGCCTTAGAAAGGTTTACGAACTTTGAGAAGTTAAATTTTATTGGTTGCATGCATATGGTTCATGTTTATAAGATGGATGTACAGTCTCTGCAGACTTGCATGGGTTGAAGTGGGTCTTTACCCGAACTGTTTGACTTCTGTTTTCTTTGACAGCATATGCACATTTAAAACTTGCTGCTCTTTTTCTCCTGTAGTTGTATGCAATTTTAATCTTTAGAATTTAATTGATATCTTTGTGTTCAGTAATATCGTTTGTGTTATTTGGATTTTTTAGACTATGTATGTTAATTATATGTAAAAATATTTTACATTATATATATATAATGTGAAATATCTTGGTACGAAAGTGAATACACTTTTAGTCATCACTTATTATATTTTATCAGTTGTATGTTCTTGTGATAAAGAAGTGTCTTCAAGTTAGACGGGTCAGTTGGCAATAGTTTTGCTAAAATGGGTTTACAAAAAGTATTAACACTTCTCAGATAAATTGCTCCAGGGCATCTGTTTCTTCACTGTCCCTGCTTGATACTGAACAGATTTAAATATTTTTGGTGCAATACAGTTTAGCAGCAAAGGAGAACGAATAGTGTGTTAGCTTGGTATGGAATACGTTGAAACAAAAGAGTTGTTAAATAAATGGGTATGTTTTTTTATCAGTTACAAGTGAGTAATTTTTAGTGCACAGAGAATTATTTTTCTCTCTGTGGGTGGAAGAACTGGTTTGCGGAGCTTTTGAAGTGACAGTGATTAAACAGGAGAATAAGCAGCTGCACTTAGCAATAAAAATATTTAACTCTGAATTTTGTAACCGGATCATTTAAAACACCAGCTATTTAGACTTACAGACATACCCATAAAGGTGAAAGTTAAACCTTTTTTGTGGACCAGTATAATTTTTTTTTTTTTAATCTCAGGCAGTAATTCTGTTTTATATTTGGTTCTGACAAGGCTCCATTTTTCAGGATGAAGCTTTTAAATTTTTCAAATACCCCATTGCCTTCTTTGCACGTGATATAAATGTGTGTCAAACTCACTAGCACCCCAGAAATATCATTAAGAATGTTGTTCTTATTAATGAACATCTTTCTCAGGTGTGCATTAACTAAAAAAATAAAGTTTTTTTTTTCTTGACAAGTACAGTTATGGATTTGTGGTTTTGTGGGTTCTGTGCTCTAAGGCTTGTAATTCTGACATGTGGATTGTAAGTTTTTGTCTTGAAGTAGTGTGCCAAGAGTGAGGTGTTGAATTCCTGTTTTTTGTTTTAAATGTCCTCTTCTTACGATGTTCTGTGTTCACAGGAGATCTGCTGTGCACCTGATCTGTGTGTCACCCACTGTACCTACCCAGCAAAGTGGATTCCGCACAGGGGGGGAGGCAGTTGTAATTCACTGATTTCTGTGTTTGTGTTTTCAATTCTTTTATTTTTCCCCCTGCAGTTCAGACATTCAGAGAAGATTCATTGTGCGTGTGCAGCTTGCTGGCAGGGTAGAGAAAACTTGATTGATTTTCATTTAATAGAGTTCAGAGTGTTTTTAAGAACAGTAAGTAACAAGTTGGAGGATTGTATTAATAATACAAGGAAAAAGTACTTTTGCTAAAAGAAAGCATAAGAACCAGCTTGTGTAGTTTTAAAATAGTCTTAGTGGCTTCAACTGTGGATGAGTAAGAGCCAGTGTCAAAAGCCAGTACATCACAAGAGCTCTGATGAAGTTAAATCTTTCTTTATGCTGCCCAAATTCCCAAGTATTGAAAGCTCCTAAGGTATCGTCTAAGAAGCAGTCTTGACTGCTAAAGGTTGTGTCTCATTCTCATTTGTGATGCTCGTTTTGGAAAGGAAGACAAAAAATCAGAATTTTTGCAGCAGTAAATCATAATAAAGATATAATTTAGTAAATTTAGGAGCCAATCAGGCACAGCCAATCAGAAGAGCTTTAAAAGAGTGTTTGGAAAGGAGTGTTCTTGACAAGTCATTTATCCACAAGGAAACAGCTAAATGGCTTTTCATAGGTAATTACCAGCATCAGAGCTAATTTTAGGAGTTTTAATCAAAGGATGTTGAGGCTCTGGAGCAAGTCCAGAGAAGAGCAACAAGGCTAGTGAAGGGGCTGCAGAACAGACCCTATGAGGAGCAGCTGAGAGAGCTGGGGTTGTTTAGCCTGGAGAAGAGGAGGCTGAGAGGAGACCTCATTACTCTCTACAAGTACCTGAAAGGTGGTTGTGGAGAGGAGGGAGCTGGGCTCTTCTCCCAAGTGACAGGGGACAGGACAAGAGGGAATGGCCTCAACCTCTGCCAGGGTAGATTTAGGCTGGAGATTAGGAGGAGGTTTTTCACAGAAAGGGTCATTGGGCATTGGAATAGGCTGCCCAGGGAGGTGGTTGATTCACCTTCCCTGGAGGTGTTTAAGGCACGGGTGGATGAGGTCTTGAGGGACTTGGTTTAGTGTGAGATAGGAATGGTTGGACTAGAAGATCCGATGGGTCCCTTCCAACGTGGTTTTTCTGTGATTCTGTGAAGACCAGGCACGCTATGAAGAGAGCCCATGCAAACAGTGGGAGGAAAGCCCTTGTGAGAGTTCAGGTATTTACCTAGAGTTATAACCACCTCCCCTGTTCTGATATAGCAGATGATAATGTCCTCTGGAGCTTCACAATCTCATATAAATCTTTTAAATTAGGCAGGAACCTCAAAGAAAGCTTCTGAAAAAGAATCACCACATTGCAAGACTAGATGTAAACGTAATCTGTTCCGTGGTTCATTTCAGCGAACGCGAAACTTTGTGTTACTGGATTCTTGTGGTTGATCTGCAAGTAAGAGAAGCACCTTCTGTATTCGTGGATTCATGGACATGGTGTATCTTTCACTTTACAGACTCAGTGCTGCATAACATGTGGTTTATGCTGCCGCACAGGTGAAATATCACCTCTGACCAAAGAAAATGTTACAAAATGAATCAGCAAGTTTTCTGCTAAAAATTTATCAAAAAGTGAACAGAAAAGGTTACCTCTACTCCAACGTTACCTCTTACTGTTGGGTGTAAAATTATCAGTGTTATTTTCAGTCACTCTGAAGTCAGCAGCTCCCTGCTGCTACATTGCTACAAACTGACCTGCTTTAAGTAATTTCCTGGGTAGAGTGGGTAAAACCAAAGCAGACATTTTCAAAGCCTGGGGGACATCAGAAATAATTTATTGCTATTGCACGAGACATTGGATTCAAAACTAAACTCAAACCAAGCGCCAAGGGGGAGGTTCGCCTGCTGCTGTACAGCAGGGAGCAAGTAATGCCCACAGCAAGACAGTGGACACACAAAACCACACAGAAACATCACTTGCTGAGATGTTTAGGAACAGGCAGCCTTGAAGGGCACCCACCAATCAGATGGTAGCAACACAAGCACAACTGGCTCACCGAGTCACATTTTGCACCACTTCAGCCTCTGCCTAAAGGCTCAGTTAACACTCGAGTTCAAGACTAACAGACATTTCTATAGAGGCCTGAAAAATTACATCAGAATTCACAAACCAGCATTCTAAGATGGTGAACAGCAATTGCTGATCTGAATCCGATACTTTCATCAGTAACAGTGTATTTATTAAGTGTTGAGACGGGGAGGGTGGAATCAATCAGGAAGAAAGCACAAAAAGGAACCATCAACATCAACCTCCCTATGAAATACATTTGCTTCCAATTCAGTGTCCAATGACACTGTAAAACCCACCACCCATATGCCTTGTCAGCATTTCTCAGGTACAATGGATTTCACTCATTTCTTATTGCTTCTTTGAACATCTGCCTTTGGAAATGATTAAATAATGCTATGATTGTAGCAATAATGGTATAACTGTTATACTCTTAACAGCTACCTAAATACAGTTTACATATGGGTTTGGGATGAGGTAGAGCCAGCTACATCTTCAGTAGCACATCTCAATCAGTTTTAGTTTCTTATTTCCTGAGCCTGTCACAATGCAGGTGAGAAAATAAGTCTGATGAATTGTCTCTTCAGCCAAGCAAAACCCACCCCTCGTTACCCAGAAACTCCGGTCAAGCTGCAGTGTTTCAGACTGTGCCAGCTGAGAAAAGCATCACTTGAGACAGAGAAAGTTTAGCTCAGTCTGACTGTGGCCCATCCACTTCATGCCAAGATGGTGCAGTTTCATTTAGAGCAAATCGCTTATGTCGGAGCCGCATCCTCTCAGAAACCCATTCACCCTCCTGCCTGCTGCAGAAGCAGCTCAGCTTGCTCTTCTGCAAGATGAGAAGAAATTAGGCTGCAGTCTTGTGCAAAATGCAACTCACTTTAGATCTTGTATTTCCAAGTATCACAGCATTCAACTTCCCAAGCACAACTTTAAACATTTCTGTGTTGTAAGGCAGGAGGCAGCGCCACAGCCAGGAGGTGCCTCCTGGGAACAGACAGTTGTATAAGGGCTCACCAGCACATGAACAAAGAACCACTACAACTCAGTATTTAGACATTTATTAATTTCAGATATGCTGTGTACAGGCTTTATTACTGAGCAAAACTGAATTGCAAATATACAAATACCATAACAAGCATTATCAAATAACATAACTGGCACTAGTGTTATAAGCATATTACTGAAACTGGTGAGGATAAGTCATGGAAGAAAACTGCAGCTCATGGCGTTTTCTTTTTATCCGACCAAACTTTCAGTAGCACCATAATGGGCAAAACACAAGACAGAACATCGTTAACTGTTATGCCAATATTCACAATTTTTTCCCCCCATTTTAGTGAATTACATAGCAAAAAAAATGTTAACAGTGCAGGCGCTTTGGCCAACTTCAGCTTGTGTTGAGCTGTGCATCTTCCATATGCAAAAGTAAAAGAAGAAAGCCAGCATGTTTAGAACCCATCTTTGCACTTTTATTCTGGGCCTGAAGATACACACGTCTTGCAAGGAGATGTCATGTCCCCTAAAGCCTGAGTGAGTCTTTGGTAGGCTAATACTTTGCTATTATTATACATTTATCTACCACAGTCATTCCGTTCACCCAAATTTTCTTTAGTGATCCAAGGTGGCCAAAGAGGACATTCTGGTAAAGTGTTACAGTAAAATCCTCACACGACCAGGCACTTCAAACCCAGTCTTTTCCAAAGGCACCAAGAATTGACGGGGCACCATTTTCCCCCTTAATGAAAGGTGACTGTATTTGCTTTTTCTACAATGCTTATAAATCACTGGATTGTTATTTTACAGATTTTATACACTATATAGTAGCCTTATCTGCTGCATGGTTTGTTGCATGAATAAATAAGTAATCCCACTGTTCTTCACAGGTGACATCTCCATTCAGCTCTACGTCAAGTACCCATTTCATCTGTTTCAAAATGATGTAAAATGCCGTAACCTTGCTCAAAGTGTACACACACACAAACGGTTCTGACACAGGCTACATCCATCCAAAGAGATGAGGTTCATTCTACATGCATTCTAAATACAGTGCACCCAGTTATGAAACAAAATCATCATTACAAATAGTCACGGTTGAAACACGTTTGTATAGGTCTCTGCAAAACTTCCGCTTTCCTTAAACGGAGTTCACACAAGAATGGTTTTAAGTCACTAACACTCAGCTAAGGCCCATTTATCCCAAACCCTCTATTTTCCAAGTGAACAGTGCAGGACGTATTCATTTCAGCATTTAGCATACTAAGAATTTACCAATTTTTATCTAAATACACCAAGTATATGGTTTCAAGCAAAGTTGTGGCAAAAACAATATGGATGTATTTGTACTGCTGTAATGCACTTGGTTAAAGCCTTCATGTCCCTTCACACGGGTCTAAGATCCATATGAAGTATTTTGCCTCATCAGACAAGTATATAGAAAACAGTTATATCAAAACCTTGCTTCTGCTGGTCACCCCAAACTTATGGAAGTCACATGTAATTCAACCAGCTTTCAGACAGGGTTCTTTAGTGGTAAATACATTTTTGCAGCACTTACAGGCTTAAATTTCAGTCTGAATAGCAGTGCTTATTTCTGCAGCATGTTGAGAATGGTTGTTGTTTGTTTCTTTCAGTGTTTCACCAACACCTAAATCTACATCTGTCGGAGATCCAATATTAATGCTTTCCTCAGCAATGTAACTCAGCTGTGGAACATCCGTGCTTGGGGCTGTTGGAATAGGCGCAGCGATTCCACTTGGCTGTGGAGAGTTTTCCAAGCGATCATTTTCCACCTCTGGGAGAACACTGACTGTGGTAAAGCGAGTATGATAGTCGCTGGAACCGTGGCTACAGGAAGTTTTCATACTTTCCATATCTGAGCAACTAAACTCAGAAAAATGACTCGAGTGGGAATCTGCTACAGAGGGAATACTATCGCTAAGAGAGGGAGAGTCAAATTCACTGGAGTTTGTGCTTTGTTGTTCCAACAGCTGAGCATCCATGTCCTCTCTTGTCTCATTTATCTTCATGCTACTCTTCTTTCTCAGCTTACCTTTACATTTTTTTCCTGCTGTTGTTTCTTTGGACCACTTGGTGGCACTGGATTTACTTTCTGGCACGCAGGCGGATGAGCAACCGGCATTACTACGACCTGCAGCGCTGCCATCATCCACACTACTGCTTCCGCTGTTGTGTCTGAACTTGGCTGGCTTCGATTCAATATCCACTTGCACTTCCATACTGTTGCCTTCCCTAGAACAAAAAAGAATCTGTTAGTCTAGTGGTCATCTGAGACAAGCCAGCAAAGGCAGGAAAAAAAACCTCTCACTGCTTTTCAAGACGCATAGTGAAAGAAAGTTAGGAAAATTGAACTTGTTTAAGAAAAATGAAGTTTTTAACCAAATAAACAGCCTAAAGAAAACCACAAAGTCTGAAAGACTAAATGCTTGACTGAGCTGGAGCCATGGTGCTTCTCATTGGAAATAACCTTGGCAAATATAAGCAGTCACATGTAATCCAATTTGTAACAAAACTTGCAGTTTCAAAAAATTAAAGCATAAGAGCTGAGGCAGCTCAGAATATCCTTTAAGAAGGGAAGCTTATTAACCTGCTTTCACCACATTTCTCTTACCTGTCCAAAGGGATGTAGGAGTTCAGAATGGATCCTGCCATTGCTTTGGTACTGGCATTATCACTCACTGTTCCCAAGCTAACTGTGCCAGATTCTCCACTCAGACTGTATCGCTCTTTCTGCACATCTGCTTGCACTTCCAGCCTTGGAGAGAAACAAAGAGTCATTAGTTACTCCACTATTTGCCCTACTGAAACAGGTTCTCTCTTCCCACCATCAAAAATGACTATTTTCCTCATTAAAATAAACCCCCAAATAAAACCACTCCAAATCAAAACCAGATTAATTTCCCAGCAAAGCAACGTCTTGCATGGTAACCACAGGTTTTGGCTTCTTCCCTCTCTAAGATTTACAAGAATGACTTCCAGGCTTAGCTACAATTCTTCTGCAGATAGTGTAGTGTATTTTAAAAATGGAAAAAACAATCAGAAGGGTACTTAAGTTCAAGATATTGTAGTTCCCTTGTTTCTCCAGCTGCTCATTGCTAATCAAAAAACGGACAGAGAACTGTGTTTTATACTCTGCTTTTTATTGTATTGTTATCAACCGCAGCAGGAACAATAGAAACTTGAGCAACCTTAAGCTGAGCTGAGCGGATAAGCTTTTTTCCAAATGCCTTTTGACATTTATGTTCTGACAGTGAATTGGAAGTGTGTTGGGTTTTTTTGCTTTCCACTCTCAGCTCTTATTTTAAAGAGGATAGGTACACCTCAGCAGCTCAAAACACATAAGGAAACGCTTGACGCTATTCCGGCCTCCTTATTCAATGTAGCCTGGACTTGAAAATTACTCAAGAAAATGAGCACTTGATTTAAAAGGCAAATTCCACTGAACAGAAATGTTAACAATCCTTTCCAGACATGCCTTTTCTCTCCAGGACAGCCAAAAGGCAGTAAGGCCCCAGCTCACAGGAGGCACTGAGCACATAAAAGAAGTTACTATCTCAGCAAGGTCAGGTGCCCATCTGCCTCTCCCCTCCTGCCCAAGCCCATTTTGATTCCATGCTCCAGCCGGGTGTTCCTAACACACAGTTTAGTATTTGTAGACTGCTGAACAGGTCAGCAGCTCTGACTTTGGGGTGAGATGAAGAACATGACTGTGCTGGACATGAGGCGCCTCTCCCTCTGATTCCTGGGTGGAGGCTGCTCTACTGAGAAGCAGGAGAACAAGATCTCAGGCCTCAGTCACCCTGAAAAAAACCATCCAAACTCTTGTTTAAGGATTGTAGTCTGGCAGGGTCTCTTGGAAATCAGCGAGTTTGTCAGAGATCAACTGTCTCTACTGCCCAGAGGTAGTTCTTTTAACTGGAACCAATTTTAAAACCCAAAAAGCCTAGTAATACCACTTCCTCTGCTTACATGCAGAGCAGGATTCTGTAAAGCAGGAAGCACGGCTCTTACCTGTTAAAGCAGTTAACCATTGCACTTCCCGAGAGACTCCCTGTTATACTGGCCCCAGCCAGGGCCATGGTACTCGCAGTTTCACTGAGATTGTCTCGAATGGCTCCTATTCTGTCCATGTGGCTACCACTTGCACTCAAGCTGCCAGTAAGTCCTCCAACGCTTCCTTCTCCTATGCTGGGGTTATGACGTGCCTCTGCTACCGAAGTGGTATCTAGACAGAAATAAGGAAGGCTCGTCACTCATGGAAGCACAACTTAGTTTCTAGAATTGGCCCTCGAAATAGTTCTTGAAATGATGTCAATAAAAAGGATTTATAGAACATTCAGGGATAAAAAGATAACTTTGTCAAAAAAAAAACTAACAAAAAACCCAAACCAAAACAAAACCACCTCCAAAACAGACAAGACACCTTTCTTGAAGCTGCTCTAATGGTCGTGCCTGACATTATATACTTAAGATACCAAAAATTTAACCATTGATAGGACAGGTAACACTGAGTCCAGGAAAACAGAAAGATCCTATCACAAAGGATACTTTCACACAATTAAAACAAAAATAGCATTATATCAGTATTTAGTTCAACTCCTATAAAGAAAAATTACAAAACCTGGCAAGCTTCCACAAACAAGTGTTCTGAAAAAGCAGCACTAATTTTATCTTAAAACTTCTATCTATAAAGAAGACTTTACTCAAGCCTGGCTTTAAGATAGGGAAAAAAAGTCTTAAATGCCCACATTACAGCACAGCACAACATGTACGCAGGGAAGCTGTCCTCATCTGAGAGCCAGTGTTTCAGCAACGAGCGGAGGGAGGTCTAAGGCTTAACTGCACCTCTCCTGCAAGTACTCACCCTGGAAACTAAACATAAGTCAAAGCCCAAATGTACAGATAATGAAACAATTGTCTTACCTACAGCTGTATTTGTTCCACCAACATTTATATCATTTTCATCATCAAATTCTATCCTGACACCTTTTCCATTGCCTGCTGACACGCCACAGCCTCCACTTCGGCAGAGGGAAATTGGAACAACTCCATATACGTACGCCAGCATAATAGGAACACCAATACCTACAGAGGAAAGTACAGTCTTTCATTAAATGTGACTTATATTTTGGAGCCTTTCATAAAAGCAATTTCATTTTCCACAACTACTTAATGTTTCACACTTGAAAAAGATCAAGAGGGAGCAAAATTAAGAAATATTGGTAAATCACTGAGGTGAAACTACAGAAAAGTACTTTCAGCAGGCACAACAGTCTCCGTTAGTGTTGGTATGCAGAGAAGCCTAATGTTTGATGAATTAATACTTCTGGTATGTCCACAACATCTCTAACGAAGAAAATGAAAACACTTTTAAAGGTTCATATAAGCTCCATTGGGGACTGTAATAATGTTCCACCTGAGACGCAGAAATAGCAGATATAGAAATAGCATATTTCAAATGTTATTCAACTAAAAATGTTAGTACCTCTACTAATTTAATAAGGGGCTTGATTTTACATCCACTGAAGTCAGACAGGACTCTTTCAATTTAATGGGACTTAACATTATCATGGGATCTTCCATATATATCATACTGATTCAATTTAAGAATTTTAATTAAATGATTTTTTTCTTAAAAGTAAACAAATCTGTGGAACAGGGTGGCAGAAGTTAAGGGAAACCAGTGAAAGGAACCGTGGACTAAAGCACACCAAGATATACATACACACACACCCCATCACTTCTAGCAGTCTGTGAAAGTTACACATTTAGTATATGAATTAAAGTGTTCTACGGCTTTGTTGATGGGAGTACACAGGAGATGAAGAAAAATTGTAAACTGAAAAACTGGTAGGATGGCATGTTATAAAAAAGCTAGGACAGAGGCAGACTCCATACAAACGCTACTCTATCTATAACCTTAAAGAAGGGTTCCAGTTATAGAAAGTCCCTTTCACTAGAAACTCCCCAGCATTCAAGGAAGAAATACATATTCTCAAGGCCATTATTTTGGAAGCCATACAATGCCCTGAGACTGGAGGTCACGTGTTAACAGCAACAAGACAAAAGCAAAATCCTCCAGAAAACAAACCCCAACTGCTTTCCCTAAAAAGCCAATTTTTATCTCTGGTCAGGAACAACATACAGCTTGAAAGAATGAGAAGAAGCAGACCTATAAATACATCTTTGAGACTGTTGTCTCCCACTACCTGTTTAGCAGGGGCCAGACACCACAGACATAAGTGTAAATCAGATGAACACCATAGGTAGTTTGGTCCACCACTCCTAACAAGTGGTTTAAAGCCACAGCTTCTTGGCCAATTGAAACCATCGCTTGCTAAAAGCAGCCCTGCCTTCCTGAGGCCACTCATTCCTCTCTGAGCATTACTTCTGGCACAAGGGGGAACGCTGCATACACGACAGCATGGTGAATCGGATGGGGGGACTGACCCAGCTTAAAACAAAATGGTGGTTCTTAGTGTTCTTAGTGTGAATCAGTTATCCATGGCAGCTCAACTAGGCAGCTGTGAAGGGGCCTGTGCTACAGCAACAGAGCAGCATGGCAATGCTGGGCAAGTGTACTCCTTCAAAAAAAAAAAAAAAACCCACCCCCAAAATCTAAACAGGGTTTGTTTACAGTGATCTTGAAATTACACAGTAAGAAGACAAGTATTTTGTAACATACAGCCAGATCTTCCTCAAATGCTACCCTCAGCAAGCCCCATGAGAAAGAACATGATAGTATTCAAACTGACTCCCAGAGCATAACAAATTATTTGTCAACTACTATCATGTTAAGTGTAACAGACTGTATTTTATTTCTATGTTGAAAAAAGTTTGATATCAAGTTATTAAAATATGAATAGACTCTATGACAACAGTTTTTCCTTGGTCAGTCATTAAAAAGCTTTAAATACTTCAGTTTTAAAAGCCAGATATGTCAATGTGGAAATTGCTATTTGCGAGGTAAAAATTAATTTTTAATTCTTCTTTTTAATACAGCATTTCCTTAATACTGCATTCTCCCTTCTGCCCCAATAAATGTATAACCTCAGACTGCTCTTTGTCTTGGTTCCTTCACCTGTTAAAGGGAACTACAGGACTTATCAGTGGTTTTATTCATAAGTGCTTACAAAGTTCTAGCTGCAAGGTGTTACCAATATACAAAATAGAAATATTTGCTTACCTACAGTTACTGCAGCTACGACTGGAGAAACAATTACAGATAAGGTTACACCACCTGCTATAGCCAAGTTTCGCTTGTGCTTTGAAATGTCTTTGCCTTCATATCGATTGTGAATCTGAGAGAAGAAAAGAAGAAAGGATTTTTAGTGTATTGTTACCATCCACAATACACTGCTGCAAGGATCCAAGGACTGACACGTAACAGATTGGCATCTGTACCCTGCTCTCTTCCAGGGAGACTGTTTTACGTCACTATTTATTCCTTACCTCAAATAAAAGAAAATTTACACGTCTTAATTTTAGGCAGCTTCTTAAAAGTTAGAAATCTTCCCATCCAACAGCTACGCATTTACTTTCAGTCTCAACTTAGAAAGGCTAAATAATTAAACAGCTTTTTTTGGTTACATATTTAATTATTACTCCAGCTAACATGGTTGGGAAAAGTTGACAATTTTCAAGATCAAAGAATTACCACATCTGATCAAGCTGACACTTCTTATTCCCAGCAACCTTTCTCCTAAACAATACAGAGTGAAACTTCCACAGCTCAGTAAGTCTATGGAAAGGCTGACATAACAGAGTAAGAAAAATCCTGTAGATAGGCAGCCTACACCAAACAGTCTGGGAGGAAAGAGAGCAAGAACTCCATTGCTTTGGCAGCCTCTCATGACAAGCTGTTGAGCCACAAAATACTTCAGCAAACACGAGCCTTAGTTGTGCTACTCTACTGAGGAATCTGCTAAGCACAACCCTTACTGATGGTTCCAAGACTGCAATAACTCTGAAACGTGTCTGCCTCAAACTTACATGCTACAAATTCTGAAGGCCTTTCAGGTTCATGTAAAGATCACTGTTTTACAGAGATTTCCCACTTTGTGTTTCATTTACTCTCTCTAGGAACATGGCTTTTCAGGGATACACACTTCATCTGTCATCATTCTTGGCTGAGATGTGATTACAAAGGAACAATAGGTCATTATCTTACTGGCTGTCATAAGGCTAAATTAATCCTCACTGCATCTAAGGAGGAACAGAGGAGTACTAAGAGGATAATCACAGTATTTTTGTATTAATATGCTACTGCAAAAAGAATGACAAAGTGCTTGAAGTTTTATTAAACATTGTGCTTTCTAAACTATAACTTCAATTACAGAACTGGTAGGATAGTTCTCATTTGGAATAAACTTAAAGTATTTGTTCAGGCAAGACAGGCAAGGGAAGGGCAGTAAAGACACTACATTTCATATAAGCAGAATGCATTTACTTGATCTGAGGTACTTTATACACAGAGCAACTTGAACAAGGGTGCACTTGAAGGCAGAACATATGGATTAAAAGGAAAAGATGGAACACGAATACCCTCATAGCACAAGTGTGTAAGAATTGCAAACCCAGGAAGATCGGGTTTCATGAAGCTCTGAGCTATTAGCAGGATCATCTCAGGCATTGTGTTTTAATGTTATGAGCAATTTTAACTACTGAAAGAAAAGGCACACAAAACCCAAAGGAATCTATAAAGGCTCTTGGATTCCTTAAACGTAAAGCAGCAAAAAAATGCAAGGAAGTGGTTACAGGGAAGAAGGTGATTGAAAACATCAAGACAGAAGGCTGCACTGGTAGGAATGATTATGAAGTAAGAGACTTCAGAGTACTCAGTAACGAATAATGAATACCCAAATAAAAATACTGGGCCAGAAGAAGAGGGATTTCAATAAACACAGAAAACTAGTAGGTTAGAAGATTTGTATCTATAAAAAGAGAGAACTAGCACTCCCTTAAGGAAACTATCAAAGCACAGGCACAAACTCTTCCAATACAGAAGACAGAATTTTGTAAAAGAACAATGAAGCTTCTTTTACCGAAGCAGCAGCAGCATTAAGAAAATAGAAAGTAGGTCAGATTACTATGAGTGGGTATAAAGGAACAGCATGAGAGCATCAGGACAAAACCATAAAGGTTAAAACAGAGGAGACAAAAAGCAAGGGAGATCAAAGTCAGTAAGAAATTATTCTACAAGTACAGTGTTGGTAAGAGGAAGACTAAAATGGATCAATTTGCTATTTAACAAAAAGGTAAGAAAGCCAGCAGATAAAACTGGAGGTCTCTTGAATTTTTTTTCCCTTAAGCTGTCACTGGAGATCAACCATGAGCCAGGTGACTGGTGACAAAGTAGTAAGATCTGTATGAAAACAGCAGGTTAGAGCATACTTACATGAGCTGATCTGAAAAATATCCCAATTTCATAGCCACTAATAATAATCTTTGAGAGTATTATTCATAGATAACTGGGAAAAAAAAATCAGAAAAACTGGAAAAATGCGTAACAGGAAGATGGGAAATTGAAGACCAGTGAACTGAACTTGAGTTTCCTGAGAAATGGGAACTTTTAGACACCAAAGTAAATGCAGGAAATAGAGGCCAAACTGAATTTTTTTTCCAAGTATAAATGTCAATTTAATCTTCTTCTGTGAGAAGATAACCAGCGTTGTAGATGGGGAGAAACAGATGTCACACAACAACTTGAACAAAATTTTGACTTCTTTTTGTATGACACACAAACAGATTATGATGGTCCAGACTGAAAACGAGACTAGAGAAATCTACAATAAGCTTCATGTAAAACAGAGAAAACATCAGAGTTATCATCAGGTGTTTTTACTGCCCAAATTCAATCTCTTTACCCTATACTTTTTTCCAAGAGATAGGCCCTGGACCCGAGAGTATTTGGCATTTTTATTAAATTGGAAGATTAAAGAAGAAGAATGTGTACATTGATTTTCAGGCTAATACAATCTATCAAGGCTACGAGAATGCCAGAGCTCATACTAGTCTTGAGAAATTGAAAAAAACTCCTGCAATTACTAAGATGCAGCACAATGTTCAAGACTACCCATAGGAAGAAATAGATTGTCTAAATTACCAGTATGGTGGGGAAGGATACGTGTTTCAGAGCACACACAATGAAAATAGCATGTTGAGAAAGAGATAACTGGTGGTTATATGTGCAGGATAACCCTTTCATTTAACTCCGCAGTCGTAACACATCAGTTGCTATATTCAAGCTGAACAAAAAATAAAGGCAGTATGAACTGGAAGGAAATCCAGAAGAGAAGACGAAAATCACAGGTCTAAACCAGTGTTTTCTTCACAGTTCATCAAGAAACTAAGTGCTGGGTTTGTTTAGACAGAAGAATGAAAGCAGACTGAAAAATCAAATACATAATGGGATATTGCAGAGCAAAAGGATTCTTTGTCAGCTGAAGACAGGGCAAAAAGAATGGAGCGTAAGAAAAGAATTTACATTATGCTAGAAAAAAACCAATTTTACTAAGAAAATCAGGCTTGGAGAGGTTGTGGAATACCCATCAACAAATGTTTTAAAGACAAGTGCAAACGTGTGACAGGAGTCACAGGAAAATGCGTTAAGCAGTGGGATACAATGAAAATTCTCATGAGGCTGTCCTCACAGAGTAACCTTCTGGGATTTTATCATTAATATATGGGTAGTGCTCAGTGATGAGGACTTATCCCAAAATATAATGGGAAAAGCAGAACATGCAATAGTAATTTGAAACAGGTAACTATTGCTTTCTTCCTTTTACAATTTTTAAGGTTCCAATGACTGTATAGGACCAAGACAAAACAGAACAGAAGAGGTAAAACACAATCGCAGCAGAAGGCGGCTCTTGTTTGAAAGAAAAAGATGAAAGAATACAATGGAAAAGCTGTATCCCTCAACTTTTGCCTAGCAGCAGCTGCTCCTGTGACAGAAACTTGCCCCACAACCCAGTAAATGTAGAATTATGTGTCTATGCCAGTTACCGTGAGAATCTATGCTGATAAAAAAGAAAAGCAAATCTTCTGCTTATGCCACCCAGTAGGGGTAACTGCACATTTAGCACCTGCTGAACCAAGCCACTATTTCAAAAAGCCTGTTTTCAAAAGACATGGATAACTCACTACTTATTCTAAGTAGGAGATATAATTATCTTTTGTTTTCCTTGCAATTTCCCATTTACTTTCTACTATTTTTGTGAGGAAATACATCAACTGCCTTCTGACTAGCATGATCATCTCTAGCCTATTTCCACAAACAGTAAAATGAAGACAGGTGCTGTCTAGCTACCTGCACCGAATACTGCTCCATAGGGTGTACTGGCCCAAGGCAATTAACAAGTTGCCGAGTATAAATGCTTAAATGTGTGCAAGCACAAACCTATACCAGCAGAATTTTATATTAAAATACTGGCAATTATCTGCTTCAAAGAAAAATAAGAAGGATTTCCTTTTTGACATTCATGTAGTCTAAATATTGTTTAATTTGAAGGCAAACCAGAGATTAAAAAAAGCAATTATGAAAGAGTATGCAAAAAATACCACGGCAAGATGCAGAAGCTGGAAGTTGTTTGGAATTTTGCTCTGCCTATTTTAAGAAAAACTACATACTTTAAAAAATTGCTTCTCCATCCTGTACAACTGAAACAAGCATCTTAAACAGTTTAGGGATTTGTTTACTGGGGGGTTGTTTGGGTTTCTTTGTTTTTTGTTTATTTTTGAAAGGCTGGTGAAGACTGCCAATTGAACATAGTATTACCCAAGTCATACAATGCAGAAGGTAAACTTGAAGCAAGTTCAGAGTTGTAGCACATTTTACCTTACGTCCCACATACACGGGAATCCCAATAATCATAGCAGGAATAGCAATCCCAGCTATTAAGGCAATTCCAACAGGAGCTCCAACAAGTGTCCCTAGTTGCCACAGTATTTTCTTCTTACGGCTCCACGGTTTCTTTCCCCAAAACGTGCAACCTGATGGGCTAATAGAAAGAAGAAAACTGTAAATAAATTGTAAATGAACCAACATAACTTCAGAGCCCTGAACTCTTCTCCAGTTACAAAATTAGTATTCTTAGATTCAAGTTACAGATGTTACACATACTATAGCACCAGTTACAATTTCTTCAGAGTATTTTTCTGCCCTTACAGCATTATTTTGCAATGTAAAGAGAAGCATATTGCATACTACAAGAGGCCAATCTCTGGTTCACAGGTAACATATCATATTGCTTACTATGATGGCAATACAGCAGTTTTTTCTGTAAAAATTGTGGGTACGTTCATCTAAAACACTTCATTTTTTTGTACTAAGTAACATTGTATGCATGAAACTTATGAAAAAATTTTAAAACATAAAAAATAACAAAGCACTAACTTAAACATATGCATTGAAAGTTAACTCAGTGCTTAGATAAGGATGCTTCAGCTGTGATTCTCTAGAACAGGAAGAAAGCCGAACTTGCAGCACCCAGGAATCTACTTCTATACACATTAGGAAAAATTTACCAACCACAGAGATTTTTTTTTCTTAAATGTACCTTAAATAATGCAAATCTGAGATCTCTTTCATACATAGCCAACAGAATTCGCAGCCACAGACAGCACAAGTCATATGATTGCAGCTTCCATCATTCATTTTTATTATATAAGCAGCACAGCGCGGGCATGGCTTTATGTCATCAGCTGTTTAAAAAGAAATATTAAGATCATAGTAGTTCTTGAGACAAGCAAAATATAGACATAAATTTAGAAAAAAATGAGCAAACCATTATCTGAAAACAACAGAAGAATTTTATTAAAAGGTTGGTGTATATATCTTGATTTGGCAATGACTCGATACTTATTTGTATTTGTACCTTAGAGCAAGTAAACCAAAAGAAAATGAGATTACATTCAAGTAACTGAATAGTTAATGCATACACTTTGTTCAAGGATTTTCTAAGCTTAATGCAATATATATTAGTCCAACATTATATATGTACATTCATACAGGACTGAGAATACAGCCTATTGAAATATAATCTTCTTTTACATTTTATGCTGTCATGAATCTTTTACTTTATTATTCCACCACCACTTTGTTGTTTCTTCACAACTTCCACATTAAGCGAATTTCTTCGCTATCACCAAACTCCTCTGGAGTTCTTTTTACAACTCTACACTCTAGAAAAAAAAAAAGTACTGTAGCAAAAAAATCTCTGGAGACTCTCCCTTCCCCCTCCAAGTAAAAAACTAAACTGCAGGTAAGTGACTAGTGCTATCGTTAACAACCAGGGGTCACTGAGCAACAGTGTAGCTTGTTTACTAACACAACCACATTTGTGATCTTTGTTCTTTCACATTACTAATTTTCATTTGCACTTTGGCACAAGTTATTTACTCACAGCAGCAGAAATAACCCCTAGTGCCCACTGCCTCTGAGCTACTATGCAGGAATAAGGTAAAAGAGGCATTACACTTGGTATAAGGAATATCCAAAGAGGTACAGAACCAGCAGAAACAGTACTTCGACCAACTCCAGCACAGAAGGGTAGTGAGCAGCTGAAAGGACGCACAAGCTCATCCCACATGGGAACAGATGCAAAACCAACAGGACAGTAACTAAACTGACCAGTTCTTGCAGTGTAGGTATGGCAGAGCTACTGTGTTCATGCTGGAAGGGAATGAAAGGGGAAGAAAGGAGCTGGAGAACAAATTTATTTCCAAATTTATTTGAAACTAGAGCATGATGCCAGTCTTAAGACAAGATGGAGTACCTTGTTAAACTGAGCCAGCACAAACAACAGGTTAGAGACTCCCAAGTCTAGTGCTGGGTTGGAGAATGACAGGTCTATAACTACATTTAAGGTGCAAGAGACTTTTCCCCAAATATCTACCTCATTTAGTCAGGCAAACACAAAATCTGCCAAATAGAGAGTGAAGTGACATTCAGAGCTGGTTCTTATCAACAGAAAACTGGGCTCCTGTTCTGCAAAGTACTGTTCTGAATACTTTATTCTCTTTTTTTGGGTTACAAACATGTTTATTTTTAAGAATATGAACACTTTGCTTTCTAGTAGCCAAGACAAATGAGTATTTTATTGAAAAATAGAAATTAGTACCAACAGATGTCAAACAGAAGAACTGGTATCAGACTAATGGTCTCTCTTGAAAGCAGAAACCAGTGGGTTTGAGTTTTATTTTTAACAGCTTTTATTATTAACAGCCCTGTGAAATTTCACCTAAAGTGGAGGAAATAAGTGTTCCCAGTGTGTAAGAGATACAACTAATGATGTCAGCCTGCCAAACACAAAGTGCTTTGCATCAAATTGTAGCTGAAAAATGTGAGGTCAAAGGAAAGAATCAATTTAAAATGCTGACAAGCCTGTAAGATTTAGAGTCGGGTGCTATGGTCAAAGTACTTCAAACTGCACCCTTTAAAATTTGAATTAAAACTTAAAATTGTATTGTGTATTTTATGTTTCTGAAAGTCAAAGCAGCTAGGAGCCACCATGCCACTATTCAGGTCTTTCCTTTTTAAAGTTAACTGTGCAAATGTACTAGAAAGGTACTCTACGGACACAGCATCCTAATCATAAATACCTGCTGCTCCAGATTCCTGGCTGTAACTAATAGACGAAGAACGAATTGTTCTCAGGCGCAGGCTTTGAGCTCTCTCCTGGCGAGCAGCATCACAGGTCTGGTTTGGATGCCAAATCTGCTTGCAGTGGTAGCAAAACTCAGTTCCACAGCCTTCTCGTCCACAGGTAAGTTTGGGACAGCTGGCACATCCAAAAGCGATCACAGCATATCTTGAATGATCAAGAAGGGCAAGAGAGTTTTGTTAATAAAACCAGTCCCGTCCATAGACCAAAGCAGACAAGACGGCTGCAAGAGCAGCTGAAACAGGTACAGAGGCAACCAACATCAGGAGTTAACACCACGCGGTCAATACATTTTCTTCACCACCTTTCCTCTATAACTCTATCACTATTGCATTAGATTAAGTCTGTACAGAAATATTACAATCAGTCTAACACTTCGCTCTACTCCACCTTAACAACTTCATGCAGTACTAAACTGTACCATATTTAAAGCTGAAGTGATTTATAATCTATTACTGCCAAGGCATCGGACTTCGTCCTGCATGACATGCTAGGATTTTGCTAGTTGCTTTTTATCATTAACGTCATTCTCTACATTAAGTAGATGTTTGTTTACTTTTTGTATTTTAAAATGTCAAACAGCAAAGCAAGTATTTATAAATAAGGATTTTAGTTTCTCAATTATTATGACAATTTCATTTTATTTGGCAGCTTAAAAAATACATTCCAAATTGTGAATATCTTTTCTGTGGCAAATACTCTAGAGCAAAAAGCTCCAGAAAGGGCAAGACTTGCAAAACTGTGTTACACTTTTGTAATCAGACACTACATGAACAATTCTATACAATGACCATGCTGTTGCCACAAATCAATTCCTCCATCAGGTTTAAGTCACATGATAAAAATACGAGCCCTGTGTATTACAGTTCATGATACATATATGCAAACGTGCCTAATTTCCTACTCACTCTAAATTTTTCAATGATTCTATGTAATAGCTTTCTTTTAAATAGAAAATAACAACAGCTACACTGGTACAAATACCTAAAACAGATGTGCAGTTTTATTTACATTAACAGTCCCCTTGAATAGACTTCAGATTTATAAATGCAGTTGGGTCTTAATTTATGGCTGTTAAAATAAAATTACCTTCATCTGAGAAGACTAAAATGTTTATATTCACCCCTGCCCTACTTATAGCAGTTGCATTAACTCAAAATATTATTTCAGTAATGACACTTAGAAAAAATGTACTACCACTCTCATATTTATCTGAAAATTTAGCTACTTTGAGAGTAGCTAGGTCTAAAGCTCTGTAAAGTTAATGCAAGTCTTATGTCTTCCATTAGTGTTTTAAAACAGCATGTTTGAGGTTCCCCCTAAGAAGTTCTGCAAACAAATACAAGTTTTCAACCTTTAATTTACGCATGATGCTGTTAGAAATAAGAAGGATATATATGCTTGTCTGTTTTTCAAGTAAACATTTGTTTCAGTAATTGCTAGACTATTTGAGATCATTGCCAAGTTAGTAAGTTCCATTTTCCCACTTACTGAAGCTGAGGAGATAATTGCTTTTTACATACACACACAGACTCTGATTCAAAAGCTTTTTCAACATACAGGGATACAATCAAGACTCAGTAAAGTTAAATCAAACAATCTCAAGTGTAGGCCACAGTATCAATCTCCATCCTGCCCCCCACTGCTGATAAAGAATGGGATACATCCCTGAAGGCACTCGCTATTTGGGACTGATGCATCTTCAGCAATCACTGGTGGGTCTTTTCCAACCTGGTGATTCTATGGTTCTAAGCCTTGCAAAAGTAACTTTTTAGACTAGAGCTCAGATTAAACCGTACAAGATTTCAGATTTCATTTCCCTATTTTGCATTAATTTTACAGGTGATAAGAAAGCCAAAAATTCTTGTTAGTCTGAGAGAAGGGACAAACAACCAAATATGAAGTAAATACATGCAACCTATCCCCCTCCCACAAAAAACAACCAAGAAGTAAATAGCAATTTATCAAAGAAAGGATGTACAGTGGGAAGAAAAGAGGAATGAAGCATTTGTACTCTTTGTCAAGCGAAAAGCAGATTGGGCAAAAGGTAAGAAAATCTAGGAAGTGCTGATCTCCTCCAATAATGTAAACAAAGCAATCTCAGACCAAACCCATTAAACAGATCAGGCAGAAGAAAAGACAGAACACATTCGGAATATTGATTCACTACGGTTTGTTAAAATGTCATTATAAAACTGATAGGAAGAAACAGAGTCTGAAAAAAATTAGTCTGGAAGAAAGCCCAAGAGGTTTCCTTATCTGTTCTCTTTCCTCCCAGGGAAAGATCACCTGTCTGTCAAGCGTCCCCTACCAAGTCACTGCAGGAAGGCTGCAGCTGGTCCAAAGGCTTTTACAGTATTCCAAGTAACAACAACAGTCAGGATACATTTGGAGTAGCAACAAAAGCTGAGGATGAAGTAGGATCAGAAGGACCATGGTGCCAGCAGTATGAACCATTTTTGGCACCAGACTGCTTTATAAAGTGCTAGAGACCATGCAGCTCCCAGACAGCTCATCCAGCACTCTGCTATTGTAGCAGAGGTTCTCCTCCAAACTAATCCACAGTTCTCTTGCTGGGAAGATCATGAGAGGTTCTTCACTGGCATAGAAGTAGCAATGAACTTCCATTGTAGTTAACTTTGTTTCAAGACCTCTTTGGTTCCAGTTTTTCCATCTCTAGGCAAAATCTCTGGTTTTACCCCAAAAGAGCAGGTAAAATAGACCAGCTTTCACCCAACAGTGAAAGACAGCTGAAAAAGAGGTACTTATTTCTTAATCATCCTTTGTGGTTTATAACACAAAGTTAAATAATCTTCTGTTAAATAACACAGGGGCCCAGGACACTGGAAACAATAGTGTTTGTCAATTTAATCTGATTTTAAACTAGTAATGAGAATTCAGTGAAGCTGTATCTATTTCTGTATCTATCCCTGTAAACCATTTACCTACCACATAAAAAGTATCAGGAAAAAGCTGTGTTGTCAAACGTACAGTTAAGGTCACCCACAGTTTGTTCCCCTCACGCAAAAGCTTTGCACAGTTTAGCTGTCTGGCAGTGTAGTATGTTTTCCACAGGATTCCACCCTCAGAGTAAGAAGTATGCAGTAGGCAGTTCTGGAGCAATGATTTAAATATTTGTAATATACTAACCAACACATTGCTGTGATCCCCCGCACAACTGCACAGAACTTTAAAATCTGCTCTGAAGACCCACCTTTTATTTTCATAATGGTATTATCCATATCAATTATCATTACAGTTTCTGACCATTTAAAGACAGACAGGGTGTTTCTCCTAAAACAGATGAGAAAACTGAAGCACAAAAACCAGGCAAAGTGAAAAAATGTCCATTAAAAACCTTTGCCTTAGTCTACTTACTTAAGAACTAAAAAATGTATCTGACTCACTGAAACAGTTTAACAGAAAATGGTTTAGCAGTTCTTACATGTTTCCACTTTCTTTCAGTAACAAGTTTGTCCAGAAGGCAAAAACTCAGGGGAACTAGAGCAAAGCATACTTCTGCCTATCCAGTATCGCCTTCTAGTGGCTGCTTTCTTTTGCAATGTCAAAATATGAAGAGCAAGCTGTACTGCATTTTTTTAACACACCTGACTTTTACAAGCCCATGCAGCCAAACCAGTTCAAGTCATTTTTCCTTCTCTACTCAAACTATACCACAGTAATGCCACCCACTGTGGACCTAAGAAACCAGCACATTCCCAGTCCCTGTTTCTGACTCACATTAGCAAAATCTATTTCATTTAAAACTATGAAAGCAAAATTGTATTTCAGATATGTTTCTTAACATATAATTTAAATTCAGAAGTCTTCTAAACATTACTGCCTGAACATTAATACTGGAATAGTTTACCTAACAGTCAGTTCTAGTTTAACTGCTCTCTGCCAATATTCTTACTTTTCTTCTTTCTAATTATTGCTCATTTGTTAGGCTTCGAAATAGAGATGTCATCTTCCATGATTTTGCAGTGCACACTGCACATCCGGATCACAGTCATGGCTTTAGCATTTGGACATTACGATAACTCAAACCACGTCTAAAAAAAGCAGCTTGCCGAAGAATGGCACAATCAGACACTGACAGCAGAGAAGCGTGACAAGTTGCTCAGTAGTATTCAGCCTAGTTGTGTCAAAATTCAGAATGGTTTCAGAACTGTTTAAGTCTTAAAGCAATGTTAAAACACTATGTTCCTCAGATAATAAACAGGAACAAGCTAATTATTATCTCACATCAGAATCCTGTTGATGGGCAACAAGTAGTGTGTCAACCAGCAACAAGATGAAAAATGAAAAGTTGGAGAGGTCTTTTTATTGAAATAAAATCTTCAGTCATTTTTCACAGTTAAAACCACCAAAATACCCACTGTGCTTTAACAAACAGACTATGTTAAAAGTACAGTCACTGAATTTACAGTTCTCTTTAGTTTGAGCTTTGCACTGTTGCCTTGGCAGTGTAACATCTAAGGGTTTTTTTGCCTGCTGTATATACACAGCAACCACCTACCAATAAGTTTCATTGCATTGCTGAAATTCCCTCTGTGCAGAAAAAAAAAGTCCTACTTGAGGAAAGGTTTTATCTTGGAAGGCAAGTTGTAGCCTGGGTTGTTTTGGTTTACCTGGTTAGCATAATACATAATAAAATGCTAAAGCAAAGCAATTAATTTTTCAAAAAGCATAATTCTATGAACATTATCAATTTATGCTGACGCTGTTGTGCAGATAATAGGATAAAAATACATACCCACAATCTGGAGCTGGACACCACCTACAATCAGGATCCGCAACCAGCCATCGTCTAAGCATAAATTCTTCGTATTTTTCCATCAAGATGTCATCATTTAATATCAAACGAATATCATGAGGATTAAATCGTTCTGAGCATTCTGGACAGCTAATATTAACTCTGCTCTCAGAGATTTCTATCCGGAGATACTGACGCAAGCAATCCACACAAGATCTGTGGTGACAAGTCATTATCTCTGGGAACCTGTCCTTGGAGTGCCGCAAAAGGCACAAGGGGCATTCCATGAAGTCTCCACTTGGTTTGCTGCTAGAGGTTGTTCCGTTATCTGAAGAGGTACATGTGGAGAAAATAGAGTTCTTGTCTGTACACATTTCTGAATGAATACTTTCTATACTTGCAATTCCATCAACACCTCCATTTAAATCCCTAGACTTGCGCTTTGTGTCTTTTTTCCTTCGAAAAAGAGAGCCCAGTGAAATTCTTCTTTTCTTTGGTGCCTTTTTAACTGATGGCAAGCTTACCGAGGAAGCAGAAGACTGGAGGTCCCGATCAGAGCCCATTTGCCGATGTAAACTCATGTCTAGGTCACTCATGAGAAATAGGTTAAATTTCATATAAAACCCTTATCATTTTTAAGAATTAAAATGGAGTCAGAGGATATAGGCATAATATCATGTAATCCAGTTTGTGAATCTTCATGCAGAAATTTCACATGTATCTTCCGGCAAATTCTTCACAGGAATTCCCTATATTAGGAGGAAAGACAAAAAAAGATAAGATTAGAATCATATCCATTACTTTTGGTTATGAAAGATTACAGCACTCTAATGACCTGTTGTTCATATTACTACCATCTTCACCACCTGACCCAATACTTCATTCTGTCAGCTTTTTCTATCCTTTATGTCCTTCTCATCTTAACAAGCCTGAAATTTCCCTGTGGTTAAGGAACATCTTTGGTACACTTAAGCAGTGCGGAGAACAGTATCTTCACTCTTCTGCTCCCTAAGGGGGCTGGTGTGTGTGTGCGCGTGCAGGCATGTGTCGAAATTACCATAACCCAAGGCGACAACTAAGTGAACATGTAACAAGTTCTCCTATAAAGCACAAAAACAGGCTTACAGCAGTGGAAACTTGCCTGTTTTCTTTACCTTACATTTTCTACGCATGCTATACGGTCACATCTGAATTAAAAGAAATTAAATATTTTTGTGTGTTTTTAATCAATTTAGAATACCAGAGAAGTTAAGTTGCTGTGGCTAAACAACTCAAGATAGTCTCAAAGCCGGAGGGCTCTGAGAGAAGTATGTAGATGCATATTTATAATGTAAGGCACCTGAATATTTCAGGAAGCAGAGCAGCAAAGCGAGTGCCAGTAAACACTGCCTTGCCATTCAACGTTCACATTACAATTCAAGCAAAGACTAGAGTGAAGGTGATGACATTTCAATTTTTCATCATATTGATTTTTATTTAAAAAATTTATTTTTAAAAAAATCCAGATTCCCATCACATATAAAGCTTCAATTATTCCTTATGTACAACATGATGGCAAAGGTTTCCTTCTGTTTAAGTGACTGGCTTCAAGAGCAAAGAGAAAGTAAGGTGTTTTCCTATTCTCCCCCAACAGAGCGAGAGACCACCTCCAACCAAAACCACTAATTTCCCCAAACATGCAAATACTCCCACTTCTTGGAAGCCTGAGTATACAAGAGGAATTCTTCTAACTCTCAGCGGATCACTTTTGTAATACAAGGCAGCAGCAGAGACATCATTGTTGCTGGCACCATTTCCTTCTTCAGCATTTCCCACCTTGCCTCCCAGAAAGGGGTGCACAGGGTTTCCACAATTTTACCATAAGATAAAATGAGAAATTGCATAATAAATTAAAAAAAAAAGGTAGAAAAAGTAATGCAGAGGGTTCACCAATATTTTCTAACTTACACATCTTGGTATGGAGAAGATGAATGGAGACAAAACCCCAACATGGACAGAGGTGAAAGCGTCTATTTACCAGAGGCCAGGCAGCCCATACACCAGCTGGAGAGCGGCTGGAATACAGCCGCACGCTGTGTGTCTCAGAGGGGAACACCAAGATGTCTGGGTCACGACTAGGAAGTTTCAGAGGACCAGCAGAGGAAACAGGAATCCCTCTCCAAAGAGGAAACCCAGAAATAGCCCACAGGCTGTTCAGCTCGCCAGAGCAATGCAGGCAGAAAGCACAGGGCTGGGTCCTCTTCAGGCATCTGTAGCTTGATACAATGTTTGCACTAGCAGGTAGTTGAGTCAACACTTAAGTTACGCTATCATTAAGTACAGTAGCACGCCACAAAATTGCTACCTTCCTCAAGTGCAAAAATTCAAAAGAAAAAAAATCAACCCACAATAAAAAACCTCAACCACCTCCCCCCTCATGTCTCCTGGGTTTGTTTCCCCAAAATGTTATGTTTGGGGCCACTAGATTTTTTTTTTTTAAAGGAATAATTTAAAAGTAACTTTTTTTTTAAAATGCTGAATTATTACTCTTTTCTTTTCCTTTTCCTAATAAAGGAAAACATTACCTCTGTGGAACATAATCTGTGAATTGTTATTTTATTCCCAGGGTCTGTCTAAAATAAAGCATGTTTTAAGAACATAACATACTCTTCCCTCGCTCCTAAGGGAACACTTTCAACCTAAAATCTAGTCAAAAAGGAATCTTGGATGCTTTACCTGCTTCTGTTCCCAAAACAAATTTAATAGTTTTACAGCTGCTGTTTCTCATTAACATTCCCTTATTGAAATAAAAAAGGTGAAACTAAAAAAACCTGCTTAACAATGATAATAGAAGGGAATATCCTCCTATGATCTCAGCATGATGTTATAT
Organism: Coccyzus lansbergi; assembly: GCA_033558105.1. Lineage (NCBI taxonomy): Eukaryota > Metazoa > Chordata > Aves > Cuculiformes > Coccyzidae > Coccyzus > Coccyzus lansbergi. The sequence continues at coordinate 1,002,833 of JAUMJK010000130.1, forward strand.
CCTAGATATATGACACGTAAAATAAACTACAGATACATAAATCCTATAGTCTATGGGTGACAATAAGTTTATATGCCTACAAATTCAAGAATAACCTTAAAAGCATAACTATATATTTGCTATCATTTGTACGTTCACACAGATACAAGAAGTACCAACCCACACCAGGAGAGCCCTTCAGGCAAGAAGGGTTTTTTTAATAAAGAAAATAAAAATTAGGAAGTAAACACAGTAACACAGCCAAGCATATGACAAGAAGCCTTCCCCTCCTCCCTTTCTCTGGAGAGGAAAGAATGCGTATGACAGCATTTTTGCCAGTTCCAACAGATGTACAAAATCAAGAAACAGCAGCTCTGGTGGTGAACCAGTTATACTTTTTTTTTTTTTAAAATAAACAAAGATTCTCCCATGCTCTAAAGAAAGACCAGTACGTCCTACAGCTCTTTTTGCGTAATGGGATCTGATAAGCCGTCTCTCAGAAATAGCAGATTGCTCTTCTAAAGACAATGGTTAAACTCCATCAGGATTTTTGAACAGAGAAGTTGCCAGTTATTTCAGACAATCAATTATGTTCTCTAGATTTCAACACAAAGCTGGTTTTAAAAGCCATACTCTTCCTTATATAGTAATTTTGGATTGCCATTTTAGTGGTGTTCAAAGATGACTTTGATGAAGTAAAAAGATTCAGCAGATGATTTATTTCACAAAAAAAAAAAAAGAAGACAAATGCTACAATGCAAATAACTATCCGAGCTTTACGAAATTGTAAAAGCCTTACTAACGCAATCTGGAGCACTGGACAGCATCTGCATGTTTTTGCTGACAAAAAGAAGGAAAAAATATTTGACTCTATACAGCTCAAGAACACAATGCCTGTATTATTCCAGTAACAACGAGTTCACATGAAGGAAATATCACTGTGTGAAAGAGGAAGCTCTGAAATGAAAGGACTTGAAATGGTTTGAGACACACAATTACAGTAATAGTAATGAACAATCTAATTTCAAGAGGTAACATTCACCACAAGGACTGCACTACTCCCAGTGACCAGTATAAACTCTATCACCATACAGACGAAGATAATATGGGTAGCAGCAAAGGCACAGAAAAAATACAGACCGAATAAAACTCCTAAAAATCAAAGTTTACCACTGGCCTCAACATTTCCTCAAAAGCACTTTCCGACTACAGAAGAACCATTTTTTCTGGCTTTCTGCCACACCAAAAGCTGTACCACAAATCCAAATTCCAGAAATGCTTTGCATTCTCTTTGTGCCACAGAATACCACAAAACACCAGCTGCCACAGCACAAGCACACCTTCCCATCTGAAGATTTCCAAATGCAAAAATGACCTTTACAGATGTAACTCACCTAAAGCTCAGTACTTCACTGCTACGCATCCAGGTAACCCCTCCTAAAGTGCTTGCTGGGGAAACCTAACAGGCAGTTAATTTCATTCTACTATTCTTTTTGATGCTGCTGCTTGAAGTAAAGAGCATTGTTGCTCATATACTGGAATGGGAGTGAAAGCAAATCAAAATAATCTAGCAAAGGGAGAAGTTTTCAACTTGAGTTGTTGGTGGTGAAAAGTATCTTCTAGTACAGCCATCTAAAATATAACCTTTGCTTGTCTCATCTCACCAGTCTCAAAACTTTTAGAAAAAGCACTAGGGCAGCTCAGCATAACCCTACTGATTTTGCAAGAAGACAGCAGTAAGAGTCCTACTTCTGTAAGTCCGCTGCTGCAGAAGACTAACTCCCACGTGCTCCTACCTGTCCTCCAAACAGATGCATATGCTGAACATGCTGCCTTCTCTTCCATTTCATATTCAACTCAGCGCACAGGAGTAACAGACAAGGGACTGTCTGCCACCAGGACAAGCAGCTTCACACTCATTTGCAAAATGAAAGCAGGCTTAAACATGTGCTGGTTTATACACCATAAACACAGAATAACCAGGTCGGAAAAGACGCACAGGATCATCAAGTCCAACCATTCCTATCAATCATTAAACCATACATACCCCCCCAGCACTTCATCCACCTCTCTTTTGAACACCTCCAGGGATAGTTACTCAACCACCTCCCTGGGCAGCCTGTTCCAGTGCCCAATGACCCTTTCTGTGAAAATTTTTTTCTCATGTCCAGTCTGAACCTCCCCTGGCAGAGCTTGGGGCCATTCCCTCTTGTCCTGTCCCCTGTCACTTGGGAGAAGAAGCCAGCTCCTTCCTCTCTACAACCTCCCTTCAGGTAGTTGTAGAGAGCAATGAGGTCTCTCCTCAGCCTCCTCCAGGATAAACAACCCCAGCTCTCTCAGCCCTTCCTCATAGGGCCTGTTCTCCAGCCCCTTCACAAGCTTCGTTGGTCTTCTCTGGACTCGCTCCACAGCCTCAACATCCTTCTTGTGCTGAGGGGCCCACAACTGAACACAGGATTCAAGGAGCGGCCTCACCAGTGCCGAGTACAGAGGGAGAATAACCTCCCTGGACCTGTTGGTCACATCATTTCTGATACAAGCCAGGATGCCATTGGCCTTCTTGGCCACCTGGGCACACTGCTGGCTCATGTTCAGTCGGCTGTCGACCAACACCCCCAGGTCCTTCTCCTCCAGGCAGCTTTCCAGACAGACTTCTCCCAGTCTGTAGCACTGCAGAGGGTTGTTGTGCCCCAAGTGCAGGACCCGGCACTTGGCTGTGTTAAACCTCATGCCACTGGACTCAGCCCAGTGGTCCAGCCTGTTCAGATCCCTTTGCAGAGCCTCCTTATCCTCCAGCAGATCCACACTTCCACACAGCTTAGAGTCATCTGCAAACTTGCAAAGGGTACACTCAATGCCTTCATCTAGGTCATTGATGAAGACACTGAACAGGACTGGATCCAGCACTGAGCCCTGGGGAACCCCACTTGTCACCGGCCTCCAGCTGGATTTAACACCATTTACCACCACTCTCTGGGTCCAACCATCCAACCAGATTTCCATCCAGGAGAGTGTGCGCCTGTCTAGGCCAGAGGTTGACAGTTTCCAAAGCAGAATGCTGTGAGAAACCGTGTCAAAGGCTGTGCTGAAGTCCAGGAAGATACATCCACAGCCTTCCCCTCATCCAGCAGCCAAGTCACTTTGTCATAGAAGGCAATGAGGTTAGTTTGGCAAGACCTGCCTTTTGCGCACCCCTGTTGACTGGGCCTGATCACCTCGTTCTCTTGCATGTGCTTCATGACAGCACTCAAGATCACCTGTTCCATGACCTTTCCCAGCACTGAGTTCAGACTGACAGTACTGCAGGTTCCTGGGTCCTCCCCTCCAAAACAGATGCAGCTACATCCTCACTAAAACCCTTACAGACTCTCTCATGTCATTAGTGCTTATATGGTAAAATTTGACCCTTCCCATTGCAAAGAAAGATTCTTCATTTTAGGCATTGCTATGATTGGTCCTCCTGGCTACCTAACCAAGCACTGACTTTGTGTTAGTTATTTTTTGATTAAAACTGATTATTAACAGCTTCCTCCTTTGACATCTTTAATTCTCAATATCTATGCTCTGTAGTTGCTACCTGAGATGTAGTGCTCCAGTTTAAAGGGAGTTGTAACAAAAAGAGACCAGAGCTCCAAGTTTATCCACAAACAATGTGCCTTGAGACCTGAAATACATTTCTGCCTCTCCCTTCCAATGAGCGACTCCCACAGTATCCTAGAATTTCTAAGCTATGATGTTTGTAATAGAGGTAACTCTACACATCCAAGAGAGGCATCAAAACAACATTTTCCTTTTTTCTTAACTCCATGGTATCAGAATTGTAAAATAGTGAAATAAGACGTAAAACAAATACAAAAGCTTAAGCTACCAAATTAAATATTAACATACAAGATTTTTAAACCACAATCAAATTTCTTGTTTCAACAGGTATTTTCCTTTAAATGTGAATTTATTCCACAACACTTAAAATGGGGGAAAATTATCCCACCACTTTTGTCTGAGGATTCCTAAAAGAACGTACCCCTGCTTCCTTTGCACATGCCTCAGGTTCAGCTAAAAATCTGGTATTGCCAAGAGTTAAAACAGAGCGAGTAACAGCCTGAAAGGGCTTAACAATTTTAACAGTTATGTGCTTCTGTAGCACTACATCTCATTAGAAAAAGCCCCACCACTCACATCGATGCACACAGTGCCAAAGCATCATAGGGCTGTTATTTGGTTTAATCACAGACTATTTAGTACAAGCAGAACCAAAACTCTGCTACTTGGAAGTAAACAAATGGAAATTATGCTGAAACCACAAAGGTTCTGGCAGAACATTTATATACACCAAGTTGAAAAATAAAATCCTTTAATAATAACATAATGCAGCATATGTGAAATGCTTATTTATGATTAACAGAATGTAATTATGACTACTCCTTCATTCCACTTCCCCTCAAAAAATAAGATTAAGAATAGTGACATTTTCCATTTAATGTTTAGAAGACTGTGTAGATATTTAAATTTAATTGGGGGGTTATGTCTTCTTACTTTGATTTCTAATAAAATATGAAAGTAAGAGTTTGTATTATTTGCATTAAACCCAAGAGGTTATTCTATAAAAGAAAGTTAAATATGTATCAGAAGTTTCTCAAGACCCAGACCTAAGATGCTTTTTGTGAAACATTTACAATGACTTGTTACAGTATGCCAAGGGTGCAAAAATGTAAAGTCAAAGTGACTTAAATAATTGATTTAACTCAGACTGGGTTGCGTAAAACTACGTCAAAAGTACACTCATGTAAATTCCATTTTGTTATGGTTTTTCTCTTTTGAAAATGAGGGCCCTGGTGTGGTAGTTGATGTTCTACAGAATTTATCCAAGCAAAAAGTAACTTTTCTCTTTCAGAGACTTTTGGAGGAAGATACCTTTACTTTCCTGTCCTGCTTTGTTCCAAGAGTCACATATGTAAATACTTAAAGCACAAAGACTATTTGTTATCAAAGTTAGCAGAATTGCTTCTAATATTAATAAATCTTGTTCAGAGTGAGAATTACTTGATCATTTCCTTAATTATGCTCTCACTTCTTTATGTTTATGATGGACCACTGATACCTGCATAGAGGTCATTATTTATAAACAGGACTCCCAAATCCACAACTGATGAAAGGCAAGTTTTTCAAAACCATCACTCACTGATTTCACACTGGGGCTTGCAGCAGGCTCAGGGAAGTGCTGACAAGGTCTGGGACATGCTCATTATCAGCACAGAACTGATAAGCAGAACAGAGCAGGGCCCTTATGCCTAAAGGATAAGGGAATCAAACCCTCTGGGACAAGTTAGCTTGACACACTGAGGCCATGGAACTAGTGCTGAGCGAGAAACAAAGAAACAATCTTCCCTGAGCAAGAGGACAGACTGGGTAAGGCTTTGAGTGACCTGATCTGGGGGAAGGTGGCCCTGCCCACAGCACTGGGGTTGGAGCCACATGATCTTTAAAGTACTTTCCAAGCCAAATCATTTTATGATTCTATGGTATGGGAGTTCCTATAATGCAAAGGAAGTCTAACTTTAGGACAGTCTTCTAATAATTAGGATCAGTTTAGAGACAGTATGTAATGCTTTGTTAAAATTATACAGAAGATTTACTAGCTACCAAAAGCAGACAATAGGCTAACACAATTCCCTCATATACAGCCCTTCTTTTCAGCTCTTAATCTCCTCTTCAGCTGGGATGTTCACCAAAGCAAGAACAAAAATGCTTTGTAAACCATCTTTCAACAAACATTAAAGGAAAACACCACGGTTTCTCTAATTGATTTTATGTCCAGATTGTTACTCCATATTCTAAATTATGTTATAAACCCCCAATATTCATGGATATTATATAAGAATTTCAGAGAAAAGCACTTGTGAGGCAGAGATATTTTACTCTCTTAGAAATCAATACACTGCACTGTTACCAGGTCCCAGTTTATTATGACTGCACTTTATTTTTCCTTAAAGCCCTGTGTCAATTATCTGGAAATTCTATTTTCCCTTACAGAACAAAACAATATTGTTTGTAAAACAATGAAGTAAACAGACAATGAACCCGCCTGGGCTCAAAGGCTGAGACAGACAGTCAGACTGATTGGGCATTAAAATAAAAAGATTGACAGTATTTAAAATGCACAGAAGCCTGCAGAATCCACACTGCAGAATTGCCAAACATTCACTGATACGCAATGTTCCATTTTAAAATTCGCAGTGGTATGTAGTGCATGACAAACCAATCCTGACAGTTAGAAAAATCTTCAGCAGGTTATTAAAAATAAAAGTTATTCCTCTTCCTTAGAAATGTATGTGCAATACATCCTGTATCATGTGGCCATGACAGCTGCTATTAGAAAAGGAAGTCTTGCAAGCTACCCAACTCACTCTGAAAGTCTCTGAACAACTGATGGCCAACTGCAGCAAAATCAGTCCTCTTGCAGATAATACTTGTAAAGAAAAGACTGCTCTCAAAGCACCTCCTCTAAGCGTGGCTGGATTTCTTATTTTGGTCATCATCCTTTCAAACCCCAGAAGAACACACTAACCAAACAAAACTGCTTAGAAGAGAAACATACTTTTCCTCTACGATTCAAATGTTAAGTAAAAGATTTAATCAGCACTTTCACAAGCACGGTCAGCCACTGCAAAATGGAGATCTGCTGGCATTCTGAAGGGGTCACACTGTACTTTTGCTAAAAAAATGGCAAACAGGCACGAATTCCTTCCTTAAATTCTAAAAACATCAATTTTCCAAACCAGCAGCATTAAATCTGGGTATATTGAGTGCAACCATCGACCAAAGCTAAGAAGTTAGTGGAGAAATACTTTCTATTTGTGAACCTTTAGGCCTACATCTGTTGCAAATGAGACTAACGGGATCAATTTTCCCTTATCTCCCTCAACAGAGCAGTCTTAGTTCAACCATGCACTCACTCGCTGTGTCAAAAGCTTATCCTATGCACTATGGTGCCTGCTGTAAGCAAATGTACACCGAACTCAGCCAACACAAACTAAAGTCCTGGAAACTCTAAAGGAGAGGGGAAAGAAAGGAAGGAAGGAAAGCAAAACATCACCAGAACCTTTAACTATTTTAATCCTTCAATCATTAAAATTGTCACACTAGAACAATTGTTTTCTTGTGTAAGTAACAGTAATTCTCATTGTATTCTCTTGTGCAATGCTGGGCAAATATTTTCACTTTGTTGGGAGATTTACTTCTATAGATACATTGAAGTAATGTCCTGAAACATCTGACTAGCCAGTGTTCTGGAAAGTGGAAGCAACACTAAGGGATTAAAAACTGCACAAGCTTCCTATGCACCTAAACCAGTTTTAATCTAACTGTATAAATACTTCAATTAAAATCAAACATTCTTTCTGACCACCAGCTGAAAAGGTAGTCTGTATGAATGATTCATTCAAAAAGATGGACTATTTGACCCAAGACAAATAAAATCCTCCCATAAACCTCAAATTTTTCCCATCCCTAAAAATATACTGTAAATTCTGCTTTTAAAATTCTAATCTCCTGTAAGGAAGATATAAAAACAATTAAAGAACTTAATTCTGAATTCTGTCTTCTTAGAATGCTGCATAAAAATCTGGATGAACAGATACAGATACTTCACCAGTGTACTCTTAAGAAAAACAACTGAAATAAATTATCAGTCAAAAGTGATAGCAAAATAATCCCAGTTTTTCATCTCTGTATTTATTTTACTTGAAAGTATTCCCCACTTTTGGTTTTGCTCTTTAGAACTACGGCTGAATGACACCTCAGAATTTACTGTAGCTGCTTTTTATTGTAAGCTATACATTGCATAATAATTGGAGTAAAAATATACACCAGCGAAATAACATCAGAAAGATTTGTTTCCTGTAGCGTTACCAATCCTACAAGCAGAAAACATTGCAACACTCCTGAATGCTGAGATCATTCCTACAGAAAAACTTCCCCAACATGAAAACAGCCAAGACTCACAAATTTCCAGAATACACAGATGTAATTTCAGGTCTACAATTCTGCTCACACAGTAATGGCCATACACTGAATTGACAAGCTTTTGTTTTGAAGCAGGCCTTAAAATGTGCCCTACTATAAAAACAAACCAAATCTCATATACCAGTGTATAAGGAGTACCACAATTGTAGAAGAGAGATCTAAAACCAAAAGCGGTAGTTCCAGAGAAAGCATGCAGACAGAATTTGAGCAGCATACCACAGAGATAGCAGCCTGGGGGGATACATAAGAGGTAGCAGATCTCAGTTCCTTGCACCTATTGATTTTTAAATTCAGCAAGAGCCAGGGGTTTCTGTCTGGCACTGAGGAAAGATCTTATTGACCAGCTGACTAACAGCACCTTCCAGCTCAGTATTTTCTCTGGCATACGTACCCTATATTTTCAGGGCAGGGGAGAGGAACTCATCTTGAAACAGCCTTGCCTATAAGAAATACTAAAAATCTTTATTTTATCACTTTTTAATTCTCTGGTGCTACTTTACCAGGTTTAACAAAATTGATATACAGATACTCTCCGGATAAAGCTTACAAAGTAAACTAACTAAAGCAACTGAAAGGGAGCAAGTTAATAAAAGTTTTGAATTCTTCCAGTGAGATCAAGTTAGGCTGCAGTACCTTACAATGATGTCCTTGTTTCAGCTGGTATAAAGTTAATTTTCCTTCCAGTAGCTCTTGTGTTTTAGATTTAGTATGAGAATAATGTGGATAGCAACAACGAAAGCAATGTGAGCTAGGTAATGCTTATGCTCAGCTGGGATAATTTTTATCCCTGTAGCCACTGTATTTTAGAGTTAGTATGAGAACAATGTTGATAACACATGGATGGTTTTAGTTGTTGCTAAGACATCAAGGACTTTTTCAGCTTCCCATGCTCTGCTAGTAAGCAGGTACAGAAGAAACTGTGAGGGAGCACAGCCAGACAATTGACCCAAGCTGGCCAAAGAGATATTTGATACTGTAACACATCATGCTCAGTATGTAAGTGAGAAGCTGGCTGGGAACCAGGGTTTACTGCTTGAGGATCACTGCTCTGGAATGGGCTGGGCATCAGTCTCTGTGGGTGGTGAGCATTACTTGTTTTGTACATACTATCAACGTCATTACTATCATTTTCTCTTCCTTCGCTGTCCTATCAAATGGCCTTTATCTCAGCCCATAAGCTTTGCTCTACCTCCCGATTCTCCCCATCTCGCTGGGGTCAGGTGTGAGCCAGTGATTATGTGATGCTAAGTTGCCAGCTGTGTTAAATCACGACACAGGAGATGTGATATGCTCACAGTTTCTGGAAGCTACTGTGACAACTCCAAACAACTTACTAAGCCACTGTAAACCGACAGTATGTCAGCCCTAAGGAACCAAGTAGCAACTGTGTATGGGTCTTTTTTTCCATGCTAGTTCTCTTTATAGAGAAACTAAGCATTTTGGTAAATGTAAATCAATAGAGAACTTTTGGAAAAACTTGTGTGACCGAGTGAATAATCCCAGCCAGTCTGCTCTAGCTCTAGCAGCATCAAGTCAGGATAGAGAGAGACAAGAACTGTGACAGTGTTTTCTTAACTCTGTTCTGACTAATGCTATTAATACTGAAACTGCCTTCAGGTCAGGTACAATGTTACACCACTGTAACTAATCATTCCCCTTCACTCAAGAAGTGAGATTAATGCAAAAACCTAGTGTAAAATGCACAATTCTAATGCTGCCTGACCTGCAAATTTATTCTGTTGGTATGTTAACTGAAAAAATCATGCATGGATGAATTTCAAAACACTAAGCCTATTTTTTGGTTCACAACAGATCTAGTTAAACTGGTGCAGTTTCAAACGCAGACCAAGATTTTTTTTTTTTTAAAAAAAAAAAAAAAAGAATTAACAACAGAGGGAAAAAGAGACAAAAACAAAGACAGGGAAAAGTCTAGCCAGGGAAACAAAAATACTCTATCCTGCCAGGAACACTGCCTCTAGCTTCCAGACAGGAAACACTGCCTCCAGAAAAACCATTGGCGTCAGGAAATGGACCACAAAACTTATCTCACAGCCGAACCTACCAGAGAATGAAAGCAGAACATTAGAAAAGGAAGGTAAAGACAAACGGACCAGCCACCAGGCACACAGATCTTTGCTAATAAGTACATGAGGTAAAAAATTCAACTCTACTGACCCTTCCTTAGGAGAAAGAATTATTGGAAAGGATTCTTCCAGTCCCACTGAAAATAAATAAAAATGACCAGGCTGAAAAGATAGAGCCCATTCATCACAGACAGGGCAAGAGAAGGGGAACAATCTAGCAGCCTTTACAGACAGAGTCCACTAGCATTATAAACAGTATAAACACTAGTTAAAAAACACAGAGCAAAAAAAACCCTGAACGCTCGTCATTAAAAGTACATCTGATGCTCTACCTATGCTGGAAATACAATATATGCCAACGAGAGGAGTTATTCTGCCAGCACGGTTATTCCACCTACAACAACATCATATACTATGCCAAAAAATATGCTATGTCAGCACACAGCAGGATTTAGCTAGGTTAATGTGAGTTTTTCCAACCATTCTCCACTGACAGCAATGCAGTGTAACCATAACACAGACTGGGGACTAAGCATGAGTTTCTCTATGCAAAAATACCATTTCACTTGGCTAGAAAAGTTAGTGCAAAGCCACCCACTTGTGGCTTTACTGTGGTGAAACTTTCTTATTCCTCATTGCCTCCTTGATGGTATCCAAGCAAGAAGCAACATAGGGGAGTTTGGCAGATCCCCTGCAAACCACTGTGTATCAGCCAGAGACCTTATTCCTGTGCATTAGGCGATGTTCTGGGTCACGTGGTGCTGATGAAACCTTGGCAACACTGTGACATCCTGCATTGGCAGAATGCTTCGCACCAAATATTTAAAATAAAATATGCAAATGTTTCCTGCTGTATCTCATACATTTAACAGTGGAATTTAAAGTCAGACAAAAAAATGCATGGGACCTATAAACTTTGGCAGCTGAGGAGTGCTGCAGTGTTTGGTGGCACACTCAGTGAGCAACTGTCCCAACTGAGAAAAGTAAGCGTGCACTATTTCATTTACTCCATGACTTCTGAATTACCAAGTACATCTCCACGGCCAGGCCTTGCAATGCAGGGAATACTTCTGAAATGTAACTCCCCTGCCCTCATGCTTTTGAGGAGAGCAAAGCCCTTTTCCCTAACACTCCCCCCTCCATTCTCACACTTACTTGTGCAAACTTGCATCATCTTTCTAACGCATCTTTAAACACGCTGTGCTGGATGTTAACTTCTTTCCTCCTTAAAAAGCTCTTTCTACACAATTATGGAAACACCAGTTAAGCCCCTTTATGTGACAGATTGTGACACATCATCCATTTCAAACAGTTAGAGGCACAAAAGAAAAGAAACGAAGCAAGTATAACGCAATTCCTAGAAAAGCTACTGTGCTTATTTTCTCCATTACTTAGAATGGCTAAACACTTTCTAATTATAGTCTTCAAACAAACCCACGTTATTTCAGGTTCTGAGGTAAAACCACACTTTATGTTTCTTCAGAAGTAACACTGGTTTATGCCTTCAACTCTACCCTTTTTAGTAAAAATTCTTTAAAAAAACCGAGCACTGAGTCAGACCTCAAGCCTCTCAGACCACAGAAACAGCACAATTGCTAAACTTAATTAGTACAGAAGATGCTGCCTCATGCCAAGAGTACCTGTACAGCCCTCTAACATCTGGATGAGTTTTTCCTTTAAGAAGTAGAGGGAACAACTTGTAAATGCTACAAAACCTTATTGTTTATTTTTTAAATCAGCTGCAATCCTCCAGCTTGACTTAGAATCCTGTCACAGTGACACCCAGTTCTGCTCTGATGGCCTTAAACATAGCTCTCCTAAACTGCATGCATCCAGATATATCTTAGATGAAATAAGTATCTTAAATTGAATCTAGTGCACAAGCTCTCATTTATTTCCAAGGCAAAGATATTTGTTTAATCAGCAATATCAAGTCAGTCCTCTTTTCACTTTAAAAATAAAATACTGCTTTCTCCAGACCATAAATTCACAGTGTCTTGAAATCATGACTTTCTTTCTACTTGCAAGTTTACCATTATGAATTTCAAATTGCAGTAATTACTGATTTTCCTTTTTGCTTATCTAAACCTAGTGGTAACACTAGGGGGAAAAAAAATAAATCCTTGAGCACTACATGTACTTTGCTTCTGAAAAATATCTGCACTTGGAACACCAGCAAAGAAGTGCTACTGTAATCCCAGTTTAAAGAGCTAAAAGCAATATCCTGCAAGCCAAGAGCATCAGGCACAAATATTTACAAAATAATCTGAAATGTCTGTAGCAAATTGGACAATACATAAGTTTGTCAAGTACATTTTCTAACCACAAAAGATATACAGTGAACAGTAGGCTACAAGCACCATTCACAATGATCCCCACCCCTTTCCGAACTCTCCTTCAATTCAATATGCCATTATCTACACCAACTCCAGTAACTAAATGTGCGCAATGCAAGACCTCACCCTAACTTTGCTGACATCAAAGTTTGCCTGCCAACAGATGCTTTGAAATTAGTTACATAGCACAATGAAGACTCAATGCAACTCAGGCTGGATTCCCAAATCAGAAAACAAATGTAGACAGAGGGGTAATACAAATTCAGTTTTTCAGCCTAAAACTATGGCTGCACTGGGCACAATCTCTCCATGTGACTGGCTCGTCTTCCAGGCTTCAGGTAAATTCTATGTATCAACCAGCACCCAGAAAAGCCTGAAGTCTGCTGAAGCACTCAGCAGCGTAGTGAGCAGGCGAGGGGGAGAGGCACAGGTTGCAGCCCTGTTTGCATTCCCCTGCAGGGAAGCAGCACAAGCCCTCAGCTAGCACATCTTGTCCTTTTGGGCCACGCAGCCTGACTGAGACACAAAAGGGCAGGGAGCAGTGCATTTGTCTTCTCCATCTTCAAAACCAAAACAGATGCCTCAAGTAAGGAACAGTCATTTTAATTATTCTAAAAGCAGAAACTGAAGCCAAAGCTAACAGTATGTGTACTAAGCAGATCACTTAAGGCTAGGGGATTCCTGAAACTGCCTGCATACACAGTGGCCACGATAGCAGCAGAATACCTCACACTGGCTTAGCTGGTGAACAATCAACAATGCTAAAAAGATCGAGATATAACTCAAAATCCTCCTCTATTCACTTTGGATTTTTACAGCTACCACGGGTCACCTCTGCTGTAGTCAGTAACATCCCGAATTTTGAAAAGTAACATTCACTTTCAAGCCACACAGACACCAGGACATGTTCATAATGAAAGCTCACATCATATACCCTCAAACTCAAGCCTGTACCCAAAAGGCCACTTGGTCACCTCACTGCATGAGGACCTTGCTCTTCATACCCTACTCTGTTACTCATACACATTTATGATAAAAAGTTCCTTACTTCGGTCAGAGCTTCTACCTGAAATGTAGCGAGTGCCACACAGAACACAAGAACCTTCACAGAGGACAGCAGAAGCTGAAACAGATTTAAACAAAATGTGGATTCTACCAGCCTGCATGTGAACATTGAAGGATAACATTTAGCTTTCACAGCCACTGATGACACAACTCGGTCCTTGAATGAAAATCAGCTTCTGGAAGAAAAATTAATCTATGACAGGGAAAACAGACAAACCAGAGGTGATGTTGAAATCTGAAGGAAAATCAATGCCAAAGAACTTCAAGTTTCATATTCAAATGCCACGTCTGCCTCCAGATAACTCGGTTACACTATCAAACATTACTCGCAGTTAACTGTAGTTTACTAAGAGATACCGTTCCAGCTCAGTGGACTGTGATCTGGACAAACCTGTATTTGTGTTTACCATCTCCCTGCAAGACTGGATCAATACAAAATAAGTGGACATGGTGCCAGCTGCTCTTTGGAAAGTCCAGGAGTCACATTTTCCTTCCCTTCAGCTGTAACAATTACTACACAGGTATAAATCCCAGGCTCTGCTCAAACCCCGGAGCTTTCCTCTGGCTATCGACATAAATCAAAAATGTGGTATGTTTTCTCTGGGGGGGTGGAAGGGTGAGGAAACAGCCATGGTAAACAGACCCTAAAGACTAAAGTTTCAAGAATGGAGTATTATCACCAGCTCCATTCTTCAGGCAAACTGCCTACAGCAAAGGTGAAACATCTGTGCAAGAGATTTATTTTCTTCTCAGGTCTGCTTTATAACACAGGATGAAACTTCCACAGAATTAATAAATATCCCTGATAACTGTTTTGTATTCTATTTGAAATGTACTTCTTTAACCTTGTTACACTGCAATATGCCTGTGGTTTCCCTGCTACAGCTAGCATGAGACAAAAAATGAATCATACACTGTAACAGTGTGAAAACACAGAATAACACAGAATAAAACAGGCCCAATCACTGTTATTGAGGAATGAAAGTCCCCTGCAAAAACCTCAGCTGCACATCTGTTTCCATTGTAGGATGAACATTTTTAGTGATGTTGAAATTTAACGTTACCCAAAAACTAAATATGAAATGTCAAAGAAGTTCTAGTAGTCTAGATGACATTTAAATAAGATCATTTTAACATAGATAAGCTGCTTAAATAATAAAAATTCCCATATTATAGTTATTTAGAAGCTTCAAGTCTGTGACTCAAAACAATAGACACTTACACAATTTTATTTACTGTGCAAAAACCTGCAAATTTTTTACATTCCTGATATAGTGTTTTCAGTAAAGAGATTTTATAGACAATTCTCTAACCAATTACTCAACATAGCATTTAAAAAAAAGACTGTAAATTAAGTTTATTTAGAAATTCATTCTGAAACTTTTAGCTGCTCTTTCCTTCCATTTTCCCAAGACTTTTTTCCTGCTCACATTTTTTAAGGTCACCATTATCAATGAAGTTATTTATAATAATTCTGTTTTTGTCTTATTTCAGATCTTTCTGATTTGCAATCCCACTGCTTGACACTCTAATCATTCTACTGACTGAAAGTCACCAAATACTGCATTGGAGGAACATAAATGATTTCTTACTCTTTTAAGACTTGTGTGTAACTACCGAAGTATTCTGCTGAACGTTTTTAGCCAGTATTATTAAAGAATCCTCCTCAGAAGAGCAGAACTGTTGTCACTCAGCAAAAGAAAACTGCATATGTGTAACTGAGCACTGTGCAATGGCATTTAAGGAAGCAGAAAGGGTAAGGCACATTCAAAAGGATTTTAGCAAAACAGGTGAAAAATATGAATAATAAATGCCAATAAACTAGGACAACAATCTGCCAAATCAATTCTTGTGTCACAACACCACGTCCAAAAAGGAATCATTCTAGTTTGCATAGCAAGACTTTCATCATTTACTTACACTTCCAAGCCTTAACTCAAACTGAAATGTCTGCCGAGTGCAGCCTTTTTAACATAACTGCTGGTCAGGTTGACATTGTTCCATACTGGGAAGATGACAGCTACGTTTGAAAAGATATCACTTGGTTTAAATTTTAATTTTGACATTACTGAAGTAGTTTATACCAGCCTACACTTCTCCACTAGAGGCTACAGCAGATTCAGCTACATCTGTGGCTTTTCAATGGAAGAGCAGAGAGTTTGCGCCAGACAACTAGTAAGTTACCAAAACTTAACAGCTTTCCTTGTTTGGGTACAATCCCTCCCCTTTCTATTTAATGTTGAGTCAGAGTCACCTCGGGAATCGCAATCCTAAAGATGATTGTGCTGTTGAGACAAAAAGGGGAATAGGAAAAGAAGAAAGACGGAAGAAATATGAAATGGGTTGGAGTGAAAGATAAGCTACTAGAGAAGTCACAAGTCTCTACAACGGATACACTGATGCAATACTGTTTGTTCACCTTACCAATAACACAACACCATACAAATTACTGAGAGGAGGGAAAGGGGAAGGAGGATGTGACACATTGTTCTCAGGATAGTACAGAAAAGTAGTACAGGTTTTTAGAAGATGCCCTTTTTTCCTTAGGTACTCTCTCAGCCTGCTGTAAAATTGTTTAAATGACATCTTCTACTCCCCTCCTTAAGCTTGGCTTGATAGCAAACAAGGAAATCAATACACAAGTATGGATCACAACCATATTTCAGCATCTGTGACAACTAGGGTTTCTACTTTAACTTTCTATCTTAGTAATGACACCTTCTCTAATATTTTTATATTTGTACAGAGTATCAAGATACATCAAGAAAGCAGAGCTACCAAGTCTTTTTCTAGCAACCAGAACAATAAAATTTTTGTACTTAGATGTTTTACATGTAAAATCAAGTATTGCCCACAGTATACTTAACTCTATCACAGAACTCCAATACAATCACGTCATACCTGGCAGGATTTGCCTAGCAAGGCACATCAGAAGTGCTAACACGGTTAGAGGAGACACCATCTTATACTTCTTCTGCCCCCAAGAATGCCCTTGCCCTAACAAATAATGTTATTTGCTCATGACATACAACATTATCAAACATGCTATGGGTAACAGAGGCACACAAAGCTACATTAAGAACCTTCTGGACATTTAACTTCGCTCAAAAATCAAGGACACTAGAATGCAAGCTGCCCATTAAAACTAAGTTCATCATTCCCCGTCCATCTACTTGATTGTGTAGTTGATGCCCTGTAAAGCAATGTAAATACTGGTCTCAACAGATATGATGGCTGGATGAGAGTAGCTGATTCTTAACACCACTTTCAGGGAGATGGGGACATCACTTCCCCTGTTCACAACAGAGACCTAACTGCTAGGGTGCTGTAAGCAGTTGTGTAGATTAAGTGCGGCCAGTTGTTTCCCACCCAAACAGAAGGCTTGCTTACTACAGAGACAAGTTGCAAGTATAGAGCTCTAGTGAGAGACAATGGAAAACTACTGTGTTTGGATCCCACTTAGTGCTCTATTAGCCATTTCCAGGTCTTGGGGAGCGCACCAAGACAGATGGAAGAATCCTAAAGGCTGGGTCTGGCTTCTGAACTTCCTGTTGGATTACAGACATATGGATCATTCTGCAGCAGGCCTCATTCATTTCATGGGCCATCTCATTTAAGCTATATATCACCTAAAAACGTTGAACCAGATGATCCTTGAGGTTCCTTCCAATCCGGCATTCTATGATTCCATTGATGGCTATTTCTCATTTCCCTAGTAAATGAGGCCTCATACCTTACGTATCTACTTTTTTTTGCTTTACAACAACATTATGCAACACCGAGTTCACAAATACTACACAAGTCTCTAAGACGTACTAATCAGGTTAATGGCTTCAAAGATGTTAGGAAACCAATCTTCCAAGTACTTCCATGAAATCTTCATAGCAATTCTCAGATGGAAGATACTTCTTAAAATTTGCAAAACAGGAAACAGATCAAGGCTAAAACCACCACCTAAAATAAGATAAGATATTGCAAGTTGCCAAAGTTGCTTGTAACGTTGTTTTGCGTCAGAATAGGACTGCGTAAGTTCAAAATTTACCCGAGCATTGACAACAGTAGCTCCTTGCAGATCAGCACCCAAACATCTAAAGATCAGCATACAGGAAAACAAACACCCAGCTACTCTGTAAGGGCCTTGCCCAACACAGCATAAACACTCCACAAATGAGGCTACCAGAGACTATTCATTCTATCTTTTCCTACCCTAGGTTTATAAGCCAGCATGTTCCAAATAATGTAGCTGTTATCTGAAGTTGTTTAAATGCCAACCATATCTTTTCTGTTGTTAGGACATCGGAATGTTCTCTTACACAAATTTCATATAATTTAGTAATGTGCAGGCACCAAATGAGAAGGAATTAGCAAGCATTCACTAGAATTAGCTTCTCTTTGAAACATCTACACTCACAACAGATTTGATCAATGTTAGCCCATGGGTTTCTTAAAAGGAAAACAAACCTAGAAGAATACCTTCTCTCAAGGAGACTACAGTCTGCTGCAGTGCTTTTCAAACTAAGTGTTCAGTCAGCCTCCATCTGAGTTACCAAGCATTAAACCACAATAATTTCACAACTTGCACTTTGCCTGTATTCTGTGTAACACACCAGTCCAGTCCCTCATCACGTGGTTATCCTTAAAAACATTTATAAACCCCACCACCATTTGGAGTGGAAATAGAGCATGTTTCTTCTTCCCTTGTACAAATCCCCACAGTCTCTCAAATATCCATAGACTATGCCAGTAAAAAACGATTATGTTTCTCCCTCCGCCGCTCATTTTATAGTACAATATCATCCGTATCACTGATATCACTGGAGGAGAAGCCCTTAGATTTTCACTCAGCAAAATGCACGGTGTGTAATGGTAGCCTGGAGGTATTTAATGCCATTCAAGAGTAAGTATGCCTTTCTCATCCTTGAAGGAGAAGAAAAGACAAATACTTGATAAAAAAAAGATCATAAAACAATCCCAAAGAACTTAGTGACATTTCCAGCACTAACTTCAGGAACTGTTACAGAAAAAGACTGATACTTTCAGATTGAATTTTCTGTAGTTAAGCACCTAATAATATTTAATCTACACATAAAGCTCTTTATAAAAAGAAATTAAAAGTTTGAAGGCCTTACTTTTGCTTCCCCAAAGTTCAGCACTCTTCCCTAACTGAGAAATAAATATGTACTAGACTGAGACTGCGGTACTGTGAAACTAATTCTGAAATAGAAGTTGAATAAAGATTTAAATACTATAATACTGTAAACGTCAGTTTAATTTAAAAAAAGGCAATTATTTTGTTTGATTATGTTTTTCTAAAAGAAACTGCAAACTTCCAACTGTGTCCTAATTCATAAATCTGTGAATTACAGCATGAAAAGATCCCCTGTTGGAAATGCTTGCATTTTCCCAGGCATGTGCTAGAAAGCGATGGGATTTAGCTTTTATATAAGACATTCTTTCGATGTACCTTTACTATATATTGTATAAAAGCCAATCTATATTTTACTCAAACACCATATCTCAAAAGAATATATTACAATGTTAATACACTTCAAGACTTCGGTAATCATGAAAAAAGACAGTTATTTAAATCATAGAATCACCAGGTTGGAAGAGACCCACCAGATCATCAAGTCCAACCACTCCTATCAAACACTAAAGCATGTCCCTTAGCACGTCATCCACCCGTGCCTTAAATGCCTCCAGGGAAGGTGAATAAACCACCTCCCTGGGCAGCCTGTTGCTGAGTCCAATGACCCTTTCTGTGAAAAAGTTTTTCCTTATGTCGAGCCTAAACATCCCCTGGCAGAGCTAGAGGCCATTCCCTCTTGTCCTGTCCCCTGTCACTTGGGAGAAGAGGCCAGCTCCCTCCTCTCTACTACCTTCCCTCAGGTAGTTATAGAGAGCAATGAGGTCTCCTCTCAGCCTCCACTTCTCCAGGATAAACAACCCCAGCTCTCTCAGCCCTTCCTCATAGGGCCTGTTCTCCAGCCCCTTCACAAGCTTCGTTGCTCTTCTCTGGACTCGCTCCACAGCTTCAACATCCTTCTTGTGATCAGGGGCCCACAACTGAACACAGGATTCAAGGAGCGGCCTCACCAGTGCCGAATACAGAGGGAGAATAACCTCCCTGGACCTCCTGGTCACACCATTTCTGATACAAGCCAAGAAGCCATTGGCCTTCTTGGCCACCTGGGCACACTGCTGGCTCATGTTCAGTCAGCTGCCAACCAATACCCCCAGGTCCTTCTCCTTCAGGCAGCTTTCTAGACAGACTTCTCCTAGTCTGTAGCTCTGCAGAGGGTTGTTGTGCCCCAAGTGCAGGACCCGGCATTTGGCTGTGTTAAACCTCATGTCGTTGGACACTGCCCAGCGGTCCAGCCTGTTCAGATCCCTTTGCAGAGCCTCCCTACCCTCCAGCAGATCCACACTTCCACACAGCTTAGTGTTGTCTGCAAACTTGCTAAGGGTACCACTCAATGCCTTCATCCAGGTCGTTGATGAAGAAATTGAACAGGGCTGGACCCAGCACTGAGCCCTGGGGAACCCCAATTGTCACTGGCCTCCAGCTGGATTTAACACCATTTACCACCACTCTCTGGGTCCAACCATCCAACCAGTTTTCTACCCAAGAGAGTGTGCACCTGTCCAGGCCAGAGGCTGACAGTTTCCGTAGCAGAATGCTGTGAGAAACCGTGTCAAAGGCTGTGCTGAAGTCCAGGAAGATACATCCACAGCCTTTCCCTCATCCAGCAGCCGAGTCACTTTGTTATAGAAGGCAATGAGGTTAGTTTGGCAAGACCTACCTTTTGTGCACCCGTGTTGACTGGGCCTGATCACCCAGTTCTCTTGCATGTGCTTCATGACAGCACTCAAGATCACCTGTTCCATGACTATAATCACAGACATTCCCAATGACTTTCAAAGTTCCCCAGAACACAAGAACAGTTGCACTGGCTTTAACAAGCATGAGATCCTGTCTCCACAGCATGCAAGACTCCATGGTACAGGTGAAGTGTGAAAATCTACTGGATCCGTGCCCTAAACACGAAGACTTAATGTGTCAGACTGCTTTCTAGTCTAAAAAGTAAGTTTACCTCCCTGCCAGTATGTTCTACCACTTTCTATGCTACCATCCACATAAACATCAAGTGTATCTCAATTCTGTGAATTCCTAAGAAAGCCTATGATAATGTGCTCACAGGCTAATCATACACAGCTCAGAAAACTCTCCTTTAAAATCAGTATTTCATTTGCTACTAATCTCACTGAATATTTTTAAGTTCTCACACTATGACATGAGAACAGAAGTTCTAACTTAGCCTCATCTTCCTCATACCTGAACAGAATTGCCACCTGGGGAGATGTGAAGCAGCAGGATTAGCTGGGGAAGTAAATGCATAACCAAAGACTCACAGAGGGAATAACTGTATAAATCTTTGCACCATTTACAGGTACACATAGCCACCTGTGACACAGTCAAGTATGTATTTTCTAGATTTACAAACAGTAGGAGAATAGTAATTTTTGCTATTGTCATTGCATTAGCAGAAAACCAGGAAATGAGTCAGACTGAAGTAATAAAGCTTGAGATGAAATACCATGACATTTTTTGGTCTTACATAAGATTCACTCTTTTTTTAAAGTGACAAACTTCAACAAACTGTTTAAAAAAATAAATCTCAGGGTTAACAGAGAGTAAACGTGTACAGCTCAGAAAAGGAAAACAATTTGGGTCTTCTTCTTTATTATGGCATATCACAGGTCTCTTCTAGTGTTTCTGATGTACCACATCTTCAGCTGGCTATTAAGTAAATGGAATTTAAGTGATGCCTATATAAATGCACTGACTGATGACAGAATCATAGAATCACTAGGCTGGAAAAGACCTTTGAGATCATCATCAAGTCCAACCTTACCTGCTCACTACTAAATCATATCCTTAAGCACTTCATCTACCCATCTTTTAAATATCTCCAGGGATGGCAGCTCAACCACCTCTCTGGGAAGCTGTTCCAGAGCCTGATAACTTTTCAGTGAAGAAGTTTTTCCTGGTGTCTAGTCTGAACCTCCTGTGGTGCAACTTGAGGCCATTCCTTCTTGTCCTGTTGCCTGTCACCTGGGAGAAGAGGCCAGCACCCACCTCACTACAACCTCCTTCAGGTAATTGTAGACAGTGATAAGGTATTCCTTTCTCCAGGCTAAACAACTCCAGTTCCCTCAGCTGCTCCTCATAAAATTTGTTCTCCAGTCCCTTCAGCAGCTTTGGTGCTCTTCTCTGGACACACTGTAGGACCTCAATGTCTTTCTTGTAGTGAGGGGCCCAAAACTTAACACAGCATTCAGGGTACAGCCTCACTACTGCCAATCACTGGGGCACAGACATTTCCCTGGTCCTGCTGGCCATACTGGCTTAGATACTGTTAGCCTTCTTGGCCACCCAGGCATGCTGCTGGCTCATGTTCCGCCAGCAGCCAAGGTAAGAGAAGAGAGAAGGGTTGACAAACATTAGCACCAAATTACAGTGAATCCTTCATTTTCTTTCCAGCTTTGACACATGGCAGGCTTTATTTCTAATAACTCTGGTCTTCTGTTTTACAGATACGTTGCTCATACTGCATCTACATTCCAATAAGATTTCCCCCAACAAACTTCAAGAAATAAGATACGATGATCACAAACAAAAATTAACCTCATGTTCTGAAATCACTTTCCCATGCAAGTGCAAAACCCTGTCACCCTTGAAAACCATTGCTTCTGGGTTGTCCCATCTCGTATTTAAGAATAAAAAATAACCATGTTAAAAAAAAAAAAAAAGACAGAAGCCAATCAATTAAGAAAATACTTTTCCATAAAAATTAAAATGGCAGTCAAAAGACAGAATGTCACATTGAGAGAGCTGTCTGATTGCATATAGAGAACAACAACAGAACCAGGCTATAACTCCAACTAGATACTCTATCACTTGAAACTAAACTTTGCAACAAAATATTTTTTCTCCCCATAATCAAAATTGGTTGGGGGGAGAGAGGGAGGCAGGGAATGAACAAAGCTGCATCCTGAGCAGGTACAGTTTTTGTCTTAATAGTAAACTTCACAGCAAACTGAGAGCACATTTTTCTCATTTGTGATGAATTATTAAACTTGCAATAGAATCCCCTTGGAGCATACTGGGTGTCTTTCAGCTGACACTGGCATCTATTTCAGCGATTTAATCCCAGGCTGCAAAGTTGTCCCTAGCCACCTGCAAGGGCCAGAAATAAATGTGCCTCTCCAGGTTAGGGAATGGACTGGGACTAGGACTAGGCTTGGTTTTGGTTTAAAGGGAGAGGGGAAACTTGAGCTCTTGTCAATCACTGTATCAGCTACAAAAAAGTATGGTGTACAGAAGGAATATTGCAAAACTCTGTATATTACTAAAAAATTTCAGATACCTGAATGAGTGTGCATAGTTAAACCAGGTACCGCATTTTGGCTCAGTGGTAAATTCTCATTGTTTTCATTTACGTCACTGCTATTTCCACATTCCCCTCTGATTATATACAGCATCTAAACTAGCCCTCACTTTCTACCAAAATTGTCAAATTAAAGACAAATATCTAATATTACAACAGCAACCCAACTGCTGAAAAGAATTATGTCTACTCTAAATCTTTCTTTTTATTATTTTAAATTACTTGAAAATACATCAGTTAGCTATAGAACTAGTTTGCAACCATAACTTGCAAGAGGGAAAATCTTTAAACTAATGCCTTGGGTGTCAGATGCTCCATTAATTCAATTCCTTTTAAAAAGTGTATCAGCATGCAGTTTTTAGGAAGGAATGCAAGCTCCCTTATATCTAGAACAAGTTTGAAAAGAGTGTTAAGCCAAAATTATAACCCTGAAGTTAAAATTTTATGGTTATACAAATATACATTAGTGTGGCTTGTCAATAAGACACTTCATTAATCAGACTTGGAAAACATTTCTCCAAACCTACCAAAAAACTGCTGTGAAGTAGAAATGATGTTATTTCCAGGAAATTGCTGAAAGTACTGTAGCACAGGGAGCAATATTAAAGCACACTTTAATAAAAAAGTCGTGATAACACACCACAGCAAACAAAAAAAAAGCATCAAGGTTTTAAAAATGCTAAGCATACACTTACAGCAAGAGTGCACACACTCAGCATCCTTTAAGCATGGGGAAAGGAGTCCTTGCAGGTTAGATTTGCAGAATAAATGAACTGCCAGTAAAGTCAAAACAAGACAGAAATTTAGAGGCACTCAATGCTCTAGTTATAAGAACAATGAAAACAAATGGGTGTCCAATACTTATGAATCTGATCTGTGTGCACATATAAGCTTATTTCAAGATTAAATATCTGCAGGCATACTAATTAAGTAGCCTTTGCCAGTAAAAACTAATATGTTTTAATTATATTCCTTAAGTAATGTCCTGGCTAAGGAGAGCATGACAACAGATGCTATCTAATCCATTTTTGGGATACTCCAGCTAAGGAGTCACTAAAGAAGAAAAGACACAGACCTGCAGCATCACTGCAGAAAGTTAGCTGTACTGCCTCTTTTCTCCAGTTAACTCATCTCCAAGAACTTTTTACCTCACTATAATAAAGATACACAACATATAGCATTAAAAAAAAGATCTACTGTATTTATTCCAATTCACAGAATTCCATGGGTTGGAAAAGATCCTCAAGAACATCAAGTCCAACCCTTAACCTAACACTACCAAGCCTACCACTAAACTATGTCCCTAATGGAAAATGGGGACCCCTAATGGGGGTGTCCTATACTAATAATTCTTTCCCTAGAAAAGACCCAAGATTAAAATCCCTTTAGATTTATACACATGAATAAAAAAAAAAAAAGCAACAAACTAAGGTATGTTTGGGCTTCATTCGAGAAAAAAAAAGTGAACTTATTTCACTTTTGAAGGAAGTTCTTTGAAGTCACGAGCTTAACTGTTTATCTGAAACCATTTATTTCCTCCTACAGTTCCAAAGAAAACAGTTACATAAATACATTCGAGGAAGCAGGTGTATAATTTAATTGAAAAGCTATTTAAGTTTCTTGAAAAGGAACTTTATGTCAGCACAGGAGAACTTTCAAACGTTTCCTTAAGTTACTAACTAGAGCATATACTTTAATATTAATCTTACTACTTCACAAAAGGAAGGAACTAAAGTGTATTACTCCACAGCACTAGCAATCACTGCTCCATGGTCCTAAGCTCAAAATTAAACAAGTGATTAACAGTGCCAGGAAAATGCCAATGTCACTTCAGGTTGTAAACATATGAAGAAAATCCTCAACGTCACTACAATTAAATGGCAAAATACCTAGGGACACAACAATTTTTAAAGAAGGAAAATGAAGCTTTAAGCTACATCAGAGTTCCACAAGATAATATGTCCCTTGTTTTCAATATGCCCTCAGTTTTAGTTCAAACTTTTTATTTTTTATAAATCAGTTATCACTTAATTTACAGTAACACCTGGAGTTGTTTAAGACTAATTAAGCTATATATAACTTTAAGATGTGTATTTCCACAGGAAAGAGACATTTACCAAATGATATTAATGTGCACTTAAGCACCTTGCAGATTTTTTTTACATTTTAATATAACTTCCTCCAACAGCACACAAAGCAACTCGCTGTGGAGGGAAACAGACAGACAAGTTATACTGGAATGTAGACAGATATGAAGCTATTTCCCTGCATTTTAAAATGCTGAATACTAAAGGGAATGCATCTTTTCCAACATCCAGAGTAAGTGGCAAGGGTATAGAGGGGCATTATGCTCTGCAAGCTTTACTGTGTAGTTTGAGAGCCCTATAGATAAAGTCCCTGCTGAAGTAGCTTAAAAGATTTAGATGTACTACAGTAACTGTCCATGATGTCTCTGTTGTGGGTTAACCTACCCTGCAGCAGAAATTCAGAACACAGCCACCTTGCATTCTTCAGAGCGAGGTCAGATATTCAGTTTAAACTCTGTAAGGTACATCTCAAGATGTGAATGGAAGCAGGAACACTCAATTTATTAGGCTGACGACTATGTTAGTAACTTTCAAGAGGAGGGTATTAATAAATAGGAGGTGATAACAGATTTAACATTTTAAAGTACTGTCTATTCGCTGAATTGTCTTTACAATAGCATCTAAGCTTCCAAAATAGCTTGCTATTCTGTGGGACTCGCTTCTAAAAGGCAAACATTTACCAGAACTTACTCTACAGAGCAGATACGAGCAGCACATAGAAGAGTGCAGCAGTCCTACAAAAGGCAGCAGCAGGTTTAAAGCAAGGATGGATATAGCACCTCATGGTTAAACAGCAGATGTTATGGGGGAGGAGAATGTAAGCAGTCAGATTAAGTCAAATTGAAAAAAAATATAACTGTGCTATTGAAAACAGAAACTAAAGTAATGAGAAGTTAAATGCATTGTGACTCATCTCATTTTTACAGCTAAGTCATTTATTCCAGAAGACAACAATTTCTTGTTAAAGAGAAAGGCTAGTAACTATTATTAAGACTGCTTGTCACTTCCTACTATACTATCCTATTTCCAAAGCTTAGAATCTTCAAGCAAACTGGGCTGAAAGTTATATACCAAGATCTTCGGCATCCTGATTTCAACCAGTCTACTTAAGACAATAACATAAAACATCCATATCTCAAACAACACCAGCACTTTAATGAAGAAATTGATCTTGTAAAAGGAATTGAGAACTTGCAGTATTTCCCCTGGAAATGCTTAGCACTAGCACAGTCAAAAGTTGGGATTTGAATTCTGCCCTGTGCATCTACGATGCGCATTTTATCAACCTTCCAGCAATGTGAATTCATCTGTGCTTGCAAGTTTTTAGGAAGGGGAGAAGATATGTACTCTTTGATGAAAACTGTGTTATTTGCCAAAATCTCTCCTGAACTCAATCCAGCCTAGAACCAATCAGAATTTTCCTTTCACGCTTCCAGGTGTACAATATGTCTGGTCAAAATACTAGAAAATAAAGCTAGAAAGGTGACTCACCCTCTCCAAGATCCCACTAAGTAACAGCAATGCAGAAGACATTCTCACAAAACATGGAAGGGTCACGATTAAACTCATGGAAAGAAGGGGGTTCAGGGAGAAATAGTAGATGAAACCAAGAATGGATATACTCTAAACTTGCTTAGACACAATCCTGAGCAACCTGATCTAGGAGCAGCCCTACTCTGAGCAAGGGCTGGGCCCTCTGACCTCCAAACCATGCTGCAGTTCTAACAACAGTGGCAGTGGTGCCTGCCAGAAGGGTAACTGACATCTGCACCTGAAGAGTAATAGGACAGCTGAATGGAGAAAAACAAAAAAAAGGGGGACTGCAGGAGACCAACAGTTGCTGTTCAGTGAAGTAATCTGCGAGCTCTAGCACAAGTAATGGTGACGATGTACCTCATAAAAACCCAGCAAGGCGGGAGAACTGACTGACTGATCACAAATACTAGAGGAAAACCAGCTAACAAGCATAGGACAAAAATAAGAAAAGGATCTTACAAAAAGTATCTGAATGGGAACAGAGAGAGGAAGTATCTCCAAATGAAAGACAAAGACATCGGATTAGGTATTTAAAAAGTTATGAGTTTAGGTTGGCTAAGACATTTTCCTAACAAAAACCATAACTAGCTTAATATGAACAGGATTTGGATAAAACACGTAAGTATGCAGAAAGTAAAAGGTATATTGCTGGTGACAAAACCGGCAAAAGCAGCTTGTACTGTCAAAACATGCCTTCCTCTAGCATTCATCCTCCACAGTCCAGACATCCATAAAACCCTCTGCATAAGCACATGGATCATGCTGTCTAGAGTTCATCCCTATAAAGCATGACCGAGTATTATTGGATACCACTAGCTCAAATAGCAGCAGCCTGCCTAGAGAGTAGCTTCCGAACCCGCTAATATGAATGCAATTATTTTTAACAGCTAGGAAACAGCACATAAACTACATTAGAAATAACTTCAAGTAAACAGAATTAAGCTTTGGAGCTTGGAAATGAGCGCTGAAGTACATTATGACAGTTTAACTGCATGGCTTTTTCCCCTCTGCCCCGACCTTTGCAATTTTTACCAGGTTCACATTGTACCCCCCCATCTAAAAAAGAAAAAAATACTGCATGTAATGCTTCATCAAAGGCAGGAACTTAGTTCCTCATAGGCCATTGCAGACAACTAATATGTCAGATAAATGCTGCTGAAACAGTCAAATACCATAGTCATCTCATTGAAGGAACATGGTTGTTATCCCTATTAAAATAATATTAAAGCATATTATTAAGGATAGATTTATTTATCAACTTCAGGTATCCAATCCGAGATATCCAAGAACTTAATTTATTTCAGGCTATTTTATACAGCAAATTGTACGTTCAAAGATACCTGCAGAAACCACCATGTACACACTCACCTCACACCCCTCTGCCAAACCAAGAACTACCACAATAGCCAGGATTCAGATGCCTTCATCAGACAAGATGAAAATACTGTTTTCTGCTTTGTATCTCCAAACTTATTCAAGGAAACAATTGCCCTAGAGATAAGCTTTACTGTGTCAAACCTAGACGGACACCTCAGCAGACTCTACAAATGTATTCTGAGCAATGCTTCAGCAGGGAAGAAAAAAACCCAAAACCCACCACTGTATAATCAAGGACTATAACTTAATAAAGATAGGCACAAACGGTAATCAAACCATGGCCATTTTGTCAACCTTAATTCTGGGATTCTTTAACACTCATGTAACTGCTACAGAAGACATACCTATCTGTTTCTGGTATTTCTAGTGTGCTCATTAACATTGTCTGAGAAGCAAAGTTAAACTATCTGCATCCTGAAGGCTGGTAGTCCTCTTGTCTTTACAGCAGAAAGACAGAGTTCTTGCATTCTACACACTATTTAAACTGGAGCAATTCTTCACTTACAAGATGCATCATCCATTAGAGAACATAAAGCTGCAACAGGCACATATGGAGCCCACATATCGAGTTAGACAATAGTTACTCAAAGCCATACACTGCAGTTGATTACTTTGATGACTTGACAGTCATGTGATAATGAAGGTAAATCTAAAAGCCTCCCTGCTTTTGAAGAAAATCAAATCGCTAAAACAAGGTTTTATCTTCATCACCAAATACTCCAAGTCCACCCTTACTCAGTTACCAGACTACAGAAATACCGCATAAACAAAACATGATTTCAGAGAGATGAACTTTAAAAGGTGAATAGTTCTAAATTCAGAAGGACTACATTTTACAGAGAGCTCCAGTACCTACACTGCTTTTTTTACAGTTAAAAGCATCCATCTACCAGCGCTGCCATAAAGTGGAGTATTTCACTGTAGTGCCAAGTGTAAGCGCCTTCCTTTCAGAGTTTTATTTTGTTCTCTCACTCAATAACTTTTAGCACAGTAAAACTATCCTTCATATTCTTAGATGTGTTTTCATGCATTTCAGGAGAACCACTAACTACATCAAAACGCGTGCTCTTTTTTATTTTTACTTTCAACCACCAGAGATGAACAAAAGCAAATTTACAGAAGGTAATCAGAAGAGAATCTATCCCACAAATGCAGCATACTGTGGTTTTCCATCAGTTGTGCATATACCATTTTCCATGCAATGGCTTAAAAAGCCATACAGTGCAATGCGGCCACAGCTTATGGGAGACAGTTTAGGTTGAAATTGTGACTTGGAAATTATCTGTTACCCTTGAAACAGAAAGGTAATACTGTATGAGGTTTGAGATAAGAAGAAAGTATGTGATTCTATAGCTCTAAAACCAATACTGCAGTACTTCACGCCTCAAACAAAACACAAAAAGCAACAATGAAAACAAAACTATATCACTGTCTTCATATTTTACTGAAACACCACTTATTGGTCTAGATTTGGTCAAGATATTACATTGATTAGGGCAGGGTGTAGGAGATGGGAAGAAACTGTTTTTACTGCTTATTCTTTTAGAGAAAAAGCCTAAGCACTGCTAGGCAGGACTAAATAAGATGTTTTCATCTCTTTACTTATTCTCCAGTAAACAACACCTCCTTGCAAAGCTTCAATTCAACAACAAAAGATAAGTTTATCTGGCACATAGTAAACCTTATCTACTAACTAAATTAACACTGAAAACAGGGGAGCTTGTTCTTCCTTTTCCCAGACAGGCAGGCAGCATGTAATCCAAATAATCTGAATTCTTTCAAGGCAGGCTCTTTCTTTGTTTATCCTTGTTCTCTTTTCATTAGTTAGTTAATCCATTACCTAGTTCATCCTGGAATCATCTTTAATTGTTAATAATGGAAAGACTTGGGACTCCTCTGCTGAGCTTACAGGGCTCTCTTCTATTCTTACCCTGGCTGAATTTCTGCCTGGTGTCAGGTCACAGAAGGCAAAGTCTACTTTTCTGCAGCTACACACCAGCACCATCACAGACAAAATCTAAACAAAAGTGTACTGCCGTTTCAAGAAGAAGGGAAGACAACAGCAAATAGGAACAGGAAGGGGAAGAAAGAAAACTAACTAGTCAGGTAGGAACTTCAGGAAGTGACTTTTGATCACTAGGTACAAAAATGGCTTAGTCCAAAGTGAGATGTTATGAAATTAAGACAAAAAATGGCCATAGCAGCTTTGCAGGTTTCTTCTCTATGTTGTCCCACAGATAAACTTGCAGTGACTGAACAATCTTACACTTCAGGAAAGCAACAGCCTGGCTTCACAGGCTATAAGCACTAAAGACCCCTTTGCTTAAAAAGGACCTAGAAGTTTGATACCTCCCACCTCTGACCCTGAGCAAAAGGGCTCCTGGTCTCCCAAAGTCTATTTTTAGCACTGTCATATAAAGGAAAGCTTGACTCCTTTTTCTGAAAATGCAAAGTCAAATAAAAGGTATCAGATACAGCTTCACAGGTAAAATGAAACTGAGAAGCTAACTGCTCTTCTCAGGAAACTGAGGCAAAGTCTTCAACTCAGAAGAAAAAAAACCAAAAAAACTAAAAAAAAACCCAAAACACACACCTTAATTTTAAAGGCTTTGAGCTGTTTATGTTTGACTTAAGTTGAAGGAACACAAAGTCAGAGCAACTCCATCAGAACACAGAATTGAGAAGACTTTGATAAGACTTTTCCAGTACACATTCTAAAAATGTCTTTAACCTTGAACACACTTTGTCTTCCAGCCACATCTCTTTGCATCGATCAAGACATTAGATTGCTTATTACAGAAACATGAAAGGTAGACCCAGAGTAAGATACTTCCCAAAGGCTGAACAGAAAGAAATGTTTCTCAGCAGTCTTCACCTTTGCCAGTTGGGTGGTCTTACTACAGCCGCTACTTACTCCCATGCAAATGTTCTTCCACTATCAGATATTTGAGGGACAATTGGATGTTCCCTACATAAAGCATTGGATATGAAGAAGAAAAGCCAAACAGTATGTTGCAACAACACCACTTGTCAGTATCTTCCCTTATATACAGCCCTCATATAGATGTTCAGTTAATACTTAAAATATTTACTGTCAATGTCCAATTACATCTTGAAACTAGGAAGAAACTCAGCAAAGAATATGGGCTGAGTATGTGGCTCCCAATTTTCAGGTCATAAGAAGCCCAAAGCACTTATCAACTATCTAATTTAGACAGAATAAAAGCATTTTATTTCCTAAAAAAGGTGTAAATGTTCCCCACCCAACTGAGTTCTGAATAATGATACTGCAGAAGATCTGCCAGAACAGCCCTCCCCTTGCCCAGTCTCACTGAAATATACCGCAACTCCTGTGTATGTGTGCTTTCAGCACAGGAAATGGATGAATGACACATTTAGACATGGCACCACCAACTGTCTTTTCTTCTGGAATGCAATCATTATGGTGCTGAGAAAGACTCTTATTTGTCTAGGAGCAGAGTTGACAATGCTATTTAATATAAATATTTAAAAACATAAACAAGGTGCAGCAACACTAGTGCTGTGATGTCATCGTATCCAAAACACTAGCTAGATAGCACTGTAAAATCCTCATGCCTCAACTAAAACACTCAGTCCCTCCTAAACCTCTACTGTTCTGTAGATCCCCTGACGTGCAAGACCACTTCACACTCCCTACAAACCACTTCTTGAAAACATACAGATGATAAAATTGTCCCACCAGAAATCCTGCCCAGTACACTGAACAGTATTGCTAGGATCATCATACAGATTAGGCATTTTCATATAAAATTAGAACTCTGTTAATTTAATGAGGCTGGCAGCATTTGGTTTTACCCCAAAAATTTTATCATCTACTAAGAAATGTAAAACTGATAGTTATTTTTGAGATTAAACAGCATCAGTGAAACACAATGAGGACAAAGCAATATGACTCTAAGTGCAGTTTCTCCAGTTAGTCCTCTTCCTGAAGCAGTTCTTCATTCACTAAATGGAACAACTGAAATGGAGAGCCAGGGACTCCAATTTAGAACAAGAGCTCTAATCTACCTTATGGGAACAGCTAAAGGACCTATGGAAAAATGTTTAACAGTAATTCATCTCAACTATAAATGGAAACAGAACAGAACAGACATAGTCCCAATGACAGTTTGTGCTGAACAATAACAGGATACTTGCATTAACAGAGTTGTACTCTACTTAGGAAGCAAAAACAAGTGACTACACCAAACTGAATTGGTAGAAATATTTTTTTCTGCAAGACGCCATTCAGACCTCTTACTGAAGACATCATTAAGGGATATGCTGGCCTCTAAAGAGAGGAAGTTTTAATGCTTGAGGAAACACCTGTGTATATGTAACTTTTATTCAAGATCATTTCATCGGGTCTCTTTGCTAAATTCCTTTAGGTTAAAGCCACCCTCACATCAGCTTTTCTAGACTAGTGCAAAGAACCTGTTGGAAACCTGTCCTTCAGTAAAAATTTCTACAGCTATACACCCTGTAAATGACAATCACAGTTGCAGAGGTCTGGTTACCTGTCCAACAAGACACTAATAGTCATCCAGCAGGTGACTGACTTGAATCCACAGTTTAAGAGTGAGAAAGCCTACAGTAGTATTTCCATTGAGGGGGGAAAAAAAAAAAAAAAGCAGCTCAGAATGGAAACATTCCCACTTTTTCTTGTTCCATGGGAAAACCTCAAGGCAAGGTTAGTTTTTCTTACAAGTGTGCCACAACTTCCATGGAAGGGAAGCAAAACAGACAGTCCAGGTACTTCTCACTTGCCTTAATGAGGAGAGGCCTAAGGGTAGTATCACAAATGACATTTCAAATCAGCTCTGGTATTTTTCTTTCTTCTCTGAATTCTACTGTCTTTGAAGAACTTGACTATTCTAAAGCTGGTATAAGCCATGCACATAACAGGAAGAGAGCTTCTAGTAGAGGCCTGTGATACTTTAGTCCCACAGAACATCTACAATTCTTCTCAGATCTCCATTGCTTTGTTTTGTTTCCTTAAGACTGTACCTGCACTAACAGGAAAAAAAAATACTAAACCAAGCAACCCATGCCAGGGAAGGAGAAGCACTCAAAATACATTTCTGCAGTGACCAAGAATTGCCAGAAATGCATGTGAAACAACCAGAGATCACTGAAGAAAGACTAAAGTGCCTTATGATGAGATGAGCAAAGTCTCTTCTTGTCAACTAAAAAATAACCTTACTAAAAATGTGGGATAACTAGTGTTTACAGAAGTCTGGAAGAAATCTGCCAATCTGTAAATATCAGCAATAGACCACATGCCTACTTACATAATAACTTACTGCAAGGCACAAATAAATAAAACAAATAGAGTGCCTGAAGAAATCTTCTGAAGCAACCCTCAAATAAGCAATCAAGAGGAAAGACTGAAATTCTACTCTTTAGTTTAAGCTCACTATTGTTTACTTGGACTTCTATTTCTTTCTGAGTTAAAGCAGAACACACAATATCTGAATACTAATCTATATACAAAACAAAAAGGTAATTTTTTTCTTAATTATTATTTCACTGAGCATATAAAAGAACTACTAGAAATGAACTAACTTTAGGCTAAATCACAGATAAAGCTTCCATTTCAGAGAATTGGGAAAGGGGGGAAAAAAAAAAAAAAAAGACAAGTCTCCTCTTGTGAAAAACTAGGAACATTAGGAAAAACCACATGACTGTTTCTAGGTACTAATACAGCCTCTTCCATATTCTTCCTACAAGAAAAAGAAACTTTGTATACTGCAAGAGTACTGAAAATCAATCACTTCTCTAAGACACAGTGTAACTTTTTACCTTCTTGGCAGAAGTCTACGTCCAGGTGCAATTCAGATGCTTTTAGCAGCATAGGATCCAACACCATTCTCAGTATCTTGGAGTTGTTAATGTACAGCGATTCATTCAGCTACACCTCTTCTATCAGTTTACACAGCAGGGACAATGGAAATTTAGAGCTAAGGCAAACACAAGAACAGAAAAAACCTGAAAACAACTTCTTTATGCATAAGCCAGTTCTAAAATGAACACTGTTCACTCTTTTTTGGTGAATACTCAAAAAGTATTCGCTGCCCCTAAGAAAGAATTGGACTGACTCAGCCCAGCTACAAACTAGAAATCACACTACATACTAAGGAGAGTAGAGCCTAAAACATATATCCATCAACTCATTTTAGTCAGGTATTAAAAGTTATTCTACTAGGCTGGTACGTGGTGTTTATGTACAATTCAGAAAACAAATCCCAAAGGTAATTATGGATGTCTGACCATGGGTCAGACAAAACTGACCCCATAATGGAGACCACAAGCTTGGCCAAAGGCATCAGAGGACAGTGAGGGCAGAACAGTATGGTTATACTTCAGAGTTCAAAGACCTTCCAAATCAGGATTCAGAAGTCCTGTGAAAAGATTTAGGCAACCTACTTTGTTTGCCTGGGAAGGTGTGTGGGAAAGGAATCTTTGAGGAATACTTTAGCAAGACTGAGGATCAAAAAGGCCCAAGCAAACAGGCAAAAACCAAACTGGACTGGTTATGGAGAATCACCTACACACGGAGCAAATTTGGTCTTAAGTTGCTGTCACAAGGAGCAGCAGAAAATGATGTTAATTAATAATAATAATAAAAAAGAAAGGATACACATTTTCCCTCACAAAAGGCTCTACCCAATAGATAAAGAATTCAAGGGTATGTGATCTTTCACAAGTTGATCACATTGACATGAAACAAGTTTTTCTAACACACACAGTAATCCTAACTAGGAATCCCACACCCAAGGAATTTTTGATGATTCATTTACTAATGGAAAGACTAGGATTTGTGTACACTATGGAGGTAAACAAATACATCTGTCCAAGTATCTTCCTTTCTCCCTGAGCCTCAGCTAGTATCATCAATCAAAATCTTATAATTACTCTATGCATGAAATGTGTCATTTGTCTGGCAGTTTTAAGGGGAAGGGAAGAAAAGAAAACCACATATACACATTTCAACTCCCTCTTTTAGGAAATGATGATCTGATGTCCTCAAACTCAAAAACAGCTGACAACGTAACCGTAACAGCTAGAAATCAGCATTTTCCAAATGCTGAACAGTATAAACACAGTAGAAAGCCTGGCATACTTCAAGAAATAAGCATATCGAAGAGTTATGCATGTGTAAGCCTTTTACTGAACTCGTTTTGAAAAGTAGCATTATTGCCATTATGCAAAAGTGAAACTTTCATTTTCATTTTCTGGACCAAAGATGCTTAGTTCACATGCAACTGGAAAAAAAAAAAAAAAAAAAAAAAACCCCAAAAATCCAAACAACAGTCCTTCCTTTCTCGGCTTTCTGAAAGCATTAAGTCAGCGTTAAACGTTTACACTTAAATAATGGTAAGATTTTGGTTTAATTACATCCCAAATGCATCAGTTCTAATCACGCAAGGGGATTCCGTTAGATGGGCGACTCAGAATTTACAGCTGCTCGATATTAAACCGAAAACCTTTTCCAATTAACTTAGTAGGAAAACAGCTACAGGGCTGGAGCAGAAAGAGGAGTGGCGAGGGTCTGGTTTTTCTCGTCGGAGAAAAGCGAGGGGAGAGGCAGGCGGCCACCACCTCTCTGGCAGGGAAGGAGCGTTTGTTACCCGTTTTCCCCGTCCTTCCCCGCAGCGGCTGCCAGGTGGGAGACTCCCAGCTCTGCAGGAAGGACCCGCGCCAGGAAAACACAAAACACCCCTCAGGGCAACCCTCCCCCCCCGAGAAGGGCCCCGCGGAGACAATGGATGACTTCACACCGCAGCGACGCGAGCGGCCCCCGCCCCGGAGCCCGATCGGTACCTGCGAGGAGCCGCCGGGACGAAGAAAGGAAGGAAGGGAAGGAGGAGGCAGAAGCGGCGGCGGCGGCGGCGCCGGGCCCGGCGGAGGAACCGCCTCGGTGTGTGTGAGAGAGAGGGGGCAGCGGCGGGAGGGGCGGGGGGAGCGGCGCGCTGAGCTCACGCGCACGGAGGCCACGCCCCCCCTCGCCGGGCGGGGCGTAGG